>VMKM01000134.1:0-583418 GCA_008360985.2 Macquaria ambigua
ATATATATATATTGGCCATTTCCATCTGCAAGTGCTCTGTATGCTCCAACTGAACATGAGGCAGATTTTGTCGGGTCAAATTATATAAATGTATAAAACAGAAAAAGAACATGTCATTTCTGCGACTGGACTGGTGTGCTGACGTACCTGTTAAGGAACAGGACCCGACAGTTGTAGCGCACGTTATGATGCATGATGGGCCTGAGGAGAACACAGTCCAAAACACTTGGTCAAATGTGACAGCAAACGGGCCATCCAGCTACACAAGGTGAGGTTTCTTAGGTGAAAACAAACTTGTCCTGTCAGTTTCAGTTCAGAAATGGGGACTACAAATATGAAGAGTGTCCTATGTTCTGAACAATCCTCTCAGCCATGAATGGTGCCTGATTGAATGTTTTTAATGTTTTTAGTCACAGAGGTTTGCAGTGCAACAACTGTTACCTTTCATGATTTTTGGGATATTGAAGCCTTTTAATATGAAATCAACTTTCAAATGTTCAGTTAGCTCCTGCTGCCACTAGGTGTTCAGCAGGAGATCTGTCCGAAACAACGTGATACTCATTGTTTAGGCAGGACCGTTAAATTGAATACTGCTTTAGGACTGCTCTGTTTGAAGGTGATACCTACATCCCCACATCACAGATGATGTCCTGGGTGATGGGAGCTTCCAGGAGCTTCCTCAGGACCTGAAAGCTGTGGAGCAATGTGTCCGACTCATAGAAGTGGTCTGCACAGCCATACCCGCTGTAAAAAGCAGTGAATCAGAGAAGACATGTCAGCTGAGTAAAGCTCTAAACTCTGGCAGTGTTGGCACCTTATAAACCCTTTGAGCTACAAAGCACTGACAATGTTTTACTCCTGTTAGTCCAGTAGTTCTAAGGATGATATTTTGGCCAAGATAATCATATAATGATATGGGGATATACTCATGTCAGTGAGAAACCTAAGCAAGCGTCTTGGAATCAATCATACCATATCTCCAGCTCTGGGCCCAGTCTGTATTTGGCTCCATGAGCCTTAGCAATCTCAATACCTGCAGAGAAACACACAGACAGACATCAGGCAGGATTATTATTGTTTTTTGGCAAAGATTATAGTTGGTTTAGTGCGCATTGACCAGTGGTGGAAGCAGAAGTCCATTTCTATAGTGATTCAGTAGCATGACTTATGGGTAGATTAACATGAAAAGTTGTATTTGTGGTTTTAACTGTACAAATCACAAAAGTAATGTGTGGAAATGTTCATTATCTCAAGAAGGAGACCTCCTGTTTGGCTCAGAGTGCTGTATATATATATATATATATATATATATATATATATGTGTGTGTGTGTGTGTGTGTTGTATTTTTGTATAAATTGTTTCTTGTTTTCTATTGCTGGTGATTTTTTTTGGTTGTGTTGGATTCTTTCTTGCCTTTTCTTCTTTCATTCAGCCTTTTCGCCTAAAGCCATGGTGTCTGGTGGCCAAGTGAAGTTGATCATTATTTCATTTATATGTTGCCATCTCCTCCAAATGATCTGGGCCTATACTTTTATTGTATGCCATTGGGGACTCAATGGTTGTTATTCTTCTCCCTTTTTAAACTACCCAGGTGGGCTTATGTATCCAAATGCCTCATTTTGTCATCATGTGTTATGTCAAAATTAATTTTAAAAATGGTAAAACAACAACTGTCCATACCATCCTGATCTGCAAAATAACTTGTAACTTGCTGTCAAATAAATGTAGTGTAGTAAAAAGTACAATATTTTTAGCACTAGAGAGTATTAAACGATATAATATATAAAATGCAAATATGGATATGAAGTAAAGTACCTAAAAACTACTACTACCTACTCAAGTAGAGTACTTGATTAAATGTACTTAGTTACATGCCAGCACTGGCACAGGCTTATTGAAGGACAGCAGCCCTGTAGGAGACATAGTAGTCTTATAAAAGGTAATGTTGGTCCCATGCACTTGTAGCCTGTATCTGTGGGCTTTCTGCTACATATTTAAATGTATACACATAAATACATACATACATACATACATATATGTATGTATGTATGTATACATATCGAAAGAGCATCAAATGCACACCGTCCGGCAGCAGTAACAGTCCAACTTACTCTTCAGTATTCTCTCCAAATTGCCTTCAAAGTCCAAAGCCCACTGATTCACCGAGCAAGTTGCAAGGGTCACTTTCCGTCCCATGTTGGTAGTTGGTACGTCAGTACTGAGTAAACCAGGAGGACAGTGCAAAAGATACGGGATACAACGTTACGCTTGTACAGGTATAGCTATAGTTATCTAGCTACTTGGCTCTCATTTAGAGTGTGTGTGGTGGTTCGACTTTATCAGATTTGACCTGGACTGGAGAAGTGCAGTTCGGTCTGTCTATCAGTTCCTCTTTTTCTTCGGCTTCTGTAATTTTGGCAGTTAAGACGCTTCTGAGCACATTACTGCCCTCCACAGGATAATGGATAAATTACTTCAGTCACCGTGTAACCTGAAGACCTGTAATCTAACACCATACACCAGCAGCGGACTCAAAAAGTAAAGTAGGACATACATAATAGAGACAGCAGGAAGAATGTCTAAAGAATATCACGAAACTGTGATATAAGTGTGTTGTACTGGCTTCACTTTTTATCTTGCTTACAGCAGAACGTACAGTAAATCTGTGCTCCTGACCACGTGCTCGTCATAGACTTGAGGTTGTAGATATTCCACTATTGCTGAAGTTCATAATCATAAAACCAGCCCATGCTTTTAGAGCCACTGATATAGTTCCGTAGAGCTGCAGGTGTGACCTCTGTGATATGTCTTTAAATGACGTTAAATTAATTTCCAGGAGCTGGTCAGGTTTGTACAGGGCCTAAATACAGACAGTGAAGGCAGTACAGTTGCGCTGGGTCTCGTGGGGTGTGGGGGGGGGGGGGCCCATAGAGAGAGCATACCCTTGTGTTGGCACCTGTATGTTTATGTTCAAAGAAGTCACTTTAAATTTAAAATGGTGCCAAAGGCAAACCCATCTCTGTCATTTTTTTCTTTTTTTTAAAACCATTAATAAACTATAAAAAAACACTAAATTAAATGAATATTTTCTTATTTTCTTTGGTAGTTTCTTCAAATACAGATATGCAGTGATGATTGCTGGGTAATATGTATGTCGATGTTGTCCAATGAAGTCTCTATTTGATCATGTGACGAGACGATATACGGTAGCTAGTTTAGGCGCAAAATCTGTCAAGACTGACAAGCTGAGCACATCTGCAGTCATGCCTAAACATAAAAGTGGTTCTGATAGCTTTCTCTTTGACCTCTCTACTTTCCCAATACAATAGCTTAAGTAACTCATTCGACCGTAAAACCAATATTGTTGGTAAAATATATATACACCTAAAGGTGTGTGTGTTTCATAACTAGTAATTAGCGTGCACTAGGTCCCCTCATTAATAGTATGCACTGGTGCCCATCATAACTACCTTACACCACTTGGTTTGTGGTAACAGCAGGTTTATTCCACCTCTGCATTTGTGACAAAGGACAATATTGTAGAATGGTCATCTCTTGTAGACAAACAGTGCATGCTCTGTCTAGAAAGACGGCATCATGTTAATGTTAGCTAGCTATACTGGCGAGATCTTTACTGGCAATAAAACACATAAAAACAAATGGTTAACTTAATAAAAACATGGTGAATGTAATCTAAAACAAATAATATGCAACCAAATAAAGTCTGCTCAACTTTTATGTGCTTTTCGAGTTAGTTAACATTATTTTGTCCACGGACATTCACAACACGTTACCTAGTGGCAAATCCTCATAGATGTATTATAAGAACTGGATACCAGACCCAAAGATGGCGCCTATTCAGTCCGATGAGAATTGCTCGCCTGGCACATACAACGAAAAAGTTTCTAGCTTCCGGGATATGCGGCCCACAGAATATGCGTAGTAGTGTTTCTCCCTGCTGGCCCCACCTGCGAGTTCCCGCTCAGCCCATAGACTTTACATTGTGATGACGTCACAGATTTTTAAATCGCTTTTCTCTGCTTGAGGAAAGTTTTACAAATATAAAACCTCCATGGATCAAAAATTCATAATAGAAAGAGTCATAATCAAACGTGTTTGCAGTTCGAGGTGTCCTGTCAACAGTTTTACAGATGTCTCTTTTACAATGGTGGCCTATAGGGAAAATGCTTTTTGGGCCACAGGGGAATTTTTCGCTGCAATACCGCAAGTGGCCACTGGAATAAATTGGAAGCAAGGCTGAGCGGCGGCGCCGTATCCAGTTCTTGTTATACATCCATGCAAATCCTCCATTGCTTTGAGGATTACCCATAATCCTTTGCTATCGCTACTCAATGCAGGCACAAATTTACAACTGTAGGTGGCATAGTTGTCCCATTTAGTGGGATTTAACCTGAACCTTTTGAACTATGTTACGTGCACCCCCCTTAAATCCTGCTAAATTGGGGCACAATGAAAAAAGAAAAACACAAAAGATACAAATTACAAAACTCAAGTTGTGTAGTAATAAGAGCATAACTCAGTTTAAGTCAGTTAGAAATTTTCCACTTGGAATTAAGTCAGCGAGGGATTGGCCATTCCCCTCACCAACCTATACACAAAAGATGCCCTATACACCACTCATATATAAACATTGCTCTATAACAGAGATAACTCTAAGATACCTCAGGTAAGTACTAGTGCAAAAACAACTCTCAAAACATTCAGCAATCTATCCAGAAAACATGTTCCTCACAAAAGAAAACAAAGAATCAACTGTTGACACTGAGTCATCTACAAACTGTTCGTTCATTTCACAAATGAGTCGAACTGGGGGTTTCACAGGTCTACCTGCCCTAGTGCAAAGTGGAGTCGGCTGTGCACAAACTACATGGTCCTCCGTGAGTGCATCTGGCCGTGTCTCAACTGCATGAACAGGGGAAGTTGAACTACTTCCGCTGAGGGCTGGGAGGGCACATTCTGGGGCACCACACATTCAGCAGAGGGCCCAAGGGAAAGCAACTGTGCAGCATCTACTGAAGGATTGGAGGTATTTAAGACCTCACATACACCACGTGGGACCACAGTCACTTCGGACTCTGAGGGTGGGGTGCCCACAGCCACAACAGGAGAACAATTGGGCCGTATGGCTGCAGCGTCCCCATCATTTGTTAATTAACCAGTTAATTATCTTTGTCTCACTGTCCTGTACAGCAACAGGAACCACAGGGTTGCATTGTTCACTTCCAGTAATCGAAGAGCAGCTTGACTCCAAAGCGTCATCACTTCCTACAGGAAGAAAACTGACAGGGAGCAGAAGGTTTCTGTGAACAACTCTTTCCCTTGATGTCACAGGATCCTTGATGCAGTACACATTGATCCCAGGCTTCACAGACACCACTTCATAAACTGTGGACTCCCAATTGTCTGCAATTTTCCTCTTCTAACTCTCACCACGATTTGCAAGACTCTGTCACCAACAGTGAGGGGTGACCCTTTTTCTTTTTGGTTGTAGCCTGTTCTGTCCAACTGTCCTGCCGGGCAATACGTGTAGCTTCAGGCAGGTCTTGTTTTAAGCGAGAGACAAACTCACGGTGGTCAGCACTCTTGGGAAGGGCATGCTGGAACACAACATCTACAGGCAGGCGTGGAATCCTCCTAAACATAAGAAAGAAGAAAGAAAGGTGCAAAACTTGTACTCGTGTCGTGCTCAGTGCAGTTGTAACAGAACGTCAGCATCTGAAGCATTTGTGGCCACCTGGCTTTGGAATGGGGAGGTAGGGCCCTTATCATGTTCCCAAGATTCCTGTTGTATCGCTCGACAACTCCATTCCCCATAGGATGGTACGGGGTGGTATGCGATTACTGAATGCCAGCCATCTCCAGGAGCTCTTTGATGAGTTGACTCTCAAAATTGGCTCCCTGATCCGAATGGATGTGTTTAGGGAAACCATATATGCAGAAAAAGTCATTCCAGAGACGACGGGCAACCTGTTTTGCTGGCTGGTTTTTGCATGGGAATGTGTGCGACAGTTTGGAAAAGTGATCTGTGACAACCAAAACATCCACACACTTCTTGTCTGTCTGCTCAGCAGTCCAAAAGTCAATACACGCCAGCTCCATCGGTTCAGAGGTGAAAATGCTCTTAAGAGTAGCACGGCCGTTAGGCTCTGGGGTCTTTCCAACCACATAGTGAAAGCAGTTTCTTACATAGGGATGGGATAGGGATGTCACACTCCATCCCTATCCAAAAGAACCTCTGCCTCGCGAGAGAAAGTGTGCGAGCCTGCCCCTGATGACCAGCTGAGTCATGGAGGCCATGGAGGACTTGGGCCTTCAGGATGTCTGGAACAACAAACTGGTGAATTGTCACGTTCATTTGTCTTTCTTTACCTTGTACAACATGCCATGCTTGATGGAGAGCTTGGGCCAGTGTCTCAACAGTTTCCTTACACCACTAGACTCACCAGCACATTCACGCCTAGTGGGCTTCCTGCGATGCTGGATGTAAAAGAAAACTGCCCAAGACGTCATCCTGCTCTTGCAGATTAACCAGTTCACTCCTTGGTAGAGAGGCAGTCTTGTCGACACCGGCAAGCTGGGGAATAGCTGGTCCCATGCCTCTCAGTCGGCTGACACCTCCAGAGTCGTGTGCATCCAACACAGCCGAGATGTCCTGTGAAGGGAGGGACTCCTTAGGAGGAGGTGGGGTGACAACAGCTCCCTCCGCGGACTGATCAACAACTAACTGGCAGTTAGTAGTACATCTAAATGCATCTTGTACTGTCCTAGCCACCATCCAACCACTTACTTGGTTTAGCAACGAGGCATATGGTTCAGTTACAAGACGGTGGTCTACGCATGACTGGGCAAATGGCTCTGCAACCACATTCTTTGTGCCAGGGACATAGCTCAGGTCAAAACTGTATGCTGCGATCTTCGAAACCCATCTCTGTTCACATGCATCTAACCTAGGCTTAGTCAAGATGTACTGTATGTCAATGGATTATTATCAGTCCAGACTGTGAAACATCGCCCTCTTAGCCAATGGTTAAACTTGTCACAGACCGCCCATTTAAGAGCGAGAAATTCCAGCCAATGTGCTGGATAGTTCAGCTTGGAGTGCGATAGTGTTTTGCTGGCAAACGCCACTGGTCTGGCAATATTTCCATGAGGAGGCAACTGCGAGAGGACGGCTCATAGGCCATCAAAGGAGGCGTCAACCGTGAGAATGAATGGTGCACTAAAATCTTGATGGGCTAATGTGACACTGTGCACAAGCTCATATTTCAAAGTTCTTAATGCTTCCCTGCACTCATCGGTCCAGTCAGCTGGAGACAGGCTCACATGGCCTCTTTTGAATTTTGGTTTATGGCCTCTCCCTCTCTTGTGTGGTGCAGCACGCTGAACACTGGCTTAGCCTTAGCAGAACATCCATCAATAAAGTGATGGTAGTAGAGGACCATTCCTAAGAAAGATCTGATTTTCTTAGCACACCAGACTCCATCAGGTCAGCTTCCTGCACATCATTTATAGCCTGCACTTTACTCAGGTCTGTCCTAACACCACCCCCACATATGATGTGTCCCAGGAACTTAACAGACCGATGGAGAAAGTGGCACTTCTTAGGCGAGAGCTTCAAGTTGTTGGCAGCAAGGCGCAAGAAAACCATCTGCAGACGCTCAAGTGCAACCTGTTCAGACAGAGCATATACCATAAGATCATCCAGGTAGCACAACAGGCTTGTGAAGTTCTCATCGCCAAAGATGGACATCATCATACCCATAAAAGTGGCAGGACTGTTTGTCAGGCCCTGGGGCATCCTGTTATACTCATGGAGACTGACATTGTAGAACCCTGATGTGAGGTCCATTGTGGAGAAAAACATGTTCTCACCAAGTACAGCAAGAGCGTCTGTCTGATGAGGCAGCGGATGTGCGTCTTTCACCGTTCTTGCATTCAACCACCTGAAGTCATTGCAGATACAAAGATCACCATTCAGCTTTGACAACCAGGACGAGGGGAGATGGATACTCGCTCTGAGATTTACGAATTATCCCCAATTCCTCCATTTCATTCAGAGCAGTCCGAAGCTTGTCATAATGGCACGATGGGACCCGCCTATATGGAAGTCTGAAGGGCTTGTCATCCACTAAGCGGATTCTGTGGACAAAGTCCATCGTCTCACCACAGTCCATTTTGTTCCTCAAAAAGGTGGACTCATACTGCTCAATGACCTGCAGATGAGAGGTCCAAATCCTGCAGGCCCATGTCACTCAAGATGCGCGATATCTCTTCCTCCGACCTTGGTGCAGGTGCTGTGTGTACTGTGCACTAGATCTGATGCAATCCGGTTCAGATAAGTCCTGCACAGAAAGACACATACCTGCAAACTAGTCGCTTTTTGGCGAAATTCGCTGTTTTGAATCAAAATATGTCATTCACGTGAATTGTGTAGACGTTTTTTTTTTTTGAGAGGGAGGGGGGATCAAGTGGCCAGCACAATTTCCCATAGACTGGAGTGAGAACAGAGACCTTTCAGAAAGCTGTTGTCACGTCGCGATCTTCTTCTCAATAAAACATCTTTGGTGAGACGTTTCGAGTCTTTTGGCCAATCAGAATCAAGATAGCTGCATCGTCTTCTTTTCCATGGATGTATAAAGACAACTTTTCGCGGTACTACTACAATGTACACTTCTTTTGAGGTAACGGCCGGGCCACACCGCCGACCGGAGCAGCGCGTGTGCATCGCGGAACCGCTTGTTTTTCATTTCGGCGTACATGTTAACAGGTTAGAGCAGCCACACAGCCCGCGTGAGACACTAGTCTCACGCATGTCCTCAGCGTGGCTCATCTAGAAAGGAGTCTTGCCTATTTTTACAGTGTAACACGTGCAGTTCTCAGCAAAAATACACAGTGAATATGATTTGTTGCTAGTCATGTTGACTATTGATATCTGAAGAATATGTCACACTTCCCAGTTACAATTGAGCACAAGCCTCTTAACCTTTTTCTGTCTCAACTAAATATACATGAAATGTATAATGAAATGAAACATTCTATTATTGATGGCCATTATCAAAGGCAAACTCAATGTAGAAAGATAGAGCTGGCAGCAGCAGCGCCACAGCAAGAACACTCCCGTGTGGACTCCACACGCTTGTGAGATGCAGCAGTTCAACAAGGTAGCCGTCGCGCTACTCAGGTTGGCTGTGTGGCCCGGCCGTTAACGTTAGGTAACTAGTTGCTAAAGTAACGTTAACTTCATTAAAATCAAGTTGAAGTGTATCGTGACAAATTTTTACCCAATCTATTTATAATGGAAAGCTTGCCAGCTTGTTAGCACGTCAGCTAAAGTTACCGAAGAAATAAACTAAATTCGGAAACAGCACTGGTTTCAATAAATGTGTTCTCATCTGAGTAAGATAGCAAACACACTAAATGGGGCAATTTATTATTCTGAGCACTAGTCACTGGAGACGTGATGTTTTGGCCACTAACAGTCTCCTTCATCTGTGAAATGAGCCATTTGATGGCATTGCTGCCGAGAATCATCTCATCAGTTTGGCCTGGCACAACTAGAACAGGAATTATCACCTTATAGCCATAAACTGTTGCAGTGAGGTCATACATGGCAGGTGTGACAAGGTGACCCCCACAACCAACAATGACAAAGTCCTCAGCTGATTTCTTTTCAATGTTAGGGATAGAGTGTGAAAGTTTTGTGTCAGCTGTCTCACTTATAGTACATGCCATAGATCCACTGTCCACTAATGCTCTAAGAATATGCCCACTATCAGTAGTTACATCTGTGTAGAATAGGCTATCAGTCTTCGAGAGTCTGTGCAGGTGTTGGACAATCAGTGTTTTTTGTGATGGCACTATGCTGCTGTAGGTGTTTCATAATCATCAGTGTCTGTCAAATCCAAGGTGGGAGGCTCATTCACTTGATCTGCGCTGTCCTCCCCTGCAGATCATTCAGTTTCCCTGCTGACCATAGTGATGAGGACGTCTCCCCTCCGGGCAGTTGCGTCTTGAATGGCCAGGTAAGTGACACAGGAAACACAACCTGTTCTCGCGACAGTGTGTGAGGGCAGAGTGAGAGCTGTCTTTACATATGGAACATGGCATATGTCATTTAAACCCTCGATTTTTGGGAGCCTGTTGTTGGCATGTGGCTTTTTATTGGCTTAAGCATAACCTTGGCCCTGAAGCAACACTTTCTCTAGAGCAGAGGTGTCTTGACTCACAGCATTTTTTTGTTCGGGAATGTCTGAAACTAAAGTAGCATTAGAGCTAACCTCAAATTTATTCATGTTGACTCTACCAACCCTGTCAATTGAAGACCTGAGTCCCTTCTCTAGATGGTATTCATCTAACACTTCCTGAACCTCACGAGCTGACCATTTATCAATTGTCTTGGACCTAAAGGTAAGAGCTAAATCTCTACTGGGGCAGTGTCTGATGAACATGTGTGTCACTTCAACACTGGGTTTGTCAAACATTTTGCCCTGCTCTTTAAGACAACTTGTAGCAACATCAGTGGCTCTGTTCAGTCTGAGCCAATACTCATATGGATCCTGATGTTCCTTTGGCAGGGTGGAATAAAAGTCAGCTAGGGGCACTGAGGAGCAATGGCTTGAGCTGATGTGTTTGCGCAGGAGTCCATAGATGGCCTGTGAGTTATGGTGGACATCAGTTTCACCGTTTCTTATTCCAAACCTCACAACATCCTTTGCTCTGCCTCTCAGGTGGATGAAAATTTCCTCTGCTTGATTTTCCAGCTGAACACCGCTTTTTCTGATGTAATTTTTCATCAATTCCTCCCATTCATCAACAGCCAGTGTATCCGAACTCTCCCCTCGGAATACAGGTGGGTCTTTGACTCCTCTCTGAGTGACCAACTGGACGTGAGAGATCCAGTGTGCGGTTGGGGAAAGAGTCTTTTTTGTTGCATGTTTCCCCATGACTTGTATACACAGCAGCTGCAGGGCTTGATGTGTTGAGGTGTGACATAATGCTATCAGCTAGCTGCTGCCCTATCTGCTGCACGTTAGTGCTCATTTGGTCAGCTAGTCTCACATCATCTAGAGGAGGATCTGGAATTGATGTGCTAGTGCACTGTAGTGGACGTAACTCGGCTATCTGAGGTGTCACTGCATCCCTATATGAAAGGGCTGCACACAGAATCCTCACCAAAAGCTGTTTTATCCCCCCACGTGATGGTCACTAAGTGAAAATGGAACAGGTGTGCTACATAAACCCCTACCCCTACCAATACTGAGAGGAGTCATATCAGAGGTACCAAATTTGCTGACTCACACTCACTCAGATAAAATGACAGTTTCAAGGGAAAATGGCTGTTATTAACTAAATAAACCTCAATAAAAAATGCAGCTCCAAGACGATGCAGTGGCGAGAAGACATCTGCCCGGTCTAGCGTAGTCATGGACGAGTCACGGCACCAATGTGACCCCTGTGATATGTTTTCTGTTTAAATAAATTTCCCGGAGTCGGTCAGGTTTGTGGTAACAGCAGGTTTATTCCACATCTGCATTTGTGACAAAGGACAATATTGTAGAATGGTCATCTCTTGTAGACAAACAGTGCATGCTCTGTCTAGAAAGACAGCATCATGTTAATGTTAGCTAGCTATACTGGCGAGATTTTTACTGGCAATAAAACACATAAAAACGAATAGTTAACTTAATAAAAACATGGTGAATGTAATCTAAAACAAATAATATGCAACCAAATAAAGCCTGCTCAACTTTTACGTGCTTTTCAAGTTAACAGTATTTTGTTACCTAGTGGCAAATCCTCCATTGCTTTGAGGATTACCCATAATCCTTTGCTATCGCTACTCAATGCAGGCACACATTTACAACAGTAGGTGGCATAGTTGTCCCATTTAGCGGGATTTAACCTGAACCTTTTCAACTGTTAGACAGGGAACTGCAGAATTGGGTTTTAATTCTCTGTGGGTTCATCACTACAAGCCACATCTTTCACATTACACATTGTTATTTGATCCAAATAAAAATATTGATTAGTGCAGCTACATACTGTATATATGTTATAAATTCTTGTCATTCTTTCATTCATTGGCTCACACTCTGCGTAGACTGTAGAATACTGTAAACTTTTTACATGAATATGTATATCAGATCTATTTTTACATGTACTGAGGCTTTAATGCAACACCAAAATCATTGAATCAGTTCACCACCATGTGAACACAAACGTCAACTTTATGTCCAATATTTTACATGTGACAATAGTTTTCGAAAAAAGAAAAGGCAACGCATTAACAAAACTCACATTCAAAGGATTGACATCACATTGGAGAGCTACACTGTTGAGTAAGTAATGTACTTTATTTTTCTACAAAACATGCACTTGGTGTAGACAGTGTAAATGGGTGAAAACAACATTTTGCCATAGCCATTGGTGAGAGCTGACACTGTCATTGTGATGAAACTACAATCACAAACACACACTAACTACCTGGTGCTTTCAAACCATGCTGGAGGAAAACTGTTAGTGCTTTCATTTTCCATCCTTTTTCCCAGGCATTTCCATCAATCATCTCTTCCATGTAGCACTTTAGCACACTCAGAGGGGTGTTTTACAAAACAACATTACCAGTAAAGCCAGATTTACCTCAGGAAAATCCAGGAAATTCAGTCTCATAAAACAGGTTTGGTCAGTCCACCACCACCAAAGTGGTCCAGATTGAAATATCTAAACTAATATTGGATGGATAGTCATGAAATGTTGTACAGACATTCATGGTCTCCTGATGATGAATCCTAATGACATTGGTGATCTTCTGACTTTTCATCTAGTACCACCAGCTGGTCAAATTTTCACTTATTCAGTAAAATAGCTCACAATCTACTGGATGGATTGGGACAAAAGTTGCTACAGACATTCATAGTTCCCAGATGATGTGTCCTACTAACTTTGGTATCCTCTCTAGCGCCACCAGCAGGTTGACATGTGCGGTTCAGAGTGAAATGTCTTAACAATATTGGAGGGATTGTACTGAAATCTGGTAGAGACATTCATGTTCATATTGTTGTAACGTTGGTGAACCTCTGACTTTTCCTCTAGTGCCATCATCAGGACAACATGTCAATCTGTCCAATACTTTGGTTTATGACCAAACCTGCAGAACTAATGACATTCCCATCAGTCTCAGCTATACTTTGTGTTTAGTGCTAATTAGCTAATGTTAGCATGCTATACTAACGGTAAAAATGGAAATCAATACCTTCTAAACATCAACAAGTTAACAATGTCATTGTTACCTTGATAGCATACTGGCATTAGCTCTTAGACTTAGACTCTTGTTTTGTTTAGGCTATTTGAGTAATTAAATTAAATTAAATGAAGGGTGATACATTTGGCCCACAGCTGTAGCCTTAGTGAAAGTAGTATTTTCACCATTTTCTCTAATGTACATTAAAGAAATGATACAGATAAAACCCAGAAATACTGCTACTAAAATACTAGAGAGACAGGCAACCAGTCTGAAGGTATTTTAACATTACTTTCATCATACAAAGCTTATTATGTCACTTGTACAAACCAAGTAGCATAATTCAACTGAACTTTTTTTCTTACAAACTGCAAATTATCTTATTTTGGGCCCTATTTGATACATCAAAGTTAATTATGTTGCATTTTGTGCAAACATTTTCAGCACCTATAATACCAAGAAAATTCAAATTACTCAAGCAGGATCTGAAAAAAGATGGCATGATTACAAGCAGAGTCCTGTAACAAACTGAGCAAACAGAAGAGTTCATGGGTTCTGAGTCTACTAGAGTTCCCAACTGGTACAGAACATGCCGCCAAAAGTTCTCCTTTGCTTTGTTTATGGCAGTCGTTAGGCTCGTTTTTTTTTTGCTTTAGTATTTTCTTCCTAATGTTATCTGTTTAAAATGTGCTGCTCTGTTGCTGTGAACATCAGTTTTGTCTTTACATGTGTGTTTTCTTTATTCATGTAATCTGTGCTTGATGTTTCAGGACGAGCTGTTCTAAAACCAGACTTGACTTAGTGATCTCATTAGCTCTGAGTTGGCTTTCTGAAACAGCTTGATCCTGGTTCAGTTTGTTGAGCTCATTCGAGACAGGCTTTTCACAATAAGCCCTGCTTTTCTGAGCCTTCTTTATAAAACACCTCTCTGTAGGCTTTCTCCTGCTATAGTTTCTTTACAGAACAAACAAACAAAATCAGCAGCATGGCACAGGCATGAGCAGAGAGGATGTGATTGTGATCCATCTCTGTGAGAGGGGGCGGTGCAGAAGACAGGATGGTAAATGTGTTTGGACTCGGAAGTGTGGACCGGCTATCATCTGCTTGTTCAACATTACAAGGTACAAAAATAAGGTGTCTGCATTTTAAATGAACACATGTTCCAATAAACCCTTACATCAGGCTCTTTCTCTCTCTCTCTCTCTCACACACACACACACACACACATTTCATATGAAATAAATAGCAATATGCACAAGACTCTCTCGAGGGCAGAAAAACTCAAATACAGTATGTAAGTACACAAACACATCTACACACAATACGCAACTTACATCATGTAAACAACCAACAAAATGCTTAGCCCTGTCATGTTAAAATTACACAAAAACCATAAACCATGAAATGTTGCACAAGGATTCCAGGATTAATCAAGCTTAATCAGATCTAGACACAATCCAGATACGAGGCATTTTATAAGGGTGTAAAGGTGGTCGGTGTTCCCAGACGTCGCATTGCTGTGGTAAAATCTCCACTGTCAGATTAACAGTCCTAAACCCTTATGACAGAATCAAAAGGCAGCAATCAAAGGATGTTTTCCCATATGGGAGTTCATCCAGTTGAGAAAAACATGCTCCAACCTTTCTTGTTCTGGCAGCCCGTCCTTCCTGGCATGCTAATCATCTCCCTCCCACCACTACCTCACCTCTGAAGTCCCAACAAAATGAATAGCTAAGTCCTTTGTGTAATAGAAGGCAAAGGCAGTATGTAGTAAAGTCAAGCTGTCTCGATGAAAGACAACAGGATCTTCTCTTCTGTCTTTCTCCTTTGACAGCCTTTATGGGAAGACTTTGACCTTCAAACATGCTAATAATGCTACACCCCTTGTGAATGAGGACATTATTGAAGGGTAATTCTCCTTTCAACTTTGGTCTTATTTTCATACTTTTGGGAATGTTTAACATTTTACAATTTTAACTTAACTTGTACTCACTAAAATCATTAATGAGATGTCGAAACATGACAACAGAGCAAAAACTACTTGAATTTAGATGATCAGACGGGTTGTTAACAAGCCAACAGTCTAACCAGATTATCTAAACCACATTGTTTGGAGGTAAAACCAAAAGCGAGGCCACCTCAATTGTTGTAAAAAGTCCTGATTCGCCAGGAAATCTGTGTTTACACAACTATAGTTGAGTTCAGCTTGGGCCTAAAACTGAGACCAGAACCCAGCCCTTACCCCCCATCTTTCACTCCTGACCTGGCTGAACCCGACTGGTACTTTCAAATTTGAGACC
The DNA here is from genome assembly GCA_008360985.2 of Macquaria ambigua. Taxonomy (NCBI): domain Eukaryota; kingdom Metazoa; phylum Chordata; class Actinopteri; order Centrarchiformes; family Percichthyidae; genus Macquaria; species Macquaria ambigua. Next base: position 15,563 of record VMKM01000134.1, read on the forward strand.
CAAACCTGACTCAACACTAAATTAAATAAGAATTTAGTGTTGGGTCACTAAATTCTTATTTAATTTCATTCATTGCTGACTGTTAGTTCACAACGCTAATGCAACACAAATGGAAGCAGACACTTGGAACAGTCAGAGAGGGAAAGAGAGAAATATCTGAATAAACTTCATTTGAAAATGACCCAAGCCCCAAACTCGATACTCTGTCGGGACCAGACAAGTTCAGGTCAGGTAGCAGAACTTAAAGTTTAGGTAATAACTTTACTGTGCATCTTTATTTTCTCTTCCAAATAAGTTGGGCTAACCTGGGGGTTTGTTTAAAGCCTGTCTGATCATCTGACCTCTTGTGTTTCTTCTTCTTGTCAGCATTCTTTTCAGCGATGTTGCTGTGTTCCCAGATCTCAGTGAGTACAATAGTATAATTACTGATAGAAATGATGGACAAAACTCTGAAAATGAGATCCAAGTTGCAATAAACTCAAATTATCCCTTACGACCATCTGTTTACAAGACACTCAAAGTGAGGTGACTTCTGGAAGTGATGTCCTGACTCCCCCCCCCAGAATAGTTTGATTGAGTGGAAGCAACAAAAAGGTTTGAAATAGGCCATGTACCTGTCTGCTGATTACAACACTGTTATAACATCAAGATTTCTCTTCCATGGTTCGCTTTTCCCTGTTGTCACATAATAGGATACTTGAGTGGTCCAAGTGCCCCTTGGTCAGCCAAAGTGCCCCTTTGGGTTGGCCCAAATATGCTCAAGTGCTGCTCTGGTGTGACCTTTGGGAAAGAAAAACCTTTATTTAACCATGATGTCTCTAGGGCCCAATGGGACACTTCCATGCTTCACTTTTGACCTGATGTCATATATCATGTAGGACATTTGAGGCACCTTGGGCGCCCCTGTAGGCAGCCTAAGTTCCCCCTTGTGCTCCTTCTGTTGGCCCTAATGCCCGAGTCTGCGAGTCTCCGAGTCTGCGCACACCAATGTTTGTCAGTGTTTTCCTTTATTTATTTTTTTCTACATTATATCTTCCACTTCTAACCCTTGAATAACCTAAGAAAATAACAGGGTTGTGCAAATATAGCTCAATAGAAGCATGTGGCTACTAGGAGGTGTGATAGCATACATCCCAGAGAAAGTCTGAAGCTCTAAGGGTGTATATCCAGTTTAGTACAGGAGCCAATCCATAAAAGTGAATCCGATCACAGTTTCATTCCACAGGTCAGAGCGGTTCAGAACCTCAGCACAGCAAACAGATCCAGTAACTGCAAAGTCACATCAGTTATCAGCAAAATCAAAGGCATTAATCCAGACGCGGACATACTGTACAGTGAAATTATCAAGTGTTCTTCATACAAGTGTGTCAGCTGGCACTGGTACACTGGGAACTTTCCACATGGGATTCCTAGGTGTCAGTGTATTTCCAATGATAGCACAGTCCATGTGGTGCTATTAAGGCACCATGCAGTCCCGGTCCATGCAGAATTCAATCTAACACACTAGGCCTTATTGACGTTAATCCATGGCAGCCATTTGGGACTTGTGTCATTCCTGGGGTAAGAAACTCAAGCTATAACATCAGATCCAGTCTGGCTAGTGCTAAAGTATACACACCATATAAAAAACATTGGAAATTTGACCAAAATTTAGCATTTCACAGATTCCTCACTAAAAAAATACCAAATCTAGCCAGGTAGGTTGGTAACAAGATAGGTTTGTTTCGCAAAAGTGTTCATACCTGTTCCGAATGGCCACATTCGAAGGTGGAGTGAAAGGCCTGCCTTGAAGTCTCGACGCAGTAAATCGTACAAAATGACATATCGACACATTTTTGGACAGTTTCTCCTCCAAGGCATTCATGGTGTTGCACTAGGTTTCACACATGAAAACTGATGACTACATGAAAAGCAAAGTTTCCAATAATGAATGAATAAAGAAATTAATATTTATTTGGATTTAAATGGAGCATTTCTTTGGAAATTCCAATTTCCCCTATAATTAGGACCAAATTACATAGTTGTCTACATTAAACTTCCTAGTAAAATTATTAGGAATGTATGGACCCATAAAATAAAGTGTTATCAGTTTACTGTATGTATACACTAAAGTGTATACTATCAGTTTTCATGTCTTCCTCAAAACAGAGAAATTGTACATGTCACATAAGGGAGAGCGGCCAAGCTAAGTGGATTTTAACAATAATAAATATGGAGTGCGAGTTTTGACTCTGATGAGGTTGAAATATATTCATATGCATATGATGGACCACAGCCAGCAGTGAGAAACTGAGTTGTGGTGTGAGGAGGAGCAGTGGAGAACTGGGCAGAACTGGTGAGTGACCAGCATTTGCTGTGTCGTTTCACTTGACAATGTTGTAACGTGCTATCAGCTGTATCTCGTACTGCCAGAGATTTACTATTTAAATCATCATTTCAGTAAAAACCTGTAGTATAAATTCAGTAAAAAGAATCCCTATAAATTGCTCTTTCAGGCTTTTCACCCCGCCTTCAAGAGCGGCTCAGGTGGAAACAGGTGGAAACACTCCTGCTTTTAGACCTGGTTAGACAACATGTAATACAATCTAGTTGGTTTAAAGCATACTGGGAGCTTTCAGTCCTTACTTTAATCAGTACGAAACATATGCCAATCTGCCAGGCAGAGGTTCTCAGTCAAATATCCCCCGTCTACTGTGGAATTGTGGGAGCTGCAGTCATGTAAGGAAGCCCAATGTCCTTGCAGTCTTTTGCAGAATTTAGTTTTCACTTCCTGCATTCAGGAGGGTCGGTTGGCAAGTGTTAGTCCCACCTACAACATCTCCTGTGAGGTGTGACGTTGGGCTGTAAAACTAATATAAGGAGGAAGAGTATGTGTTTCTTTCAGTGAATTGTGTGTGCTGCATGCATTATTCTGTGTGTGTGTGTGTGTGTGTGTGTGTGTCACTGTCCAGGGTAGGTGGGGTAGTGTGTCGGGGAGTGTGTGTGTATGTGCGGCTGGGACTGTGCATGTGTGTTTGCCAGGGGCAGTGTGGCATGGCGGTCGGGAGGCAGGCGAGTGGACAACAGGTCGTCTTCTGCAGCATCACCTGCAGACAGAGCAGAAACACAGCTGGTACTGTAGCACACACCAGATACAATGTGTTAATAATGAACTTTAGAGGTGTGTTTTTTCACTTTGGACAGAGCCAGGCTAGCTGTTTCCCTCTGCTTCCAGTCTTTATGCTAAGCTAGGCCAACTACGTCCTGACTCCGGCTCTGTACTTAACTTAAGATTGATATTGCTCACTCTCAGAAAGAAAGCCAATCAGCATAATCTACTGAACAATTACTTTAACACTGAATATGAGATATTAAAGTTTGTCATTATATCATCTTTTTTTTTTATGAAAACAAAATCACCTTTTTCATTCTATGAGAAGCTGTGAAGCCCATCACCCATTAATCTAACCCAGTACAGACTCTGCTTTAACTGTATTAAAAGTTTCATGTATTTCAGTTTCTATCTAAATCTAAATCTTGACCAGATGAAAAAAGAAATTAAGTGAGAGAGACAAAACTCAACATTACATGAGGGGTTTATTGGGATTTTAGTGTGTATAACCTCCACTCCTGCTTGTTGGTGCAAGCTGATTTGTTTAGAGCCAGGAAATTAGGTACAGGCACAAGAAAAATGGACTCATTGTTTTTGCACTTTACATATAGTTTACAATATAATGCCAACATAAGAAAAAAAAAAGGACAAAAATTGTCTAAAGGCTGGTGTGTGGCCTACCGCTGCCAGGATCCAAGCCGGTCTGGTTTCCAGTGATGTGGTGCCAGTAGGCGGATCGGGGCAGGATGGCGGTGGGGGTGCAGGGGTAGGAGCCAGGCTCTGAACCCATAGACATCAACTGGCAGTCATACAGTATACACACAACATCAGGCATTTAAAAAAAGAGCACGGTAGATTAGTAATTTCAAGAAAGTACCACAATTAAGAATGCCTACAAATATTTGTGTGAGCAAGCAAGTTTGGTTTAGGTGAGGGGTGGAGCCTTGGTAGAGCGTGCAGGAGGCGGGACATGATGCAAAAAGTAGGCTGATTTGTAAAGCTTAAAGGGAAACTCCAGTATTTTTAAACCTGGGCCCTATTTTTACAAATTTTGGGGTCGAAATGACTAATACTTACCAAAAGTTTTGGAATTGGTCCAGTAGATTGGCTCAGCCAGCATCCGCGAACGGACTGCAATGGCTGTAACGTAATCCTTTGGGGCAACTGTGCCCGTGAAAAGTCCGTCCACCAAAAGTGCTCGTTTTTGCTGCTGACAGGCTCAGACTGTTATTCTAAGTGTCTGACAACATTATGGAAAAGATCCCTACAGAGACAGACCGTTTTGTTACAGAGTAAGATCCTTTCGTCTTCCTGCAACAACTCAACCTTGCAAGATTTCAGAGAGAGACTTTTCCTTGAGAGAGACTTCTGTTTCTGGTTAAACAGAAGGCGTCATGTCCCGCCTCCTGCACGCTCTACCCAGGCTCCACCCCTCGCCTAAACCAAACGCAGTATTTGAGAACACGTCTGACACGGACAATCTCCTGATGTGTGCTACATGTGGGAAGGGGCAACTCCAGACAATCAGGGACCACCTGCTTCTCAGGACACTGTCCAGAGTTCATGAAAAAACAGCTCTAGCAAGGTTGCAGGCCATAAAACCAAAACGATGAGCCCAGTAAAGGTGCTGAAAAGCTCTGTAGAGCTGAGGGGAACTGCACAGTTGGACCCACAAATTCCCTCTCGGTCTGTCACTACGAGTGACCACATTTTAAATTACACATTTTATCCATCGTTAATATAAACTTATTGACAAGTGCGGCTTTTACTTTATTCAGAGATATGCACCACAATATAAACTAAAATAATTAAGGTTTTAAAACTAGATTTTGACACCAGAAGATAACAGAATAATTAAGGAGCCAGTTAATATTGTACTTCAGAGGTGCAAATTCCCAAACAAACTTGCAATGAATAAAACTGGCAAAAAACAACTGGAACACAGTGAACGTGTGGCTCTTGGGGCTCCTGGGGGTCTGTTGACTGGTTTTGAAGCCAATGTTGTGTTAAAACACACTTATAAGCGTGTGTGTGTGTGTGTGTGTTAGCCAGGCTCTCACCCTGCTGTTTTTCTCCATCTCCAGCAGGACCTTCTTGTGCTGCTCTGCTATGGCCAGCGTAGAGGAGTGAACCCTCTGGTAGATCTGCTCTCCCTCTCTGGTCTGGAAGGTGTAGAGGCCTTCACCGCTGTCACACATCCTACACACAACAGCAACTCAGTATGAAGCCGGTCCACAAAACAGGACTGGCTGACAAACTGACCGATGCAGTATAATGGAGGATTTTACAATCTGGACTCCCTTAATGAGCTCCTACTTCTACTACACCTAATATAATTTAATCAATGTGGGATCTCAGGGAGTGATTCAGTGTCCTTTGATCTAAATGCTGTTTCATTCTGACAAGAACACAAATTTAATGGAAATTGTTGCCGCTCCACCCCGTGTCCAAACCAAATTCCGATGCCAAAAAGTTCACTTCATTCGGCCAAGACCAAAGAAAAACATGATGCATTGTTGCCTTTTAATTGTTCAGTGTTCACACTGACTTATTACAAACTAACCAAGGAGAGTAAACACAAAGTCAGTCACAAGTGGACTTCATGGACCAACATGGGGAAATGAAATTGACTGACTGCAGGTCATGCAGCACTTTACCGAACCTGATGTGTGTATTTATGTTGTCTGGTGTCACAGAGAGATACCTGATTATCAGCAGTATTAGTCCAGACTGCTGTTTCAGGGGGACAGGGCAAAAGAAGAGGCATCTTGTACAGGTATTTAACTATTAACACATGAGTAAAATGTAGAAACCACACAGTGACTATATAGTACAAGACTCATTTTGCAAAAAGTCTTTTGCACACAGACTGTGCCATGTAAATGACTTGTGCACTTCTGTACAGACTAACACTTTGCACTGGTGGTTGTGACTGTGCTGTTCAAATATAGCCCTTAGGCTCTCTGATCATCAATTCACAAGCCACTAACAGTAAGCTAACTCATTTAAAATGGTCTGTTTCTATTAGTTTTAGTTAATGCACATTACTGTGACCATATTGTGAGGCTAGTAATACATGTTTAATGAAATGAAATGGCAGTAAAGTAGCTGTAAATGTATACATTACAAACAAGACACAGTCTTTGGGAATGATGCAGTAACACACCCACAGACAGAGGGCTCTCTTGCTATTTTGGTTTGGGCAAGACCTCAGACACACACACACACACACACACACACACCATTATCTGCATGCTGACCCAATCATAGCTCGTCAGGTTTTATCAAAGAGGAGGAGATAAGGAGGTCTGGCCCTGCATTGATTCATCGTCTAATCTATTCAATCAATCGCTTCATGGGGCCCAACACAACCAAGCTGTTTGTGTGTGTATGAGAGAGAGACAGAGAGAAGGAGAGAGACCGAGAGAGAGAGAGGTATCCTTGGACTGACTGTAAGCTGACTGACAGTACACACACACACACACTTTGGTTGTTCCGATAAAGGTCAAGTGTTTCATCTTAAATACACACTGCTATAACAAAGGATGACACTAACTTTGTATGTGTGTGGCAACCTATGATTTATGTAACCTGTATTTATCTGGGGACAGTCAGCGATCGACCACCTCCCCCCTCCCTCCCCCGGCCACCCCCTTCCTGGTCTCACCGTCCGGCCTCGAAGGTGAAGCGGGTGGCGTCGCGTCCGTAGCGCCGCAGGGAGCAGAGAGGCCAGGTGACCAGCTTGGTGCGAGGGTTGTGAATGTCCCACAGGTAAATGTTCTCGTGGGTGATCTGCATCATGCACTCCCCATAGATGTCCAGGTTGGGACAGGGGAGGAGGAACACGTTGAAACGCTCTGAGGAGAGAGAGGAAAGACAAGAACAGTGTCAGGGACTTATTTTCAGTGTGAGTTCCTTCAGAGAGAAAAGTCCTGCCCCACAGGTCAGCTCTTCTGTGGGTTAGTGCTGTTTCATTGCTCATTGTAATTTCTTAGTTAGGTTTTCTTTCATCAGCCTAGATGAAACACGCTCCTGTTTTTTTCTGTCCATATTCTAAGTTAAATAGGTATCTAAGACCAGAGCTGTTTTCTAAGTATAGCAGCTTTCAACAACAAGGCAATTCAAAGTGCTTTATATGAGACATAAAAGAAACACAAGGCAATGTAAAAAGACAATATAAATGGGATTTAAAACAGCAAAATAAAATAGAAAATAAAAAGAAGCTAAAATAGAATAAGACAGGAGAATAAGATTACAGTGCAGCTACAGTGCAAGATATGAATAAGTAGTCCCAAATTGAATTTCATAAAAACCAGTGGCAAACAGAAAAGTCGTAAGACCTAATTTAGAAGAACTGACAGTTGGAGCAGTTGGAGTTTTTGGGAGTGTGAAACCAAAAGTCAACGTTGACTTATTTGAACTTACTAACGTAGTTATTTGAACCCAAACCATGATCTTTTCCTAAACCTACCCAAGTAGTTTTGGTGCCTAAACCTAACCAAACTAACCAGGTGTTTATTATTGTTACCATGACGACGAAAGGTCCGGTACTCCTTTATATGTAATTTTGTGAGTCACTGACAAACAACCTATTCTGTCGTTTAGGTTGGAGGCCATAAAAATCTATTAATGCAGTCTTTTGGTGCTGATCCAAGTCACGTCACAAGTCTTCTTAAGCAAAGCAAGTCATTTGCAAGTCTTTCAGAATGCTGACCATTAAAATGACAAGACATTTAGTTATTTCTGTTGTGTTAACAGTCTTATTTACATAGCCAATTCCTTTCAATGGAGGCCTAACAAAGTGCAAGGTGTGGGGCTATGCAACTGTAGCTGTCTTATTTCTTTGTCACTGTTTCAGAATTTTAGTAGGTCAAAACTTGAAACTTGAATGTCATTGCTCTCAAGTCCAAGTCAAGTATTTGAGGAGTCAAGTATCACAGCAGTCCAAGTCAATTCTCAATACCTCATTTTTGCAACAAAGTCTACAACTTATTCTACTACTGTACTGGCAGTAACATTTTAAAACCTTGTTACAGCGTTTTAACAACGATGAAAGATTTCTTTGTTAACATTAAACAAATTCTTTGACAGAGCTTCTGCGGCTCATGGGAGGCTCATAGGATACAATGTTGAATGCTAACAAAATAATAGTTTAATCTTTGTTAAAATCATTAGGTGTACACATTTTATCGTCCAGTACAGCAGAGACACCAATTTTTGAATATGGACAGAAACACTCAGAAACTGTTTAATCTCTTTAGAAAGACTCTAGTATATATAAAATGAGAGTATATAAAATTATATGTAAATATAACAAAATTATACATAAAATGACCCTAGCTTCCAGAAATTGTTTGAAGCAAATCAAATTGTTATTTCAAAAGTTGCATTAAAAACACAGTTTACATTCTCCCCTTTTTTTCTCCCAAGTGGGAATGTCCAACTACACTGCAGTCCTTAGCCCTTTTTAAACAGAGATCCTGCAATACTGCCGTAAAGAAGACCTGTCGGCTTTGCTTATTTACACTGAACTAAACAACCGGCGTGTAACACAACAGTGTCAGCGTCTAGTGTGATGTATAACATATGCGCCGTTAATCTCGTCCTCTGCTCGGGGGGTAAGGAGCTCCCGCACCTCGATGTCTCCCCAATTAGCAGACATTTTCAGTTCTTCTTCTTCTTCTTTGAGTTAGCTGCTGACTGCTGCTAGCTGCTTTTTAAATCCCCTGGTGGTGGGTTGCGCACATGACACGTCTTCAAAACGTTACACCCCTGTCCCGTCCTGCCCGCTCCCCCACTTTACACAGACATCGATTCGGCTCTGTTACTTCCTCCGCTGCCGGCTTAACACTCACTCGTCACTTGCCCTCTGTACCTTTTATACAGACGGCGAGGCAGAATAACGGTGCAACATTCCTGCCTTGAACAGGCTGGATAAAAGGGGCTCTGCTAGCTCCATTTAACCAAGGGAGACAGTACATGTAGACAGACAGATCTCTCCTCTGTTATAGATGGTGCTGTGTTTCACTTTCACAGCTTCAGGAGCAACAATAAGAATGTGATCCCTCGCTGGCTTCCCACCCACCAACACTATCAGTTGTGTTTGATGGAGTGCCAGCCTGAGCTGGAGGCCCCAAACTAAACCACAGATCTGTGGTGATAGCAGAAGCTTAAACAACCTGTTGAGATGTAAACTTTTACTGTGCATGTTGTGTGTTTGTGTGTCAATTACCTGTGTGTTCGCACTGCACTCCAGCAGCCAGGAGGTCAGGCTCTCCCATACTGATGTCATTCAGCCGTGTGCCCAGACACTCGATTGAAAGCGTCTTAAACCAGTCCTCTGCCTCCAGCTCTGGAGAGAAAGAGAGAGAGAGATCACATCTACTACACTCAACCCTCTACTAGCAGGCGTTTTCAGACTAAACAGTTTGATCCTACTCGGTTGTATTGTCAGCACAGGTGCACTGCAAACAGGGCAACAGTGTGTGTAGTTCATGGCCAGAGGCTTGAACTGTAGCTGTGGTGCAGGTGGGATTAGGAGGAATACATTCATCAATAGATATAGTATAGGGATGCAGCCACATCAACAACCTACAACCTTGTATGAAGAATGAAACACGTTTTCATCTGGAGTGTAAAAGTCTTATCTCAGCTACGTGCTTGAACTGGTGAACAACAGCCGGGTGGACTGATGGTGCTCAGCTTCCTGAAGTCTTGTCATCAAAGTGAGGTGGCCAGGTTTGTTTCTATCGTGCCTCTACAGAGACCTTAGTACCTTTGATCTGGCAACCCGCGCTGTAGCCAGAGATGCTGCACAAAAGTGCTAAGCGGATGGATAAACTGATGTTCGTCAAGAAATAATTCTAGTTCGTAACTTCCCCTAAAACCACACGTTGTTGCTTTTTACATGTCCGTTTGTGTACAGATTATAAAAAAAGATAAAATGTTAATCAGTGAGCTTTAGAGGTGTTGGTAGGTGTATTTCTGAACTTGGACAGAGCCAGACCAGCTGTTTCCCCCTGCTTCCAGTCTTTATGCTAAGCTAGGCTAAATATGTCCTGACTCCAGCTCTGTACTTAACACACAGGCATGAGATAGACATCAATCTCCTCATCTCACTCTCAAACAAATAAGTGCATTTCCCACAATGTTGCACTATTCCTTAAACCTTTCATAAGCACCCAAATAAAGAAAAGAAATCCCTCACTTACTGTCTGATGTACTGTAAACCAACCTTTAATGAACTGACTGTGTGTGGAGCTACAGTTGCATTCCTGGGTCTGCTGTGAACAGCGATAACCCATGACTGCATCAACAGTAAGTATGCATGTTCAAACTTGGGTGTTCATTATCTGTGTCATACACAGGGTTTGTGTGTGAAAGTGATATTAGTAGATTAGTAGTCAGTTTCACAGCAAGTTACCAAACACGAGACTAAAGCACTAAGCAGGATGTGTTCTGCAGTATTGAGGGTAAGTTTAGGGTCGAGTCCTGACAATACAGAGTTGTGCATCTGTGTGTGTGTGTGTGTCCATATGTTACCTGATTCACAGGTGAAGGTGCGTGAGGTGTCGTCTGTAAACACAATGGCCACTGCCTGTCGCTTGGTATCCCGAGGCAGCCGTGTGACATTCTTGACGTTGCTAATCTCTGTCACCTAGGCAACAGGAGGTAAAATGGTTAACAAAGTGGAAATCAGGGCTGATTAACTTACTTGTTATTGTTTGATTAAAGTGATCAGTGAAATATCTGATAAAATGGAGATCTGTGTTCAAGGTGAAATGGTGACTTGAAGAGAGGCTGAGAGGATGGTCAGATTTGCTGGAGAGGAGTAACTGACACTTTTCTACCTAAGATATATATATACAAAATATACAGCTTTTTTCAAACATTCACACAACACATTCATCAACATGTCTTCAGGTGGAAAATGGTTTCAGCATCAAGAAATAAACGTCTTGTTCATTTTCTTAATTGACAATGTTAGGTGACTTGCAGTTGGAGCACTTCCAAGGGTTGAACAACTTTTTAATTATTTTTTTTTGCACTCAGTCTGAACACACCTTAAAAATCAGATTCACTGAAGTGTAATTGAATTAAAAAATATTTGTCTGAGAAGGCTTAGCCAGTTCACTGGTTTGTATGGAATAACACTATTGTTTTGTACAAAAGTGAAGCCTTCTGTGAAACTTTCTATCGTTGTGCTCACAGTGAAAGTCACTCTACAACTTCACTTTACAGGGTTTTTTTTACAATTGTTAACTCACATTTCTCTATAGGACTCTTCACACAGTCAGCACAGCAGCAGTCAATGTGACTAAACTGTGGGTCACTTTTCATTGCTTTCACACTAAATGCATTCAGTGACCTCATCTTTCAAATCTCATGAACTGTTTCCTCACTCAAACTGATGTTCAAAAACAGAACTAAAAAGAAATAAGAATAATTATAAAATGCATGAAGTCCTGATTGGGACACTCTTTTTATTCCTTGATGACCTCTATGAAAGACTTGTGCCAGGTGAGGAAAGGGGGCAGGTGAGTGGTTTATAGCCTGTCACAGGATGGAGTCACTTTTCCTTCCACCCTCCATTCCTCAACCCCACAGAGGAAATCTTTTCCCCATGGAGGTAGACAGTTTATAACCAGCAGCCACATGATCAGATGTCCCTCTGTGACACAGTGAATGCTGGATGTCTGCACATATCTGCAGCAGACTGTCAGGATTGATCAGACATCAGAAAGATTCGGTCCAGGTGGATTATGGTGTGATGTGGATCAGAACTTGAGGGTTGACGAGCACTGTCGTATTTCTGTCTGTAGCTCTCCTATACAAGTATGTACAGTGAATATATAGAGTTTTGTGTTGCATCACTGGAATTACTTTTTTCATTTTGTGCACTTGGAATTACTCTCTGCAAAAATAAAGCCTATTGAAGCATATTGCAGCATTTCTGATTCATCTCTGTGACATAAACTGTGAGGCAGCAGCACAATCATGCAATAAAGAAGCAATCTTTTTGTTATGGCATCTTGATTTATTATAAATAAGATATTTCAAAGACAATAGTGACACTAATTGTACTGCTTCCTGCTGTTAGTGCTTTTTATGGTCATTATATATAATGAATGACAGAGTGTTTCTGTGGTCACTGTGTGAAGAGTTTTAAAAAAGTGAACTCAGTATAGAGAAATGTGAGTTACCAATTGTAAGACCACTGGTGTGTTGAAGGATGCTAAGTGTAGGAGTGTGCAAGTAGACAAAAAAGGTCAGGTGAAGGAGAGGTGATGATGATGAGGAATGAAAGTGAGGAAGAGAAGAAGAAGGATTGTTGATTCTTGCTGAGCTCAGAACTGAAAGAGTCAGACTTTAATGTGAAGGCTGACTGCTTTCATCCCTGTCAGTGTGAGTCTGTCAACTCTTTGTCTTTGTTTTTCTCCTGCAGAATAGTATACCTCTCACACACACACTCACACACACACTCACACACACACACACACACACACACACACACACACACACACTCTCTTACTCTTACCTTAGGAAAGGCTCTGATGTAGGCAGTCTTCTCATCAGGGTATTTCTCCAGACGACGAGGTCCTTTGCTGGATGACTTCTTGAATACAAGCCAGCAACGCCGATAGATCTGTAATATACACACAGAGAGAGAGAGAGAGAGAATGAACATCAATGTTATTCAATGGTAACTTTTATTTGCGTATCAGCTATCACTATCAGCTATGATAGTGGTGAAATGTGGTGAAATTACTAAAAACAGGTCCAACAGGGCAACAAGCATGACCAGTCAGACAATCCAACAGCCTGTAAACAAGGTGACACTCATGCCAAATTATCTAAACCACTTTATTTGGTTGTATTTTCTGTATTTGCTTGAGTTTTCTCACCTTGCAGCATTTTTTCTAAATGCATGTTATGCCAAATTGATGAAGATGCTTTCTTAATTTGCTTTTGTTTTGTCTATTTGCATGTGTTTTCTCAGTTGCAGTGTGTTGAGCTTTCAGGGCCACCGTAGAATTGTGAGTTTGTGAGTTTAACCCCAAAAATGTCACTACTAGCCACCCAGTTAACCCTTGCAATACAATATAATCTGCAAAGAGCTTTTTGTACACAGCATAGCATATGCACAAGAGTTCATGTTACAGAATTTGCCCAGCCATCCCCTCTCCTCCTCTCTCTTTTAGCCTCAGTTGTTTACAGCAGCTTAGTTCAGTCTCAAAGGTGGAGGCTGAGAGAATGAGAGGCCCAGGCCTCATCTCTATTAAACAAGTATGGAATACCAATACTTTCCCACCTGTACCTCCTCTCAAAGGAAATCTGAGCACAATAGGCCATTGATTCTTAGGATTGATACAGGAGAAGTTAACTGAGCAGCAACACCCCTGCTCACATTTACACCTGGACACTGATCCATAAAAATGATTTTTCTATCTTCTGTAATTACAATTATGGTGTTTAGCTGATGCTCTTCTCCAACACGATCTGCAGTGAATGAGCAGGTGGTGATTCAGAGGCTTGCCGAGGACACTTTGACCAGATATGATTATTGATGTACTGCACTGGTTGTTGTGAGGGTGCGAACATATGCCAACTTGGACGCCCCTCCAGCTCTCGTATTGGCTGGAAATGCCACTTAATGGACGTTTGGAGATTCAAGTCAACTGCTGTCTCATCATAACCTTTCTAATGTTAAAACTATAATCCCTAAGGTCTTCAATATATTAAATCCCATTTTTGATACTATATTTTTAAGCTGTATCCTTTCAGTGTATCTGTAATTGTCTCTCTCTATAAGTTGTAATTGTTTGTGGCCAAGCCCACCGTTCCCATGTGTAGTTCAAATTGTATACCCACACACACAAGGGATTCACAGGAAATGATGCATGCACATACTGGACATGATATGGAAGATAAAATCCAGTACAAGACAACATTCAAACACGAGTTCAGTAATGCCATGTTGATTTTTGGTCTTCTTTATTAAAAGAATGTGATGCATTGAATGCTCTCAGCCAACAGTTTGTTTGAAGACTATTTCTATATCAATTCTGACAGTGTAGCTGCTCAGGGTGTGTCTGCTGCCCTCAGTGGTCAATACATATGTCATTTTGAACAGAATTTCGGGACGTGCATTATTAAAGGAAAACTATGGTTTATTACAACTTGGGTTTTATTTTTGTAGCTCTGACCATCAGTTAAATTGATTATGATAACACTGTACTCACCAATGTAACTTCTGAGATCTCAGCAACATTACTAAAAATATGTCTCACAGGGCGAGAAACACTAGCAGTCAGATGATCAGACAAATTGGAAATAAGCCACCAGGTTATCCAGATCATGTAAACCACTTTATATAAAGATAAAACAGAAAGTGCTTTGAGCTTTGGGTTTTATGTGAAGGTGGAGAAAGCAACAGAGTGACACTTTTTCTAGTAAAGAAAAGGTTTCGCAGCTCTTTCTGAAACACTGCATTGCATTCTGGTCTGTGATGTCTTAGAAAACACTACAGAACAACTAAATGAACTCAAAGGCCCAGAAATGAAATGCAAACTTTTGTTAAATTAGCAGTTGGAATAAACAAGTTTCAAGTGACTTTTTGGTATCAGTGTGTTATTCGTATAGGGTAAATCTGCAGGGCAGGCCTTCACATGATACTGAACTAACAATCTTAAAGATGTATGCATATAAGATAGGCATAAAAAGTGAAATAGGCTGAATGCATTTTGCAACAAGGAAGCTGATGAATTTAGAAATTATCTTCATCAAAGATGTGACACTTCCTGATAAATAATTCTGGTTTGCTACCTCTGTCGCACACTGATGAACCAGTGACTCAAACTATAATCAGTGTATGAAAGGAGGTGGTAGAGGTGTGTTAAAGAAGACATATAAATAATACTTTCAATAACACAGCAGTATCACATTTCATCCTTTCAAATCACTTCTTCACACACTTTAAAATGCATGGCCTAGTAAAGAATTCTTCATTTCGTCATTTCAGTTGAACTGAAGGGCAAATGTGTGATGAAGGAGAAAAACAGCTGACCATTATTCAAAATGCCCATGTATCCATTTAACTCTACTGCTGACTAGCACCATGCCTGCTGTAACACCATTTTCTCACACTTTCATGTGAGCAAACCCCTCTGGAATAACAGTAACTCCAAACTGTTATTCCAGAGGGGTTTTCCAGTTTCATCTTTGAGGCTGTGAGAAGGGAGCAATTAGCACTTTCTATCTCCCCCCTCCCTCCCATCCCCTCCTCTGTCTCCTCTCTTTAACTTCACTTAGCACTTCTCACAGCTAGTTTGTCTACTGAGACCCGATTACTTCAAACACAGGATGGTGAAGAGATATAGGGAAAGGAAAGATGAAGGGGAGGAGGAAGATGGATGATGTGGAGAGTTGGCTGAATTAGAGATAGTGGACATGAAAGCAGTTGGGATGTACATGGAGTAGCTAAAACAAAAACTATGACTTCCACTAGACATTAACAAATAAAATCAGTTATCTTTTTGTTGACACATATTCATGCTTTTTCTCCCTAAAACATCCCATTCACTGTACCCAACACCAATCCAAAACAAATAAAGAATGAGATTGGCTGACAATTCATGTATTGTTTTTTAACTACACCAATAACAAAGCTGTTATAGATAACATTACATTACATTTATTTAGCTGACGCTTTTATCCAAAGCGACTTACAATAAGTGCATTTAACAATGTGCAAATATGCTGAACTGCTTCAAGTGCTGCATTTAGGAACAATAAGAGATAAAGTTTTTTGGGGGTTTTTATTTTTGTTATTTACGGGCCAAGATGCAGTTTGAGTTTTCAGTCTACGATGGAAGATGTGTAGAGTTTCTGCTGTCCTGATGTCGATGGGGAGCTCGTTCTACCAATCTGGAGCCAGGACCGCAAAAAGTCGTGATTTTGTTGAGCGGTAGCTGGCCCCCCCTCGAAGTGACAGAGTCGTAAACAAGCTAACAGTAGCAGAGTGTAGTGGACGGGCTGGGGTGTATGGTTTGACCCTATCCTGGATGTAGGATGGGCCTGAACCATTCGCAGCACGGTAGGCAAGTACCAGTGTCTTAAATCAGATTCGAGCAGCCACCGGTAGCCAGTGCAGGGTGCGGAGGAGCAGTGTAGTGTAGGAGAACTTGGGTAGGTTGAGACCGGCCGGGCTGCAGAGGTCGGATGGCACATGCAGGCACACCAGCCAAGAGTAAATTGCAGTAATCTAGGTGCAAGATGACAAGAGCCTGGACCAGAACCTGTGCCGCATCCTGGGAGAGGAACAGACATATCCTCCTGATGTTGAGGAGCATGAATGGGCAGGAGTGGGTTGGAGGATCTGGTGGTTCACCGTGTCTAATGCTGCTGAACGGTCCAGCAGGATGACAATAGAGGAGAGAGAAGCTGCTCTAGAAGTGTGGAGTTCCTCTGTGACGACAAGGAGGGCAGTCTCAGTTGAGTGACCTGCCTTGAAACCAGACTGACGGGGGTCAAGAAAGTTGTTCTGGTGGAGATATTCAGAAAGTTGACTGAAGACGCAAAAAGAAGTGCAAGGGGCAGAGACATAAGCTGGAACACAGAAGGAGACATCATTTAGCAAAGAAAGGGCCCTTCCCCTTCAGCCGAGTCAACAGCAACAAGTCAACCATGGCAACATTAGGCTTTACTGCTTCAGGACATTGCCTACTGGATGCAAAGATGTCATTACCACATTTTGGGCCAGATGTACTAGGAAAATGGTGTTGGGCAGCAAAAAACCACATGAAATGCAATTTTTGCAAATTAAATTCAACTCAATTCAGTATTATATATATAGATATATATCTCAGGGCTCTTTTCATATAGAGCAGGTCTAGACCGTACTCTTACAGTGGCAAGGAAAAACTCCCTTTTAACAGGCAGATACCTCGAGCAGAACCAGGCTCTGGGTGGGCGGTCATCTGCCTCGTCCAACCCAAATGGGATCCAAGCCACATTTGGAGGTGGTTTGAAATGCAATTCCAATCGGATTTCTACAGATGCATCTCAGTCCGGACGCTCTGGCCGCTCAAATCGGATTTCAAAGAGCCTTTTGCGTCAACGTGCATCAGAGCGGCTGTATACCAGCCTCCTCTGTTGCTGAGTTTGTCTGGTGCAACGGAGGAGTTCTGCACCGTGACTTGACAGCGCGATTGTTTGGAGGGCGAGATGATGGCTCTCCATTTCTCATGCTTCCAAGTTGAAAAGCCGCATCACCAGCATACGTAGTTGCTGACGCCTACAACGTTACCACAGCAACCCATGCAGATAGGTTGGTGATGTCTGGACACACAAATCCGATCTGATCACTTGATAATAACAGTGTGACTGTCTGTCTTAAAGATCTGATTTGAGAAACAAATCTGATTTGCCTGCAGTCTGAACAAAGCTTCTGTAACTAACATAATTGCCAGGGGTGGAAAGTAACTAATTGCTATTTTTACTTAAAGGTACTGTATGTAACTTTTTTATAACATTTTACATGTATTAATCACTTTATATTGCCTGTGTGTGAACGGACTGTAACGCAACTTAAAAAATGAGTCCTTTCCCATCTTTCTCGGTTGCCTACACCAGCCTGTGGACTGATTTCTGCGTAGAGGTCTGGGGTCGGATTTTGTGACGTTATGCACGCTCCCGAGTGCCTGACCTCTCTTCAGCTACAGGTCAGAGTTCAGCTCCCCAACAGCCTCAATAAAAACAAAAGAAGAAGAAGCTCCTTACAGTAGCTAACGTTACATTAGAAATTGAGTCTGTTAACGTCAACAAACAACCATATATTATGATTTTAGCTGGGCAATATTAGCTAATGTTAGATTATTTGCTAACGCGGCATGGATGCATAAGACCTTCTAATACATCCATGTAATGTGGACGAACTGCTAGCTAGCTAACATAGCAAAATACTGTCTAGAGTTGATAATGTCAGCTAATTCATCCAGACTCCCTTAGCTTGCTTGCTTGCTAACGTTATCTCTATCAAAATAACATCCTATCTGATCTATCACAAGGAGCCGCTGTGTTTGATTATGATTCATAGAGAAGTCAGGCCTACAAATCATGCCCTGTAATGTCAAGATGCATTTATCTCCAATACTGTAGACATGTTTGTTACATCTTATGCTCAATCTCCTATTCTGTGGATTATATACCACTGTAAAGTCATTTCATTTCATTAAATATCATCAGCCTGATTTTTTCCCCCCTGTCAAAATGACACCCATGCTTATACTTTATAAATTTCTGCTGATGTATACCCATGTAATGAATTTACCTACTGGTTTACTTGTCAGTTGTGTAGTTTCTAATTCTTGCTTTTTTCTCTCTCTCTCTCTGTCTGGGTCTATGTCTATCTGTATCATTACAATGCTGCTGTTAACAAGGAAAACCACTTAACTGTTTAGTGAAATTCAAATATTATTTCTTGCACTACTTGTTACTTTGCAAATGAATAACATTTCAGTAATGGTTTTAAACCTCACTCTGTTCATGTTATTGATAGGATGGAGAATGTAGAGTGAAAACTACAGCCAGCTAAATTAGCAGTTTCAGGAGTGGTAACAATCACCAATAAGCTGTAATTGCATTACACACACACACACACAGACTGACAGAGAGAGAGAGAGAAAGGCAATATACTTAGCAGCTATAGTAAATTGACTTACAATTAAAAAGCTCATTACATTTTGTCAAACAAAATACAGAGAGGCTGCAGGGACGGAGTAAGAGTAAGAGACAGAACAGAACAGAGGACAACAGAGAGAGATAATGAAGCAATAATGAAAGAAAGAGGAATGAATACAACACAGTGCGTACTGGTACAAGACTGCAGAGGAGGGCAGGGAACATACAGTGGTCAGGGTAGAAAGAGTGGAAATGAACATCAATCAACGCAGCTGTTTTGACTTTATAAAACAAGGTGCTTAATGTAGGGGATAAAAGCAATAAAAAATGTGAAAATGTTTGAAATGTTTAATTCATTCATTACAAATGTCTATATGGATAATAAAGCCAAAATACATAGCTTTTTGCAAGGTAAGAGGTAATAGAAATTCTGTGGAAGTGAAGCGCAATACTACTGGTCTTATGTTTTCAAGAGAATTTATTGGTGGTGTGTCACATTCTGTTTCCTCCTTAACTTGGACCAACCTTGGTCCTAACCACAATCTATCATCTCTGCGATGCCTGAAAATAACCTCATCTGAACCCTGCCTACACAAACCCATGGAGGTCAGCGCTACAGGACAGAGAATTTAACACAAGAATTGGCACTGTCAAGGACACGTGCAACCCAAGGCCAATCAACACTTCTCAAAAACAGTAGGAGTTTCTCCTGCCACAGTAAATAAGATGGTGTGTGTGTGTTTTAAGGAATAACTTAACATTAGATACATTTTTTGAATGAATAAATTATACGTTGAATAAATAAATAAATCTTATTTGGTATTCAGTGTCTTGCCCAAGGTAACTTCGGCATGTGGACAGGAGGAGCAGGGGATTGAAACGCTGACTCTGCAATTAGTGGACGACCCACTCTACCTCAGCCACAGCTGTTGGGGCAGCATCTGCATCTGCTAAAGCCTTCCTAAGCAAAGCTACCAGTTCAAACCAGGCTGGCTCTGAACGACTGTATTTGCTGTCAGTACTTTAAAACAAGAGTTACTATGTAACTACAGTTATATAAATTCTACTGACCACCAGATGTAATATCCAGATATCAACACAGCTGAAGCTACCCAGTGTAGACAGTCTGTGTTGCTGGTCACATGACACACACTGACTTAAAAAGATGTTTTCCAATACACAATCATTACAAAAGAAACAGCTGTAAAATGATTAAAGATTCTGTGTATTATAAGAATTTGATCCAGTAGGTCCAAATCCAATGTGGAAAGTCTAGAAGAGCCGTATCAGTAAATTATTTTCATGCCATTCATGTGGGCCAGTAGGACGTCAGCCGCCTCGACCAGAGGAAGTCTAACACGCATGCTCCTAACTGGCTCAGCCCACGGAGGACTCTATGGGGCCAAAAATGGGGAAGTATGAGGAAGCCTGGAAAACCTTTTTGGTGCATGCACCTTTAATGGAATAAATGGGACGCCATCTTTTTCTTAACATGCATAGTGTGAATTTTTTCAAATTTATTTGACAAGTGGGCATGATGTTCAAGCGTGCAGATAGATGTATTAACAACTTCATTAAGTGAGATTTATGATATGAACACTGGTCAAAACAGCTGTAGGTGCACTGGGACACAGTGTGTTCTGAAAATCTTTTTAAATATAAAAGTGGACAGAGAAAGAGAGAGTGAAGTAGAAAACCAGGGTCAGGTAGTTCACTCCTGACTGGCTGCTGTTTCCCAGGAGAGCAATAAGTCATCTCCTACCCCCCCTGCTGCTACAGTAACCACTCGCCTCCTTATGCTGCCACGGTAACCAAACCATCCCGCTGCCACAGCATCACAATCCTGCTGAGTGCGCATTTCTTCATCAGTCTATCTGACATGGACAAAGGGAGTGGTGTGTTTGTGTGTGTGCTTAAAGTCCAACTGAAATCACAAACGTTACCCCATTTTTCCAGTCAAAAAAATGTCAAAGTGATTTTCAAGTTTACTGTTACCATTTTTTTTTTATTACTGAAAGGAAGAAAAAGATACTTGGCGATATATCAGAAATGTTTGATTAACAGCTGAGCTGGCAGGGTGCTGCTAACTGTAGCTTGCAAGCTAAGGACAGACAACGTTTTATTAGCAGTGGTGTTGATAAATGTAAGGACACATTTAGCATCTAACTTGACTGGTGTTGACATTTACAGGTTAAACAGGCTGTTTAATGTGCTGTAGCTGACTATAGCTAATTAGCTATCTAGCCTGCAAACCGACAGCAGCACTGCACTTTTCCCCGGTGAATGTTTGTTTGTAGCTCATTCAGTGAGCCATGGTGCAACACAAGATATGTGTCTGTAAATAAGAAGAAGACATTAGCTAGAAAGCTAATTTGGGTTGTGATTCAAAGTCTGATGCTCTTTGTGTGTTGTGGTTACTGTGTGGCTATTAGTGAAGTGGTGGTGACATTAGTGCTTTACAAAATACCTGTAATACATGCAGCACGTTGGCTCTATCCTGAATGAACTTTATTGTTGTCCAGGACAGGTGCCACCCGACAAGCCATAACAAGCAGAAATGCAGGAGATTTTAGAATGCTGTGTCCTCATTCCTGAGAAGATACATGCATGACAGCATGCGTGCAAAACATAATCATGATCATGAAACTGATGACCATGTCTCTGAACATCACCTGCTGTGTGCAACATATGGTCCTTTAAAATTTCAACAAAGCACAACATGTTTCAGGGCAACCACCATGTAGGCAACATTTGCTCACTGGTATTTTTTGGCCATTTAAAGAAACTGAAATGCTAACATGGCACAATGACTATGTGTTTGGGTAATGTGTACCATGTTAAACCACCTTAGCATGTAACAATGCTAACATTTGCTAATTAGCACAAGTAATCAGGATTCATTTGTCAACAAAATCTTAATTCAAGGTCCACTTACCAGCTTCTTCCAGAGCTTATAAGCACATCTCATGGTCTTCCTTGCTAAGATTGTTTTTTTGTCAAACAACTGTTTCCAAGGTTAAGAATCAAATGTCATGCTCAAATAAGGATCATCCTCTGGGGACCTTGAATCTCTGTATACTTTGATAGAAATCCATCTAATAGTGGTCGAGACATTTCACTGAACCAAAGTGGTGGACTGCCCGATCGACATTACCATCCCTAGAACCACGCTGCTGTAGTGTGGCTAAAAAATAGCGATAACTGTATACGTAGCAGCAGAAGATATACAATGTTCATTAAATATGTATCTGGCACATAACAGGTGCAGCCTACTAAATCTGACACACCTAATTTTTCACGAGCTACTTGATCCAGATACTGCAGGCCCTGGTTCAAAACCATTAACTTGATGAGATTAAATTATTGATACAATATGAAAGTTTAACTGGGAGAATGCAGTCACTCGCACCCGTGTGCCCAAATAATGTTTCACATCCACAAACTCACATATGCCGTGAAAGATTCACACTGTGGGGGCCGGCTGTCATATAGGAGAGCAGCTGTGCAATGCAGGCTGAGGTGGACAACACACAGTAGAGCACAGTAAAGAAAGGATTGGGTTTATTTTACACATGAAGAGCAAACCCAATTAGATTTTAAATGTGAAAACAAAGGCTGGTTTTGAATGTTATGGAAAGGTGTTATGGATTTAATGTGTGACGGTAACTTGTTCCAGTCAAAGGGAGTCTAAAGCAGAATTCTTCTTTACTTGATTCTGTAGAGACTAAGGGAACAGAAAGGCAGAGCTGACAGGAGTGTCTTACACAGAGGTATAACTAAGGTCAACTATACTAAAGTGAATGAATGAACCAATGAAATGTCCTTCTGGCATTTAAAGACAGCCGATTAAATGTCTCATACATATGACAATGTTATTAAGAAAGGGTTTGCTGAGCATGCAACATCCTGCTTCATTGTTTCACTGCTGACCACTGACGACTGTCCAGTGTTGATTCCAGGTCCACTAGACTAACCTCTAGTGCATCTTGATGGTAGTTTTTGAAGCGAACAAAAGCCTTCTCATCTGCAGTGTGCCTGCCAATTACACAGGAGACCGGGGTTCAATTCCCAGACAGGGAGGCAAGCTGCACAAACAAGTGCGACCTACTCCAATCAGATTAGACACATCTTTTCCCAGGAGGACAATCAGCTTTGAGCACGGTGGATCGATCTGCTGTTGCAGTGCCTCTGGGAATGCTGCGTCCCTCTCTACCCAATGTCCCCACAGGCATCATTTAAGTTTGATCTGATCTTATCTTACCTTACCTGCTTCAGTAACCTTTAGGCTGCCACCTCTGCTGCACTATCCTAATGGCAGCATACTATGACTCCTTTCAGCAACAGTGGCTCTGTAATAGTCTAGCTGCTATTTTTGGCAATGACTTTGGCCTGCTCGTCTCATAGAAAGCAAGGTCAGTGCTACCAAGATAATCATCAAGAGATCATCTGGGTGCTTCACTTATCAATGTGGAGGTGGAAATATCAATACCTCCCATAACTATTCCGTCATATGTGGTTGACCAAAATGTGGTGCACATCACTGACTAACTGCTAATGCATCGTTGACCGCAGCACCATCAGTCTGCACAGGAGAATGAGGAAAGCACTGCATCGTGGGACGTGGGTGGTGATCTGGCAACCTGCTGTACATTTGCATTGTCGGCTAGCTGCAGCACTGGCAACAGCAGCAGCTGAACGGTGATGAAAGAACATCAGTTTGAAGCGCTTAGTATACTTTAAACGTTTCAAACATTGATGAATTAAAAACATCTTTGCTGGGTGTAACCAACACCAGCCAACTGATATTAGATTTCAATTTTAGGTGTAAGGTGTTGGCTAATTTGTGAGGTTGTGAAGAGGTCAAAGGTGATCAAACTAGTTTGGAAAGTCTGTGGACGGGAGAGGGCCTAGAGCACAGAGATGCCGACAACCCAATGTGCATGCATTCACACAACATCTCAATGTTCTAATACATTTCTAATCATTATCTAATCCTTTCAGATGTGCTGGTTGATGGCATGCTGGCGGTTAGTGTGTCTGTGTGCTCTTGTGCAGTGGGGTCATAACTTCATCACTTCTCACCAGTCCATCTTGTTCCCCATGCAAACGGTGCATAACTGTAGACATAACAAATGATCACCATGCTGCCCTCAGAGTCCCAGTCGACCTATCAAATTAACATTTTGCTACCTTCAGGTACCTTTTGGAAAATGCCAGAAATACAAGTAGAGTGCACATGAACACTCTGCACAAGGAGGTAAACATGACAGGGGCAAACAAGAGTTTCTATAATGTCTGAAGGCAGCAATCATAAACAACATGGTATAACTAATTTCTCTTTATAGTTTGTAACATGCATCAGCTGAAGTCAGACTGGTTCTTGAGGCTCAGAGCTTGAGTGCTTAAATCAGAATGAAGGTTTGGTCATTCAACAAAACTCACTGGAAAACCTGATATTAAATTCCTCTTTGGTAAGCACATTGAAATTACATCTGTCTTTCATTCAGCCAAACAAGATATGTTTCATCATATACAAAACGAATAGTTGCGTTTTTTACAAGAGACAGTAAACACCCCCCTCACCTGTGCTTTATTCAGCAGCATCCTGACGACACCTTTCAGTGTGTCACTGTCTGAGCTGCATGACGCCTGCGTGATTAGTTTCATTCCTGCCATGAATAATTCTGCCATGAATCCTCACTTACGGCAGGATCAGACTACATGGTGCTGTATCATGTTGAAAATGGCACAACAATTTGTTGCTTTATTCTGTGTAGTGTGACTTGATGGAAGACAAGTCATTCTGCGTCTGGTGCTATGATCAGACAGCACAATGTCAGACCGATAATGGCCCGAATAGTCAGAAGTGGGGTGTTGGGAACAATAATGAGCGTTGGATGTGACACCAGCTTATTTTGTCCTGTGTAGAGTGTCACAGAGGAGGACAACCAACACGGCATCTGGGACACTTCATGATGTCCTGACAAAAAGACTAGCAAGTCCAATTTTTTTAATCTTCTCTCGCCAAGTTTGACAAATTCAATGACATGTTCTGAGCGCTCTTCCACAAACAACTGTACACATGCTGAATAGAAAGAGGAGTGATGTTTTATTTCATCTCAGCGAACCTAACCGAACATAACCTCGGGTATACCACTTGTGAGTGTGTCATCACCCTCTGCACACATGTGCTTCTCACCGACACACTCACCCTCTTTCTGACTCTATGATTGCTTAATCTGACTCAGTGACCATCTCGAAAAAACAAAGTATTGTGTAGATGCCTCACAAGCTCCCAAAAGAACGGCTTGCAAGTCATATTTTTTGTCATGGAAGTTTATTTCAGTTAGATGTCAAAGTCCTCTTCAAACCGTAGTTCACTAATAGTGGCCTTTATATGCCTCAACTGCAGAGATAAACATGCCATTGAAAAAGGCTTTTATTAGAGACTTTCTCTAGTTTTATACCCTTTACTTTATCACATTTAAGTTGGGCATTTTCTTGTTTTGTGAATTTACCATATGAGCTATTGTAACACAGGTAATTCCAGACATCAACAATGTTTTTTATCTGGCCTGCCCCCTCCTATTACTGGCCTTATTTTGAGAATTTACAGTCATTTCTTACTTTAATCTTTACATATTTCTCAAAAAACAAACAAACATTAAACTAGGACGATGATACTGTGTTCTTGCAGTGCACCATAATGAAGTCTAAAGCTACATCTGACCAGGCTGAATGACCTGGATTTGTCTTTTGATAACCATGCAGCAGCGCGCTCTGCAGGAGCGGAGGAGGATATAGTCTGTGGAGGAGCAGGGAGGTCAACGTGCCTGTAGCCAGAGCACTGCTAGGAGGAGAGTTTGGAGCTGAACGCCAGATCAGGGAGCTCAGGCACTACAGAGCAGGCTAACCTATTAGTCTCAGAGGGCTGCTTACATAACAATGCCTTCAAGGCGTATAAAACACATTTACAGGTTCTTTGTACTGACTAGAGAAAACTGGATGTGGCAGGGTGAGTGTGAGACTGGACTAAACTGTAAAAAGATGATGCACTTTTATTATATTTCCCAGACTGATACAAACTCACAGATCCCTTTCTTTAGTTTTTGTGTGCAGTAATGAACTAAGTCTAACATTAAAGCTACACTTATCAATATTTTTATATCAGAAATGTATCAAATGACTCGAATGGATCGAATGTGTAATGTGATGAACCCACAGAACATGATCACCCAACTCTGCAGGTTTCCTCTCAGCTTTATGGAGTGTTTTAGCATTGTTCAGCTCACTGTTGAGCTATTTTAAGTGAAAAGCTCTGATAAAGAGGCAAACAATGACAGACAGACACAGTTAGAGACTAGCTGGTGAACATAGTGAAGCATTTAGCAGCTAAA
Organism: Macquaria ambigua; assembly: GCA_008360985.2. Taxonomy (NCBI): domain Eukaryota; kingdom Metazoa; phylum Chordata; class Actinopteri; order Centrarchiformes; family Percichthyidae; genus Macquaria; species Macquaria ambigua. The sequence goes on from VMKM01000134.1 coordinate 41,732, forward strand.
GAGCCAGATATTTCCCTCAGGAGTTGGTGGAGACCAAAAACAGAGCTAACAGAGAGGGAATACTGGACTTCATCAGGTGGCACAAACACCACTCCACATGAATGATCATGTTGCTCTGTAACTGCTGGATGTGGAAATAAGCAACTGTTTGCTGAGACGTCATATTAATTTATATAACTGAAACTAAACTGAATAAATTTCTAAATGCAAGAGTCCTCCCTGAAAGTCTTCAGGTAAGTCTGGAGTCTGAATACAGATGTGCACAATTTTGGTTTATATGCGCTTATCACAACTCTGAATGCCACTCCTAATGACTTCAGGATAAATGAGCCGCTGCCACCTCATCTTCATCTTCATCTTCATTATTCATTAGTCAGTAAAAGGCATTCAGTTTTCTTCACATCATGAGTTTTTCTGACTTTCCGTATGAAAGAAAATGTGTGAAATTCCCCATAAACTGAACTGTCCTGTAACAAGTGGACACATATTATTTTCTTGCTTTGCAACATAGAAGTGCACAAGAAGCTTGGTGACAAGACGGATACAGTGTATAATTTAAGGGATTGAATTTGGAGCACAGTTGATGAGAATACTGATTGAGGGAACACACATGTGACAGTCAGATCTGGAGCAGAGAGATGAACACCCTGAAGATCGTCTTTATCACTGTGACTAACTAGTGCTAACTAAATTTGACCTTCAAAATGATACATCCTAATTGTGGAGACAATCAGTAAGAAAAGCTGTTTGTATTGTATCTGTATCCAAAGCAACCAAAGCTGCCACACGTGTCTCTGCAGCCCTTAAATCCAGCCCACTTATGCTGCGCATTTGCAGACAGCTCAAGTGATTTTAATGGAAATACTCTCGGCATGCTTTCTTGGCATGATTGTGAACTTGTCTTATTGTCTAACAGAAATTGGTGCTAGATAAGCAGAGATCAGAGCAGGTGTCTGAACTAATGCATGTTAGCTCAGCATGTGTCATCATGTGTCGTAACTATTACTCAGGCCTCAGGCAATGTCACACTTAATTTCAGCTGTCAGCTGACTCTTCCAGGACTCCAGGGCACTGAGGTAAATGTTTCATCCTCCATTAATCTATGTGAATAATTAGCAGTTTGTGTTTTTAAATGTAACATATATCTGCATGTTGGAAACATAACATATGACTGATCATTTTTGATTGGTCTGTGAATGGATGCATTATTCAGGGTGCTCTAGTCTCTCCAGAATGTGCCATTACTGGAAATGATGTCCATGAACTACATGAATGCTGGTCTCATGCATTAAGAACAGCTCTCTCCATATTCGCATCCACACTAGTCTAAGGAGTGTTTAGCCTACTAATCTCACAGTTTGGAATGCATCCAATGCTTTAGTGTGTGGATGCATTTAAAGGATGGAAAATGTATTTTACTGCTACTTGCAGAATGTGGGGAAAAAACTACACACGCATTTGTTTCCTCATACCCAAAAGGCAGAGCTAAGCATATGGACAGATGGGGCCAACACATCTCACATATGCTTTTAGACTTGGTGCCTATTAACCATCTGCATGCTTAATCAGAGGGAAGTTGGTTAAGAAGGGTGTGGGGGTTTGAAACCCTTGTTCCATGCCCAGAGGCTGATCAATATCAATCTCATCAATACAATAGTTCATTATACTCAGAGGGCTGCGGTAATACCAAGGCAGGAAACGAAAAACAGACCGTTGCGTGTAAACATTAGGGCTCCATGGGTACATCAGAGCACCCAAGGTTAGTTTCAGTCAGTGTGCGCTGGGACTTTGCATGTCTGGAGCTTTTTCCTTTGGCTTTGTTGTTCCTGTTGAGATAAATTAAGCATGACTCTGGTAGTCTATCTACCCAGCCTTGAGGAGGACCTCAGCTGTGCAAGTCCTCTCTGCCCTAAGGATGCAGAGACTAACTCAGATAACCCTCTTTTTTACCTCTCTTTGTATTCATGGCCTGCTCGCTTCCTTGGGTTTCCTACAACACTGTGTTAACTCCCTGACTGAAACTGCCGCCCTCCAGGGTATCTAAAACTTTCACTCAGAGAAATCTGAGGCTTATTAAGACTTTGTTAATGCTATCCTAAACTTGAATGTATCACCAATTCAAAAACAAAAGCTAGCAAAACCAGACAATTCTTTCCAACTTAAAGCCTAATACATATTTATATATTATTAAATATAAAATGACTGTGTAATGTGTCGCTCATAGTGACAAACCTGCAGAGAATCATCACCCAACGCTGCATATCCCCTCAGCTCTGTGGTGCATTTCACCATCTTTTAGCTCATTGTTTTGGTTGCTACGGCCCACAACTTTACTGTTTTCAGTCAGTCTCACTGCTCTCAACCTCCATCAGCAGCAGACAGCTGATTTCAATGAAAAGGCTCTGATATACCTACAGCACATTACCTGCTCAGCAGCAGGCAGACACAGTTAGAGACTAGCTGGTGAACATAGTGGAGCATTTAGCAGCTAAAGAGCCAGATATTTCCCTCAGGAGCTGGTGGAGACCAAAACAAAGTGAAAAGGAGAGTGAATATTGGACTATAAAGTTACTTAATTACTTACATAATGTGGGTGTTGTATTGGACCCTTGTGTTGAAGAGGGAGCTAAGCATGAAGGCAGTTAAACTTCTCAATTTACCAGTACATCTACATTCCAAATCTAACCTATGGTCATGAGATTGCAGATACAAGCAGGTGAAATGAGTTTCCTTCGAAAGGCATCTGGGCTCAGCCTTAGGGACAGGGTGAAGAGCTTGGACATCCAAAATAAGCTCAGAGTGGAACAGCTCCTCTTTTTCATTGAATTTGGACATGTGATTCAGATGCCTCCAGGACAACTTCCAAATTCAAGGCACGTCCAATTGGGAGGAGACTCCAAGGCAGGCCGAGAACACACTGGAGGCCGGGAAATGCCTGGGGATGGCCCAGGAGGAGCTGGAGGAAGTAGCTAAGGAGAAGAGTGTCTGGCTACCTTGCTTAGCTTGTTATCACTGCGACCAGGACCTGGAAGAGTGGCGGACAATGGATGGATTGATGGATGCTAGTGATGGCGGTTTTCCAGTCGTTTTGCCACTGTTTGCTGACATTTTTGTAGTTCTTTTTGGCAAGTGGGATATCGTAGTTCTGATGCTACAGCTAAGAGGCTAATGTTAGCTGTGTTTCCCACCCATTATGGTGTATACCAAATGACATGAATATGATAATAAGCACAACAAGTAGAAGGACAACAGGAACATCAAATCCAGTTGTGTTCAATAAAACATTTCTGACTGAAACATCAGGAGTTACCATCTTTTTTAATGACTATTATCCATTACTGAGCCATTCTAGAACCAGTGAGGAGCTTTTCATATCCAAAGCACGCCAGCTGCATTCTACTGATGCCAAACTATCTCTGTTTGACACTACACATCACGAGGTATGGGCAGATTGCTAACAAAACTGGCTCAGGGAGAAGACGGATTAAGAGAGCAAATGAAAAAGGGCAAGAGAGAGAGAGAGATAGATGACACAGAAAGAATGTGGAGGAAGGATACAAATAATGAGGCAGAAAAGGAAGAATGAGATGCGAAGAATCAGTGCTCTGGGCAGAAAACCGCAGAGGGAGGAGGAGAACACACAGGGCAATTAAATGACAGGGGCGCTGTGAGAGAGAGGGGAAAATAAGATGGACAAAAAAACAAGAGCAGATAGTGTTCACAACAAAACACGAGAGATTCCCAAAGAGAGAGAGAGACAGTCAGACAGAAAGAGAGAAACTGTAAACGCCAAATTTAGGTTTGGTCTAGTTAATCTAATAATTGTAAATATGAACGAGTTTATAAAATGTTTTGCAGATTATTTTAAATAAAACGACACTGGTCTGGCAAATCAATACCACTTTCACGCTCATATGTTGCCCGTATACGTAGCACATTTCATGGGCCAATCAGTTTGCTCTCAGAACTCCTGAAACTCATCTAAAGGTGATTAGTGCTAGCTGAGAAACTGCCAGATAAAAATGGGCAAATGAAGAAAAGCAGACAGATCCTTAGACCCTCTAAGATCCCTCAACTTCAACAACAGAAAACAATCCTTCTCAGCATCACAGCCAGGCAGTTTCTCCAGCTGATCCAAAGCCTGGGCTGGGAGAGGACACGCAGCACGAGGACACAGAGGAGGACTCAGAAAGTAGAACTCGGCTGGGAAATAAACTGCATTGACTCCGCTGTGCGACCTATTTATTTAAAAGCGCAGGGATCCAGCACAGCCCTGTGTCCTAGTGCTGGATAATGATAATGAAGAACAAGGATCCCAGAAATGGTCTACAATGTAGCCTCAAACCAGAGCTGGAGGTGACATTTCTGCTGTTGTCTCCGCCCTTATTCACAATAAGTCATTTTAGTTTCCCATTTTTAAGCCAGTGTCAGAAACAAGTAGTCTGTTTTCACCCTCATAGCTTTTATTAGTTAGTACTAAAACACAAAGTACAGCTGAGGCTGATGGGAATGTCATTCGTTTTGCAGGTATTTAGTCATAAACCAAAGTACTGGACAAATTCAAATTTCAACCTAATTATCATGGATGTCTGCACCGAACGTCATGGCAATCCATCCAACAGTTGGCAAGACATTTCAGACAAAACCACAAATTTAAACCTCATGGTGGCGCTGAAAGGGTTTCAAGGGCTTCATGATACTACTATATAGAGAGGTATTTACAGAATGTAAATACATTGCATGCTATTGCAGATGAAATGGTGCATGTTTGTAAGATTTGATCATTAGCATACTTTAAGCCCCTAAATTGCTACTAAAGGCCAAGTTTACAAAAATGTCAGTAAAAAAAAAGAACTTCACACTCCGGAGCTTTAAGTTCTGCTTCACAGCATAACAAATTTAGCAGCGTCAGTAGGGGTATAAGGGGACCCGAGAAATCTGTTATCGCAGAGCTGTACTGTGACAGCCAAAGATAAACTTCAAAATATAAGAAAATTGATCTATGCAACGAGTTCTCTCAAATCTATTGTACTGTACATGCCTCTTAAGACCGGTTCTGTTCATACGAGTGGTTCTTGCATGAAGCCCGTTGTCTGGGAACCAAAATGTTTTGTCAATCCATCTAGTAGGTGTTGATATATTTCACTAGGGAAATGGAAACCTTCAATAAAGACATTAGGACCTTGAATATCTTTACAAAAGTTACAACACATTACTACTTCACACACACAACCATTGTGGCCCTGGAGGAAAAAGTTGAGGGATCACCCTGACTCCCCAAAGTCATTAGGATTCATCTTCTGGAGAAAATGAATGTCTGCACACAATTTCATGGCAATCCATCCAATAGTTGTTGAGAAATTTCAATCTGGATCAAAATGGTGGACACCTGATTGTGTGGGTTCTATTTCAAGACTCAAGGCAATCTTCAAGGATGTGTTGTTGACTTTTGATATGATATGTACTGTGCTGGTGCACACAGACACACAGACAGACACACACACACACACACACACACACACACACAGACACACACACACACACACACAGACACACACACACACACACACACACAGACACACACACACACACACACACACACACACACACACACACACACACACACAGTCATCAGCACCCAGTATTTACTCTATGAGAAGGTTTGGATCTGCCAGTAAACGCAAGGATAAACACACACATTTTCTCTCTTTCTCTTACGCACATTTGTACACTTTAAGAATAAACAGAATGGTCAGTGTAGGTCAAGCACTAAAAACAAAGAACATTATTTCCCACAGGCCACATTTTATTTTATACATAAGCCATTAACTGAGCTAAAAGGTATGGACAAGAAACCTTATTTTGGTAATATCCTAAGCACTGAGTTCATGTTGGAATGGGAATTTCATCAGTCAGTCCCCTCAGAGAGCTCAGCAGCGTGGTTCATTGGGCTGTGGGAGCAGCGATAGCGGAGGAGACCATTATTTGAAGTGAGCTGGTGAACAGAACCTGGCTCAAATTGATTTGTGTTCGTTTCCATAATATGAGTCATGCAAAGTTGAATTCCACTGCCTACGCCATCTGAATGTGACTCATGCTCACTCAAATTAGCATTCCCCATGCAGTTTATGCAGCTCAAGCCACAGGCAGAAATGTAGAGTGAACGGATGGTTGGATCTGTTTAACAAGAGGTCACACAAAGTATACACCTAAGGTCATTTAGCAACATACTTAGTTTTCATAAGCCAAATGAAACAATCTACTAATACAAATCTGCCTGCCTCTAATATAAATCTATTTGTTTCAAGGACTGTCTTGATTCTAGTGGACTTATTTGTCAAAATATATACAAATAAAACCAAATCTATATGCATGACTAGATACAAATAGAGGGAAGTTATGAGGAAATATGAGTTGTTGTTCTTGTTCTTAAATGCACAGATGCACACCATACAAGTAGGTCAAAGACAATTAGAGCCGATTAAATAAAAAGCAAGTCTGTGAAAGATTTGCAGCCTGAGCTCCATAAGCAGCCGATCCATCAAGATACTGAGACTTTCCTGAAACAAGTGACACTGAATTCGTAACAGGCGGGACTGGAGTAATGCTGGTTGGTGGTTCTCATTGCTGCAGATTAGCATGATTATTGGATGACACTATAATTATATAAAAACTATTTGACCTTAATGGGAGTTATCGACGTAATGAGTGTGAATGGGGTCTTTAAAACACTCCCGGCTTTAAACCTACATAGACAAAGAAACGCCTGGACATAGTTTTATATTTTTGCCAATTCTGAGCTTATTCTTTCAGTCAGTATCAAGTGTTATACATCATATGATTCAGGGGAACCTACCCTTTGTAAAGTCACCATCATGCCTTTGTGTGAGCATACCATATTTGACACATATACGCCCAGTGAATTGTTGAATAACTCCATAGTCAATCTGGGAATTTCTGTTTTTTCAATGTGAAAAGTTGTATTTACTTATAAACTGTAGATTTCATCACAATGAGTTCAGTGCAGTTGATCAGTGCACAATACTGACCGTTTACAAATCTAAATAGAGTTGGTACTGTATACAGGCAATGAGTTATGAATACAATGGAACTGAATGGGCCTCCAAAGGTTATAATGCATTACATAACTTATATTAACTCATTAACTGTACATGTCTGAACTTATATTTCTTTTACTCAGTCCTTCATTGATGCAATGCAATATTGAGCATTTTGAAATTGGAATGGAGTTTGTACTGTATACATGTACCAAGTTAAAAATACAATGGGAGTTCAATGCAACATATAACTCATAAAAACCCATAAAGTGTGCATCATCATAATGTGTCATCACAGTGAAATTATGTGCAGTTGAGCAGTGGACAATAATGAGTATTTTGAAATATCAGTGGAGTTTATACTGCGCACAATGGCTGACATATAGATATGATCGGTGTCGATGGGGATTGCCTTCAACTGTTAGAAATTCATAAAGTATAACTGTCATCAAAATGAAAAGCCCCCATCTAAACTTGGATTTAACATATCAATCGCCTTGGTCACCTTGTAGGAGTAGATTCCAATCAAAGATTTAAGATTTAAAAGATCATTAAATGTGCAAATGTATCCCAAAATTATGAAAAAGCCGGATACTGCTTAAAATTCTGCACATATTGATATATGAACAGTCTACGTAGCTTAAAGGACAAAATAAGCACAGCAATCACACCAGTTCACCCACCCAGTTGGTGGAAACATGCAGCTACTTTAAGAAACATCTAAGGCTAAGATTGTCCTCTTGTGATGGATGTGATAAAACATCAATGGAGAGACAATGCGCACACACACACACAAACATACACACACACACACACATATACACACTCACCCCCAGCTTGCGGCTGCGCATGCGTACGTAGCCCTGCTTGACAATGTCGTTGAAGTTGGAGGCCATCTTCGGAGGAGGGGTGACCTGCTGGCCGTCACTGTGGAGACCATCCAGATGTTTCTTCCCTCCCTAAACCAGTTCCTTGCTGTCCCCTCCTACCTTTCCAGAGCTCCCAGATTCTTTGTCCTGTGTGGCTTCCTCTCTTTCACTTTCAATCCTGTCTGTCTTTTTCAGGACTTTGTGTGTGTTCACATCTCAAACCCTCCGTTTTCTCCTCCTTCTGCTTCCTTTTGTTCTCCTCTGTTGGATTTGTTTCTCTCCTTCTTTGCCTCTTGCTCCTCTTGTGTTTTTCTTTTACTGTCCTTCGTTCATTCAGTCTTCAGTAGATGGACCTTCCCTCAATTCCCTCCTTGGCATCTCTAAGAAATAGACAGAAAGAGAAAGAGAAAGAGAGAGGGAGAGAGACACATATATACATATATATATATTATTCATTGAAGAGTGAGGAGCACAACATTATCGTCCATTATTCATGCAGGGGGCACACACCATTATTGAGGGCAAGTATGCAGGATGGCTGCTTATGACATGTCATTGTGCTGCAATGTACAGTATACTGTGTGTTCTTTGTTTGAGTCTGTGTATTTGATTTTGAATAAATGAGCTTGTGTACGTGTGTGTACATGTGTGTACGTGTGTGTGTGTGTGCGTGTGTGTGTGTAGTGCCATGGAATAAAGCCGTCATGCTTTACACAGGATATCACAGGAGGCAGAATCTATTAGGAGGAAATGAAAAGGTATGAGGTTTACTGGTCTCTAATCAGAGCCTGCTCACCCATCATGCCACACGGTTTATTCCCTGCTTCCATCTAGTTAAATCTCCATTTCAAACACCCTGATCTCTTCATCCTTTCCTTTCAGCCTTTTTGTTATGTTGCAATGCTGCTGGGGATACGCAATTACAGTATGAACACCATTGTGCAAACATGGATCTGGTGTGCTTAGTTGTCCTCATTTGTTACAGCTGCGCTCATCTGGTTTTTTTAATGTTAACAATCAAATGACTATGTGTAACATGAGGTGTCACTCAGAAACTCTGCAGCTCCCCTCAGCTTTGTGCACCCTTTTATCCTCTTTTAGCTCGGATAAGCCCACTGTACTCTCAGCCTGAGTCCAGGACTCTGAATTGCTGTACACGGCTGGTGTTGTACCAGTAGACAGTTATTTCCGCCAGCTGGAGAAACAATCACCAATCAGAGCTTTGTAGATACCTAGCTACATCCATGGAAAACAGCGACAGAAAAATGACTGTTGTAAGTTGATCAACTCTTAAACAAGCTGTAAACACTAACATATTATCTCTATTGATATGACAAACGTGTTAGCAAGCAGTGGCTTACTTACAGATCCAGCAGATATGAGGCAACATGATCATTCACTTGGAGTCATGTTTGTGTCCACCTGATGAATGTAAGTATATTCACTCTCCTTTTAGTTCAATGTTGATCTTCATTAACTCCAGAGAAAAATATCTGTCTCTTTAGCTGCTAAATGCTCCACTTTGTTCACCAGCTAGTTGCTAACTTTGTCTGTTTGGTGCTGGGCAGGGAGTGTACAGAGAAAAACAGCTGCCTGCTGCTGCTGGAGACCAGGTTGATGAAAGAGCTGAGACTGAACCAAAACAGTAAAGCTGCCGTAAAACAAAAACAATGAACTGAAAGACGCTAAAACTCTCTGTAGAGCTGGGGGGAACTGCAGAGTTGGTGATAATTCTCTGTGGGTTCATCACTAAGAGCAACCCCTGTCACATACATGGGGTAATTTGGTCCATAGTTAATATAAAAATATTAGAGCAGCTTTAAATGTGCATATTTCTTTGATCGTTGTGAAAAACGCTAATTGAACTGCTCCTAGAAACAGCTAAAAAAGCTGTAGCTTTCGTGGTAACAGAAAATGACGTTGACGGGACAGATACATCACTCCTTACTGTTTGTCTAGGACTCATCACTTCTGGGCACTGAGCGGCAGGCAGCCTGTTGAAGCAGCTCTCGCTACTATTCCTTGGTTTTGGACGTTTGTCTACTTCTCGAGCACTTTCTGTAAGCTTGTTTGCACTACTGTTTTCAGGAAGTTTTTCTTGCGTACAAGTTACCTGGAGACAGGTACTGCTGCAGCAGCGAGCCCTTATAATAATCAGTGGGGATTTCAATTATGTCTCCCTCTCTCCAATCCTAACAAACTTTAAAAAACATGTAAACTGTGCAACAACGGAGAATAAAATCCTGGACCTTGTGTATGTCAATGTGAAGGGGGCATACTCGGAGAATCTGACCACAACCTGATACACGTTGAAGCCACCTAGAAGCCACTGGTGAGGCAACAGACGGCCAGCACAAGGACTGTGAAGGTCTGGTTTAAGGATGCTGAGGAGACCCTCCAGAACTCTTTCCATGTCACAGACTGGGAGCTGTTCCAGGAGGACTACAGGGGAGATATTGAGGGTCTCTCTCACCGCATAACAAATTACATCTGTTTCTGTGAGGACAACATTGTATCGTCCAAAAAGGTCTGCTGCTTCCCAAACAATAAACCTTGGATTAATAAGGAGATCAAAGGCCTTCTTAACAGACAGAAGAGGGCCTTCGTGGCAAGGGATCGTGAGGAACTCCGAGCAGTCCAAAAGGACGTAAAGAGGAGACTGAGAGAGGCCAACCACAGGGAAAAGACTGAGGTCAAACTGAGACAGAATTGGCATGTGAGTAATGTATTAAGATAGACTTGATAAAATTTGAATGCATGTAATTAAATAAATAATACATGAATGCAATTAATCAAATTCCAATGGAAAACACCAGGTCATCCCTATACTCTGAAAGTCTGTAGTAATGTATTGTATGATGTTTCTTTATAGAGGTAGAGCTCTGTTGAAAAATTGTTCACTTTGACACTTAAGTGAATATTTGTACAGATCCTTGCTGTTGAGCATCTTTCCTTTAAAAAACTCTTATAGGCAGAAAAGAGTACTGCAAACTATATCATCTGGTTTGATTTTGGACATGATGGTCTCAAAACCGAGTTTAGCACACATCCCAAATACACTGTTATGTCACATTGAGCTCAAATCTGATACAGGAGAGAGCTGGTATCACAGTCCTCATTATAAGAAAAAGACACTGCTTCCGTCTGTGGATGGACTGGTTCAAGCACAAAGAGTCATGGGGATGAGGAGACGACAGTAGTGCTGGAGTCAGCCGTTTGTGGAGTACCGCAGAAACGCAGAAAGACACATTTCCCCTCCAGAGAGCGAAGACACTTGCTGTCTTCATTGACTCACTTGCGGTAATGACAAGTGGTGATGACTAATACGATCATTTATGCATGTGCAACCTGATGTGCATGTGTGCGTGTGGGGGGGGTGGGGGTGGGGTGCCATCAGGCTAGGAGCAGTGGGGCAGACATCTCCCATAGGGCTCAGTGGTAAATCTCCCTGACAACAGTGGAACAGAGACATTAAACTTTAACAAGGGGCTCATTAATACACACACAGGCGCGCACACACACACACACACACACACACAGACACAAGACTGGCACAAGAGGAGACAGGGAGAGGCTTATCATTATAGCAATGTTGGTTTAGCTGAGTGGCTCAGGCACACAAGACTATTAAACATTAAACATACAAAATCAGGCTAAAAGGAAGACATACAATCATGCAAATACACCCACAGATGTTAATGACCAGAACACACACGCACATATGAATGTATAAATACAACAATAATCTTTGTTTGTCACCCTTCTAATGGAGGCAGAGTATCTAGGGCTAATATGACATGAAGTACCTTAAATATTGTGTTCAGAATGCACTGTGTTCAAGGTGTACTATTCATGAATAAGTCATTACCACAGTCATTTGTGGACATTTAATATGTTCACCATAAATAATTAAACACGTTGCTAGGAAGACTAGAAGCCTCTGGTTCATTTTAGTATAGCCAGGTACAAGAGAGGAAGGATTTTGGGAAAACATGAAATGATCAAACATCAGTTGTGATATTTCTGAACAATATTGCGATTGTGATTTAAAGCTGCTCTAATCAATATTTTTACATTAACAATGGATCAATGTGTTATATGAAAGAGGTTGCTCATAGTGACAGAGAATTACCACCCAACTTTGCTGTTCCCCTCAGCTTTACTGAGCATTTTAACATCTTTCAGCTCATTGTTTTGGTTTTACAGCTCGCAGCTATCAGCTTTGATTCCAGCAGCAGCAGGCAGCTGTTTTCAGAAAAAAAGCTGTAAAAAGCCACTGCACTACCTACAAAGCACCAAACAGCACACAGACAAAGTTAGAAACTAGCTGGTGAACATAGTGGAGCATTTAGAGCCAGGTATTTTTCTCTGAAGTTGGTGGAGACCAATAACAGAGCTAACAGAGAGGGAATACTGGACTTAGATTCACAGAGTGAATGATAATGTTACCCTGTGTCTGCTGACAACTGTTAGCTGATTGGCTTTGCTGATTTAAATTGCAATTATTCTCTAAAAATTGAGCTTAAAACCTATGTGGTGGTTTACACAGTACTAAACAGGATACGTTTGTACCAATAATCACTAACTTAGTTATTTATCCATGAAAGAAATCAGATAAAATGATTAGGTCCTAGCCTAGGTCAGTTTTAACAACTTCTAAGTAACCTTAGCTAGTTCTATGATGAAAAAAATGTCAATTTAGTGTATAGTGTACTACATATACTATAGTATATACTCTATAGTATAATATACTATTAAGTATACTACATTCAATATATGAATATAAAAAACAATCAAGATATTCATTATATTCACCCACAACATCGTCATAGCATGTTTTGATATCTGACAACCCTTAATGATACTGACAGCTCTGCACTGTAGCAGTTTGAGCTAATGTTAGCTTCAAAGACTGAAAAGCTAGATAAATTTGGAGCTTCTAAGGTGATAAGTTTAAAACAATAATATGATGTGGGTAGCGGTTTAACTCGGAAATCACGGTCATTTACTCAACAACTAACAATCCAGCTGCTAACCAGAACTACGTATCAAAAAAAACAGCAAAACATACAGTACACTCTCTATCTTTCATCGTAATAATACAGAGTGGTGCTTCTTCATTCTCACATACCATCCTTGGTCGAGTGTACAGTAAAAAGAACTGATATCGGCATGTAGAGAGCTTATTAACCAGAACACAGCAAAGAGTTTGGCTGGTTTGGCCAACTCACAGATTTAACGGTTATTAGCTACAGCTTAGTACAGTTTACAGTTTTACAGTTTTGATATCAAAACAATGAATCTTTCAGGCTTTTCAGGTACAAATGTATACTGGGATCCACATTACACAGAACTGAAGCTTATACTGGAAATGTAAAGGCAAATGTTCTGTTGCCCCCTTATAATGCTTATAATGGAAATGGTGGAGCATGAGAAACATGACATGGATGCTTGACTTGGTAACATTTTGATGTATCTAGAGATTATGAGTTTATGAAACTAGACCACTGCATTTCAGATTTATTTTTTAAGTATTTCTGTTTCAGGTCATGTGTTCCATACAGAACTCAACGATCCACTGACTATGCTATCATAACTCAGGTTTGATGATATGCTATTAAGTCCGCTGAAACGAAACCAATGAGCTTCAGTATTGGCATAAAAGAGCCATAATGACTAAGCTGGATAAGCAACATCATGACTAGACGGAGAAAAAGAAATGCATTTAGGATGCTTCCCCCCAAAAGTCCTTTTTCTTTCCTTCCCTTTCCATATGACCTCATTAACATCAGATATATATGGAGGATATATGGATATATATCCATATATGGATATATATATCTAGGGCTGTCGATATTAAAAAAAATCATCAGATCAATTTCAACATTTTGTTTGTTCACTGTTTTCTTTATTTCACCAGGATAATCCACCCAATATTAATATTACTCTCCATGAAGTCCTGGGTACATTAAATATAACTGGGCAAAAACAATAAAACAAAATTAGGCTGTATATCCTGTGCCTTGTCCAGCACATTGTCTTCTGTGAATCCTTTGCACCACCCTGCACATTGCATATTTTCACTTGAGTGGACATTTGTATTGTATAGATAGCATTTCAATGCTTATTTATCCTTGAATGTTTTACTTTCCCCCCCCTAATTCTTAGTTTTACTTGTATTTTTAATTATTATCCTTTATTGCACACTAGCCTTCAACCTCAAGACTATGCCATCCTGTATTTCATTGCACATTTTGTGAAAATGAGATTTCAGTTTAATTCAGTGATTTTATTTTAATATTGGCGTCTGTGGACTTCCATACTAACAAATGCAGAAATTAAACTATGCTGTAGGCTAAATGAGGGTTTGGGTGCGTGGGGCAACAGAACATTTGCCTCAGGATACTGTCACAAACAGAGAAGAAGAAGATGGGACAACAAACTAACTGGCCACTTCATTCTAGTGATGATTTAAAAAAGGCTCCAAGAACATTTAGCCCAACTGAACTGATTTACTGTTTTGAAACACTCAAACTGTGACACATCTCTCCTGGCCCCTGATTTGGTCATAGAAATAATACAAGACCAAAAACTATAAAAGACAAAAAATGTAATAAAAAAATGGACCATCAGACTCAATGGGTCAGTCACACCTGCTTGAATAGTGATCACTTATTGAAAACGCACGCACACACACAGAGAGAGAGAGAGAGAGAGAGAGAGAGAGAGAGAGAGAGAGAGAAGGCATCTTGTCAAGATGTAAATCGTAACGAGGGAACAACATCGATTCACTGATGCATCCTCATTGATCCTGTTTTGGCTCTTCCTGTTTGTGTTTGTGTGTGATGACACTGAATCAATGGAGTGTTCACAGTCTATTCCCTGACAAGCCAGCAGCCCTCACAACAACAAGCTATAGTTCAAACTCTTCTCACCCACACTAATGAAAGTGTTAAACATCTATATATCAATGTCAAATGAACTGTGATGCATTGGTATAATGAGTGTGAACAAAAGACATGGCAGTAATGTTATCAGTGGCAGCACTTCTTACAAGTGCAGTCAGTAACATTTCAGTGGCTAAAAACAATAATATATCAGTGAGGGTTTGCAGTCACTGCACATAATCACAATAGTCCCTCTTCTCTCAATGGCTGCTGAGACTTGTCTTTCCTAACAGGCAGGCTGGTCTTCACTGTTCTACAGCACAAGTAGTAGGCAAGATAGCAAGGATACTAAAAAACAGACTACTGGTGCCTTTGGCTGTCTCCATTTGTCACGTGACTATCTTCTTCCAAGAGTCCCTTGGACAAACGACCAGTGATATTTCATTAGAGAACAGTCTCAACAGGTGCTTCGGACATCGAAAAATTACATTATTAATGAGGCGTTGACACTACTTTGTTGTAGCTAACATTAGCCATATAAGCTAGTTGTATTTATTGTTAATATAGTGAACATCAGCTGACACTCCCTAACAAAGAGAAAAGAAACATGAAGGTTTGTGGAGCATACATTATTGGTGCTACTGTAGTTCCCAACAGCTGCCAAGATGTTACTTTAAAGGAATACTGTGAAATATGCTTATTCTGTTTTGAAAAGATCAATATCACTCTCATGTCTGTATACTGAATATGAAGACCACCAGAAGGTTAGGTTAGCTTAAAAAACACATAGTCATTTTTATATTTCGGTTTTTGTATGGATTAAACAAACAAGATATAAAGTGTTAATTAGTGACATTTACAGATGTTGCTAGGTGTATTTTGCCTTTGGACATAGCCAGGCTAGCTGTTTGCCCCTCCAGTCTTTATGCTGAGCTAAGCTGATCACCTGTTGGCTTTAGTGTCTCTTTATTTCTACCACTGGGGGGCACCAAAGTTTCAAATTGTATACATAGGGGCTTTTAATTTGGTTCTTATCCATACTTTTACTTTTCCCTTGAAATTGGCTCATTGTGAGAAAATGGCATTTGATTACAGCGTAGGTGGTATAAACAGCCAAGATACAACATTATTTTGTAATCTGAAGAATATTCCCCACAATCCCCCCACAATAAAAATGAATAATCCACGTGGCAATAGATGAGCTGTGCATGAACTGGCTGTTTGGTGTGTTCAAAGCTGTATGTGTATGAGTCTGTTGTTTGTGTGTACGAACCTGCAACATCTAGCAACCATTATATTTCCAACAAACTTATATATGTGTGTGTGTTTGTGTGTGTGTTTGTGTTGTGACCTTTATCCTCACCTGAGTATTTTCCTTCTCAGGTTGACACTTTTGAACATCAAAGATCACATCTGGTCAGTATCTCTGTACGCCTAGACACACACACTCACACAACTAATAAGATTACTGCCACACACACACACACACACACACACACACACACACACACACACACACACACACACACACACACATCACAGGGAGCCATGGGGACACACACTCACACACAGCCACCTGTCTCTCCAGCCTCTTGCCTGCAGAGAAGTGACTCATGAAATCAGTCAGGCAATCAGCCCCTATTCCTCCATGCTTGTCTCCCCTCTTCTTCTTCTTCTTTTCACTTTTTTCCTTCCTTTTACTAACTCATTCCCTCTTCTTATTTTTCCATCTCTCACTCTTTTCCATCTCCATTCTCATTCTTATTCATTCCTTTTGACAAAATCTATGTATCTGCGTATCAGTCAGCCCATTTATCTAAAAACCTGGATAAATTCGGACACAGCAGACATTTGGACCTGTCAAAGCAGGAGAAGCACAGGTGGAATTAATAACATGAACGATGGCTGCATTCCATTTAGGAGAGCCAGTTCCAGGGCTCTGGTATTGTGTATGCTCACTCATTGACATGGCTTACTGGCACACTGAATGGAATGGAGCCATCGTTAATGTTATTACCTCCACCTGTGCTTTTCCTGCTTTGACAAGTCCAAATGTCTGCTGTGAAAAGGCTCTATTATCCAAACACTGACATGTAAAGCCACTGTTTTATTTACTAGTGGTTTTCATATTCACATTTTCAATATTTCTATATTTTCTGCATAATAGCATTGTCATTAGTTATTTACATTCCAGGTCATCTGATTTGGAGAGTGAAAATGAAAAGACAAGTCAAGTGGAAGATGGAAGACGGCACAGCATCAGTGAAACGAATGAAAGTTGTATAAAGGTGGTGATCTAACTACTACTTCAAAAATCAGGGGTTTTACCAAAGTCAACAGGGTTCACCCTCTGTGGACCATGAATCTGTGTACAAATTCATGGCAATACGTCTTATAGTTGTTGAGATATTTCAGTCTGGATCCAATAGGTGGATTGACGTGCCATCACTAGAGCCTGCTAGCATGCTGTAAGTGCATCTCTCCCAAACAATCACCTAAGAGCATGTTCAGTGTACAACACAAGAATACCACAACATGATTTAAAGCCTATTTGTATCTTTGAGAGTTTACTGCAAAGGAAATGTAACTAAGTGAAGCTAAAGCAGCTAGTGATGTTACTTTGCAGCAGTGCTGCTAACCTGGAAGACAAAGACTGAGTCACCTGGTAGTATTTGTGCTCCAGTAGTCCACCAAACACCAACGGAAAGCGACTCACTGTGCTGCAGTGAGTTTCACGTTGGTCTGTTTTAGTCAGACTGTGTTACTAATGCCAGATGACAAAGGCTCCTCAGAGACTTACTGAAAGAAACAACCAAAGCCAACTTGAACCAGTCCGTAGGACCTGCCATCCAACCGCATCTAAAGGCAAAAGGCCAGACTCGAAGGTGGGGCGAAAAGCCTGCAGTCATGGAGAAGGAGGGATGATGGAGAACCAGAGAATTAACAGTGAAGTGAAGAGTGTTTGTAGAGTGTTGTGAATAGTTAGAATATATTATTGCATGTTGCTTTGTGGTTTGAAACATCTTTGTTTTATATGTTTTCGTGTGCTGATACTAATCCTGCTTCCTGCAGAGTTTGGTGAGACCCCCTGTTGCAGTTTGGATGACAGACTACTTGAAGCGCCTGTTAATAGGCAATATTGTCTTGTTACATTCATGCCAATAAAGCATATTGAATTGAATAGAGTGCTGCAGGGAGGAGGTATTTTTGTAGACCAACCTGGAAGTTAGCATCGCCCTGGTTCCCTCCACAAAAAGCCAATGGGATTTTCCATTGGATTTTGGATTATTGCAGAAAATACACTCTGTGGCAAATACAAGTTTATGATACTGACACGTTTTGGTCAGCAAGATAATCTTCACAAATAAACACCACTTTGATGATTTTTGAAGTGTAAATGCAATCGCCAGAAGTAAAAAGCTAACATTGGGCTATAAACCAACTACACCACGCTCACATGACTTCAACGTCACCATCACTAAGCTTCTAACTTGTAATTTGAATTTGCGCTCACCTCTTCTACAAAAGCCTTTGGGAAAGTTTGAGTTAGAATAGTTTGCAGGAGCGCGAGTATAAACACAACGAGGCTGTAAAGGCGGACGAGTGAGTAGATGAGTTTCTGTGTTCAGCGTGATGACGTTTAATGTCCCTGACAACCTCTGTAGTCTCATTTAGACACTTGTTAGCAACCGCCTTTTTTAAGACACGGAAATGCTTAACTCATTTCCGGGTTTTAGGACTCATTCCTGCAGCACTCTATTGTTTTCCGTATTAATTTAAATACCTTTTATCGTCTCCAGTTAATTTCTTATTTCTGCTACTACTACTAACATACATACAAGTTGGTAGATTTTTGGTTATTCACTGTAAAAATAATACAGGTGTAGCATCAACACAATGATCACATTAGGTAAAGCCTAATACTCGAATACCCTCAAAACTCAAAAGGTCGATATATTTAGAGGTCTGGACACATGTGTACTGAGGCAACATAACATTCCTGACACCAAAGCTGTGTCTCAAATCGCGTACTTCCATACTTACACTTAATATTTTGAGTGCATAAGTGCGTTCACACTGACAAGTATGGCAAAATGCAGTGTACTATGAGAACCCGGATGATGTATTCATAATGGTCAGAAAGTTGAGTGTGGAACGCTGCACACTTCTCACCCTCAACGGTCGCCATCTTGGCTACATAGCAGAAGGGGAGGGACCATAGGTTGCGATTGTTACGGCTAAAAGTAAAAGCATGTTTATTTTTTATTCATTTTTAATATAATTGAATTGAAGTCAAGTGAGCAAAGCACAGAAGTACGCGATTTGAGACACAGCATAAGTTTACCAAAAAATACTTCCAGCATGTAACTTATTTTAAAACTACAAACTGACATTTTACATTGCTTTTTGTACAGATTAAACAAAGGAGATTCAACGACTTAACTAGAGCTTTAGAACTTTGGGGAGACCTAAGCTAGCTGTTTCTCCCTGCTTCCAGACTTTATGCTAAGCTAGACTAACCACGCCCTGATCAGGCTAATATCGATTTTTTCATCTCACTCTCTAAAAGAAAGGGAATAAGAATATTTCCCAAAATTCTCTTTTTAGGTTTTGGTGAACAGCGCAAAGCTTTATGGCTGATTTTTCAAGATTATATCTTGTTATTGTGCCCCTGTCAAAAGAAAAGCCCTCTTACATTTGATCCATTGGTTACATGCCATCTCAAACTGCTGTGCAAATCAAGAAAGAAGGAAAAAGGAAAGAAAGAAAGTCAACAGGGAAAACAAAAACCGACGGGGAGAGAGAAACAGAGAAAAACAGACAAGCAAAAACAAAGGGAGAGTGGAAGAGTGCTGGTGACAAATCAAAGGATTCTTTGATTGGCTCATTGAATGTCCTTGTTCCAGCAATGATGAAACTGTGGCCACTGCCAGTCCTTTTGGCTTTTTACGGCGTGGCTGTGAGTGTATCTGTGCATGATTGATAGCAGGCTTTACTGTATGAGGAACTGAACTTTTCTAACCCAGTTTCACCCTGCAACACCTTCCAACGAACACTTTCTCTCTCTCTTTCTCTCTCTCTCACTCACAGAAACCTTCCATCCTTTCCTTCACCATTTCTCATCCTGGTAATCCCCCTATCACACTCTCTGTGACGCCGGCTCATATTCTTATCCTGTTACTGTGACACACAACAGCAGATATTCTCCACAATGACACACACATACTGAATGTGTACATACACGCACAAATTTGCATTTCAATTTAAGATTTATGTAAAATCTGATTATATTTACAACTGTTAAAGGTTAAGTTTTCTTTTGGCGTCATTGGGCAAAAATGCCATATTAACCGTACAGTACATAACAACACGTCCCGGCTCCACACGGAGCTTCAGGCTCATTATGTTCGATGCCATGGCGCTTGTAACGACGAGTGGCAAAGAGGCATGATGACAAACAGTGGGGAATAACTTTTGACGGGGGACAGTGGTGTGTGTGTGTGGTGTACTAGCCTCTCATCTCGCTGCAGCCTCTTTGAGAAGACAAGTAGCGGCGGGAGGGACCCCGGTCTCGGTGAGGCTCATGCCATGGAGAGCGAGCCCTTCAAGGGATACGGTTTCACAGGGGAAGCGACTCGTTCTGCTGCCAGTCGAAGTTGTGGGTTTGGTGGGAGGGGCTTAGTGGAGTGATACGAGGCAGCAGAGAGAGAGGCGGAAGGTTTTGCAAATCTAATCTCTGTTACAGCCTTTGAATAAATGCAAAAGTTGAAACCAAATAATATTTCAAACGTTTTCAAAGCATCTGAAAGTGTGCTTTGGTGGTGCTGGTGTTGCCTTTGGTGGAGGGAAACCCTGAATGATTCAGGGAGCCCAGAGGAGGACATGGGCCCTTGAGAATATAAGAAACTTAAATCGGACCGAATCTTTTCTGTGGATACTTGTTCGAGGTCGGTATGTAGCAGGTCTGCACTGGTATGTTCTGCTTTCTGGAAATAGCCACAGCCTTGCACTCTGAGTATGACACTGACAAAAGGTGTCACTTTCTCCCAACTACTCGGCTTTTATATGTTACATAATAAATAAAATATTAAACATATTAAATAAAAGTATTTAAACCCTAAAACCCTCTCAGTACTGTGTGACACATTTCAGCTTGCTTTAAACAGTTGAGGGGTGACTGCCACTTGGGGCTTACTGTATAGGTGCAAACCTGTACACTATACTCGACTCAACCTGACTCACCGTGGCTGCCCTCAAGCTGTAAACACAACACTAGCATATTATAACTTGATAAAGTCGTCACGGCTAACATGATCGCAAACAGTTGCCTATTTTTACAACAATTGCATTTATTTGGAGTCATGTCTCCGGCCACTTGAAGTCCAATATTCACTCTCCTTTTAGCTCTGTTTTGGTCTCCACCAACTCCTGATGTTGTGGCTCTTTAGCTGCTAAATGCTCCACTATGTTCACCAGCTGGTCTCTGTGTAACTGTGTCTGCTGTTTGGTGCTGAGCAGGTAGAGTACAGTGGGTTTATCAGAGCTTTTCGCTGATAATGAAATTGATGAGAGCAATAAGAGTGAACAAAACAGTAAAGTAAAATGAAAATCAATGAGCTGGAAGAGTCTAAAAACGCTCTGTATATAGCTGAGGGAAACTGCAGAGTTGATTGATTGTGGGTTGGTCACTATGAGCGACCTCTTTCACATTACATTCATTTGATCTATTTTTTCCCCTTGTGTACTGTATGTGAAACACACCTGGATTGTGATGCAAAACAAAATTGTGTAATCTAATCTAATTCAGTGTTCACTGTGATGGTTTGCTCAAGCAAGTTTCAAATCTCTGTACTGCAGATTTTAGTTTTGCTCTGAAATGAATGGAAACCGGTTTCTGTAAGAAACCATGGCTGAATTAACCTGCTCCAGGGGTTTGTGCTGTTTTGCTGTGTGCTTTTAACTTAGCTTTCGTGGTTAGTAGGGTGATGTTTTATTTGTTTTGACCCTTAAAGAATGTTTGTTGCTCATGAAAATGTGGTTAATGTAATATACCAAAATGATTAACATAATTGCAACATAATACACGGTGTGGAGTAGAGGGTCTAAGGACAGAGGGAGTCATATGCTGTACAGATTGTAAAGCACCGTGGCAAATTTGTGCTTTGTGATATTGGGCTATATAAATAAAACTGACTTGACTTGTATGTGTAGGTGAGGTGGCCCGGTGCTATTGTGCTCTCATGTCCCAGAGTGTTCCCAGGACCCCTGGTCATGATAATCTGACATGACATACCCACACAGTCAGAGAGTTTTAGAGGTGCTGGAAGGCGGATTTTGTTACCTTTGGACAGAGCCAGGCTAGCTGTTTCCCCGTTTCCAGTCTTTATGCTAAGCTAAGCTAAACAGCTGCTGGCTTTAGCTTCATATTTAACACACAGATAAGAGAGTGGTATTGATCTTCTCATCTAACTCATCAGAAAGTGAATAAATGTATTTCCCAAAATGGCAAATCATTCCTTAAATGTAAAGTAGGCATGACTTGTAATAAATGTGCTTGGTCCTAAAGGAAAGAAAAACAATTTTAATATGGATGTGAGACTGAATGACTTGTGAAGATGAATCTTTTAAAGTGATAGCAGCTAAGATAGCCTGGCATCAAACCTCTCAGTTCATTTTTGATTTCCAAGGGGCGTTAACAGACGCAGACCAAAACGCTCTGGACGCAACTGGATAGACCTCCAACCAATGAGAGCAACAAAAAGTGTGACGTAGCGCTGAGTGAATCCTATCAGAAGTACTGCAAACACATCTTTATTATCAACAAAAGCTTTAAATGCAGTTGTTTGTTCGTCTTTTAGAGAAAACATACGGTTCAGTTGGTTTAATACTGACACGATAACAGATTCAGAAAGTTCCACATCAGCGGCAGCCATCTTGGTTGTTCACCAAAACGCCTCAATGTCACTCCTCTGTACAGTCATTGTATCAAACCCACCCCTTATTAGATAAACGGTTGTGATTGGTTGGCTGGATATCTGTCTGAATGGGAGGGGGACCAGACACATCTGCCAGAGCCAATAAAACATGAGCTCGCAGATCCATCTGGTTCCCAGGCTACAGCGAAGACAGACGGTGAGAGAAACTGAAAGAAAAAGGAATGAAGCAATGATGGAGAGAACAAGTAAGAAAACCAAAAGTGGGGGAGTTGGGGATGAAACAGAGCATTTCAGATACTCATCTCTCTCTCTCTCTCACACACACACACACACACACACACACACACCCTCATGCCTTACCCCAGCCCGCCCCGAGGCTAACACTTGGGAAAGCGTCAGTCTGTCTACTCATAACTATCTGTCACAGATAACGGTGGGGATAAACACACACACACACACACACACACACACACACACAAACTTGCTCTCCCACGCTCAGCCACAAACACATCCCTGGACAGCTGGGTCACAGACAGACAAGACACTCCATCTCCAGCCCCATATCAGATGATTGTATGCATACACACACACACACACACACACACACACTCACAGTCAGAGTGGACGCTGTTGGGATATGTGAAATATTTCGTTAAAATAAAAAAAGCAAACTGGAGCATTTTGACAACACAGAAAAAAGTAACATGGAGAACACTGAAGCAATGACCAACAAGAGACAAGAAGTGAATTGGTCAATATGGGGGGGTGGTATTATATTATTGAGACTACATGAAGGCCTATTTTCATGCAGCCCAGTGACTGTTATAGTAAAGTGCCAATTATGTTCCTTTCACAGCTTGTCCTGACATCGCTCGCTCTGAAACAGGCAGGGCAGCCGACCAGAGACACGTGTCAATACAAATTGGCTGCTGCAGTGTAATGTTGGTGGAAAACATTATGTGTGCGCCTCCTCTGCCTTCACAAAAGCCTCACATGAAGCGTTGATGTGCTTCTGGCACACACACACACACACACACACACAAACACACACGCACACATACACCAAAATCCCACAAACCCTTCCTCTACAGCAGTGATTCCCAACCAGGGGTACAAATGATACATGGACAATTGTGAAGTTCAGCAAATTTGACAAAATAGAAATTATGATTTCATAATAATATATCCACATATTTGTGTTTAAGAGAAAAATCAACACACAAGTAAGTAATGTGTGTGATGCTGATCTTTATAGTTAGTGGTACTATGGTAGTCTGACTGCACAAGACATGTCTCAGTTTCCCACCAACCTGAGTTAGCTGTAAGTTGATTAAGACTGCAGAAAGACTAGCTGGAAAACAGACAACAAAGAGCTCAAAGTAGAAATACTGTCACTCCTACAAACTTGGCCAAAACTACTTAAAAATACCATTGGACAATACCATAAAGTCATCCCTTCTATCAGAGGGGTCTGATAAAGGGGTACTCAGGCCCATCTGATCATTTCTCAGACCAAACAGGTTGGAAACCACTGATCTACAGTGTGTGTTATATACCTGTCTGACTCACTAAGAGCATTTAGATTTTCAATTTGTGCATTAAAAGAGTGAAAATGAAGAAAATTATTGCAAAAAAGTTTTTAAGCTTAGCTGAGGTATAAAGGTTGCTGTAACGATAAAAACAAAATGTGACAAAGTGCAATGGAAACAGACATGAAACAGGTTGCTTTTATATTTCCATCACTTAGGTATATTTTAACACTACAAGCGTTACTGGATAAAGTGTACCCAGTTCACTTTTTAAACACACTAGCAGCGTGGCTTAAGGCATGGCAATGTTGCTCCACCGCTTTGATCCAGACTGAAATATCTCAGCAAATATTGGACGGAAAAACGTTCACGTCTCCCTCAGGATGAACTGTAACAATGTTGGTGATCACCTGACTTTTCATCTAGTGCCATCATCAGGTCAACATTTCAGTTTGTCTAATACCTGCAAAGCTAATGACGTTCCCATCAGCCTCAGTTGTGCTTTGTGTTTAGTGCTAATTTCCAAATGTCATTAACTGCAAAGCACTGCTGTGCAGAGCCACTAACATGACTGTAGATTCTTTGTCTTGTTTAAAAATACAAATAACCATAGAGCTTGACAGTCCTTGACTTTTCCTAAAAGTGTGTTATTAAACATACTCATACTAATGAGGTTGTAGAGCAAAGAGAAACAGTTGTGATTATTTCTCCTGCATCAGAGGTATAGCATAACAAGACTACAAACATGGCTAATGCAACCTTACAGGCCAATGCAAATGTCTCCCCTCTGCTTTCATGAGTGAGAATTTAACTTCCTAAGCAGCATCTTGTCTTTGTCTTTCACTGCTTGTTATCGTTGTATTCTACAACAAGTGCAGCACCACTGACTCACCTGCAGGGTGCACATTTTCACGTAGCCTAGAAGAGAGACAGTTCCGTCATGAACAGACTGTGTTGTCTGTGTGAGAGGTGACCTCTGTCTCACTGGTCTCACTGAACACCTCTCCAAAATCAGACACTGTGTGCCAAGGTCCTGCAGTAATGCTAAGATTCTATGTACATTTTCCACCTATATTTGACTCTATTACATAATCAATTGAGTCCGTTATAAGGCTATACAGCCAGTATATGGCTGGAAGCTGCTGTGTTTCAAAATGAGCCGGTCTCTTCCAAGTTCACAAAGAGCACAGGGATGGATGCTGTGCTCTGGAGCAGACTAAACAAACTAAATGAACACATTCAACGGACACTCCTTAGGAACTATATTCACTGATGAAAACATGCCTGTTTACACGAGATTCCACAATCAAGGGTATTTTATGCCAAGTACATGAAACAAACATAAATGTAATGTTTCCATCATGTTTTCCACATTGTTTTACAGCTTTTAAGTTTTGACTGGAGCTCTTTTAATTACGTCATCTTGTTGCGCCCTCTTCTTCTGCAATGGTTTAACGGCACGTGACTGGACAAATAGCTCCCCTAACTGTTTATCTTGATGCCCTCAACTTCTAACCTTCGCATAATGGTGGAAGTGTGCATTCATTCGCATTTTCTTTTGCCAATTTTCTCTACATTCTGTTCAAATTTGCGTTACATGTGAATGGAAACTAATGTTAAAAATGTCACAAAAAATAGAAAGAGAAATAGGTGCGTTTCCATCTGCTGGGTTGAGGCTACCTGAGCACAAGACTCCAATGTCAGGAACAAAACAGGGAAAAAAATAGCTTGGCTGTCTAGACCTTACTGCTGTTGGGAAGGTTCTTTAGTTTCAGCTCATATGGGACCATAGTTCTTGTTTTCTGAAGCAAGATGATGACAGAGAGGTGCCAATAATGGGTCTCTCGATTTATAGTGGAGAGTCTACCCTGCAGGTCAGCAGTGTGTTTGACAGCTCTGGGGAAAGTTCTGCTGGAGATCATTGACAGACAGTCCTTTGCTGCTTAATGTCAGTATGTTTAAACCCAGTTTACATTTGTTGTGCAATGTAATTGTCAAACAGCTGAACTGTCATGTAATATTGGCTACATCATTACTTACTCGACAGACTCTTTATACACAAAAGGAAAATAATAAAAAATAAATTCAAGCATCCTCCTACGTTACTTAACTGTCTTGAACCACTTTTTGGTTACATTAGGTCGGCCTACGCAACAGATTTAGAACAGGCTATTTAAAATAAATCTATGTGCAGCAGAGCGAGAGGTGAAACATTGTTTCAGAACGAGCATGTGCACAAACTATTTGAAGACGAATTCCTTTGCCAACGACCGCATCATTTCGATGAGCAGCCACTGAAATGAACATGAACTGAGGCCTAGTTGTCAAAGCCAAACACAACAGCACCGCTGTGTGCCATGAAATGACCCACAAAGACAAAAAGACAATTAATCGTAATTATTTGTATGACTGAATTAATTGTCAACTAAAATGTCATGATTGTGACAGCCCTAGTCACAATTAATCAATTAAAGCCTGTGGGGGTTTTATAATGTCTTATCAGTACTTTTTGGTAGATCTGTAATCACGCCGGTTCTGATGTTAAAGGGTCTGATGAGCTGATGTGACCTGATGAGTCTCCAACATGTTTCAAAAGCATTGCATTTTGTAGCTGCAATAGAGACAAACATAATGTGGTCTATCATCTCCAGAACAGCTTCAGTGCTCTTTGTCTGGAGGGATGAGCTGCATTCTCCTAAAAGATGTCGGCGTTTTCATGATGGTGGTGAGAGCACTGTGTAACATGTCCTTCCAAAATCTCACAAAGGTGTTCAAGGCCATAGAATATACTGGGCTTCCATAGGAACGCTCACCCAACTTTTGCCACATTTTACTATGTATTGATAACTATGACACATCATTTTCATACTCAGCAAAACATAATTATTAGTTATTAATATGTTTTTCCACTCATTCTGGTTTGTCCTTTAATTTGTTACCAATCTGTTTCTAAGTCCTTGTGTTCTTTAACAAGTCTTTATGTGCCTGAACAAAAGCTGCAGCTTGTTTTCTTCCTGAACATGTAGAGGCATGACAGCAAATGAGCTGTTTGTTTTTTGTTTTTGGAATAAAAACTGCAATTTCTAAACTTTTCACAGGTAATGAAAATATGTGCATCACACATGTCAACAGGATTAATTTGGGGTTATGCTAATGAATACAGTTAATGCGATCATGTAAAAAGCTTAGACCAAACACTGGCTCACTCACAGTTTAGCAGTAGTGGTACACTGCTATCTAATGGCAACATTAATAATCCCTTAAGTAAAACCACTGCAGGCAAACAGCAACAATCTGAACCAAAATGTGGAGCAAAACTGATGTCACCTGCACATGCAGTTATTACAAAGAAAAATGACTGATCTTCACATTTGAGAAACTGGAGCCAATGCCCAATGTTAGACATTTTTGCTTGATAAATGACTTTAATGATTGATCAACAATCAGAATAGTTGTTATTTAATTTCCATGATCAATTAAGTAATTGAAATATCTCAGATATGCGATTTAAGCTTAAAAAGAAACATCTGCACTTACAGTATATTGGCGGTAGTTAATAATCATATTTGGGTTGCCATATATATTTATGTATTTGCACCTTAAGACATTAAGCCTCCCACATAGGAACGTGGGATTCTACTCTTCTGATGGTCAGTATGAAAGGTTTCATCCATCCTGTGGGGGCTGTTCAAAAATGGCAACATTAGCCACCTATTGCCGACTAGTGCTAGAGACTGAACATCATCCACATTCAAACAGGCTGAAACTGACTGCAGTAATGGCAGCACTGCCTGAGAACGCAACACAGCTGTCAGATAAGTCTACACCTAGCTTCGCCCACAGAGCTACTTCCAGATAGGTGAATGTACTGCTTGTTTTACTTCCACACACAGGCTGCATGGGCACACTGCAAGAATCATTAGAGGTGAACAAACAAATGAAGAAACAAATGCAGAGCCAAGCCTGCTTAAATAACTGCTCCTCCTAAGCACCTAATAAACGTATAAATGATTAGCTAAAGATGAATGCTGTACAGATCTCACTTGCCACAGTGCCACACCTGTGCAAACCGGCTGATGCCAGCAGTGCTCAATGGGCACTGTCCACCCATCAGTTCCAGGCATTTCTTTGGCACTCATTGGCAGAGTGACTTACAGCGGGTGCAGCAGCAGCAGCAGCAGACTGAGCCTCAGTTATTTGGCTGCCATCAGCCACCATCACGTTAATTTGCTGTTAAAATCAAGCAGCAAATTGGTTTTGGAGGCCAGAGCCTTGTTTACAAGTGTGACAGTTTAACCTTCATGCTGACTAGTTTAAGTGAGCAACAAATCCACCACTTCACGCTGTTGTACCACATTATTGGGCCTGGATGCTGGCCTCGGCATCTACAAAGTCCTTCCAATCACACAAATGTATGTACACACTCATGGGGCATGCACACACACACACACACACACACACACACACACACACACACACAGTATCATGCACACATGCATGAATATAAGGGTGACAAGATTAATGGACAGCCAAAGGTGTCAGTAGGCCACTTTGCTGGCTTGTCTACTTGTACTGTAAGACGGTTATCAGTGCATAAGACAACATGAAAAATCACAATCAAACAATAATTATGAGAGAAACAAACTAAATGACAACCTCCCTCCACAATATGGCATTACTTCATGAATATTCATGCAAACTTAACTTCATTGAAAACTTTAAGGATCCCTTTAATATAAGTGACTTTCCACTTTCTGCGTTACAGGTGTATTATCACAGTATCTTCTCTCAGATTGTTAACGTGGGGGTCTTTCTCCCAGCTAAAGACTTCCAGCAGCTCGGTGCAGAATGTCTGTCTGTAGAAATATCAGATCATGAAGAGGAGACAGCAGAACACTCAACCCACGGTGACCGATGTTAGCGTTAGCAGCTAAGGCTACCTCCAAAGCACACTGGCCCTTAAATCAGACAAATGAAGTAATTTACGTGGACATGTTCCCATACAGCTTTGATAAACAATACTGAATTTAGATGGATGACAGTGACCCCGGAACCGAGGAGAACACTTGCCTGCATTTGAGTATCGCTAAACAGTAAACCACTATGTACCACTGCTGATGTGGAGGGATATGAGTCCATACCTGAAATACCTATTTATCTTTTTTCATTTAGTTACTCAAAATGAATACTCTTTAATTCAAGAACAAGTAAAAATACAGAATCCTGTTGAATCAATATTCAATTGCAGCATAATCTAAACACATATCCCATCGTCAAAGAGGGAGATAAACACCTAACCAATACAAGTGCTGTATTAAACGCATGTACACTAGGGCTACTCTGGTGATCATTTTTAGGATTAATCCATCTATTGTTTAGTCTATAAATTGTAAGACAATAGATAAAAAGTTCCCAAACTCCAAAATATTCAGTTTATAATGATATAAAACAAAGAAAAAGCAGGAAATCCTCACATTTAAGAACCTGGAACCAGCAATTGTTTTGCCTTTTATCCTGATAAATAGATTAAATGATTAATGCACCCCATCAAGGCCACGTCAAAACCACGGAGAACGTCATTCATGCAGCCTCGTCTCAAGGTGTAAAAGAGGCATAAGGAACAAAAATAGCTTCATAGAAGTGGAAATCTAATTGGAAAAGACATTGAAAAGTGTTCAACATGCATAAAACAGAACCATTCCAACAGTAAAACACCTAATTACTGTGATATACTACTCTATAGAATGCACCCCAACAGCTTCACCCCTGGACAGTGAAGCTAGACCTGGACACAGACAGACTGTCCTCTGGGGAAACTGGCTGACTATTTCATCTCTCTATGCACGTGTGTGTGTGTGTGTGTGTGTGTGTGTGTGTGTGTGTGTGCGCTCGCATGGGTAACATTGGTATCATCTGTTAAGAGACCCTGAATAAACCTGGAGATAAAAGAAGTGTAGGAGAGATCAAAGAAAAGGACAGACACTTATCCTCTGTCTCTTTCTATCTACATCAGTCTGCCTCTCTCTGTCTCTCTCACACACACACACACACACACACACTTGCATACATCAGTAATCTCACTGATACCAGTAGCATAGCTCCAGTGCTCCAGATTATTAAGCTGCAGGCATTTGGCCAACAGTTGTGAGTCGGTGTTATCAGGAACATGGATTGACATTTTGGACCAAAAAAAAAAAAATCAAAGGTTGCCGGCAGCTGCCCCTCATCACACGGCCTCAGAATGCTGCTTGTCTCACCCAGTCCCCAGGCCGCCTTTCTTTCCATTACATTTTATGAGTTCCATCTACTACAAAAACATTTTAATTATGAATGACGTCTACATTGATTTTGACATCAAGCCAATTGTCCCCCTCTCCCTCAGGTTCAATTTAAATCACTGGATGCTTCATTGGCATGAGAAAGGGACTTTGCAAAGCAAGGTGACAAAATGAATTTGAGGGGATTAACCATCATCAATACATATCTGTTTAAATATCTGTTGTTATATACAGTGAGATATTGTGCTTTAGATACTGAAGGGACTGCGAGTGGGAGGAGCTGCTAATTCTGGAAGTATTTTTATCCACTCTAAATAAAATAATAAAAAATAATAATAATGGCCTCAATGTTTTCCAGGAGTCTTTTGGATAATTTAACGACACTATAGGTTTATGTCATGGCCATTAATTCTAATTATTTCTATCCTGTTTTTTTCTGCCACATTGGTGTGACGGATACCTCTCGATACTACGTTATCCACGACCTCTGTTGCAATAGAAAGTCTAAGTAAATCCAGAACTTACCATTCAGTTCCAGAAGTAAGAAAACCTCATTCACTTTTGGAATAACACAAGTACCTAAAATTGCTGCTTCAAGACCTCTGAGGTTGCTGCCCACATGTGTTGTCCCCTAATAAATACAAGTGACCAACCATTTTAGTTGGCAGATTGAGAATGGGAACGTCATCTCCCTACATATCTAGCTAGCTACCTGGCTACATTCATAAAAAATAGTAACAAATAAATGGTGACTATAGCGTGGGTGAAATCGACACAGCTGTACAAGTTGTTTTAAGTCATAATTCTTATACTGGTATATTTCTTTGTTGAATGTGAAAAATGTTAACTGCTCCTACCAACTGCAATCTTAGCTGCTGTGTTGACTCAAAATGATATCGGGGGGATGGATACGTCAGCCGCTACAAATTGGCAATCAAAAAAAAAGATATGATATTATTGTTTGTCAAATATTGCTGTTTTTAGCATCCTTTAACAAACACCATTTCCAACCATCAGGGGTTAAACGTCAGGAGTCGAGTTGAGTGGCAGTGGCTTGTTCAGATTTGGCTGTAATAACAGCAGGACAGAGAGGATGGAACACTGACTACGTTTACATGCACAAAATATTCTGTTTTTTGCCCTTATTCTGAAAAACACAATATTTCTTTACATGCAGCCTTGTTCGACCGTGCAAACTCAGCCTCCCTCTTTCATTCGTTCAGCCACCTTCTTGAAAGGGTCAGCGTTGCCAGATTTGCTCATATCCAAAAACCTGTTGATGTCCAAGTCTTTCATAATGTTTAAAAGTAGGTGTGTTTCTCCTTCCCACCCGAAATGTGGGCTTTTCGTTTGTGCATACATCCCTACCCCAGCCTTGCAAATGGTTGGCGGCAAACTGAGATGCAGATTCTGAATGTGCTGTATACATGTCCAAAGAATGCTCCTAAAACCCGAATAATATCGGCATATCCCACATGTCTTAATCGGAAAATGCTACATTTGGAATAAGCCCTAATTCAGAATATCCAAATGGAATATGCTGTTTACATGACCCGTATCAAATTGTCATATTCTGAATAATAGTGGAAAATTAGTGTGCATGTAAACATAGTCAGTGTAGATGTTTTTCTAGACAGCAGAGATAACAGCTAAAAGATGTAAAGATGACACAGGAAAGAGTGTTGGTGGATATCATGGACTTGGAGGAAACCAAGTTATGATGAAGTAATAACCAATGAATTAACCATTTCACTTTGTTAAGTGAAACAATAGCAAGTGCTGAAGTACATACAAATGAATCTTAGAATATGTATAATAAAGCCCAGCAACACAACACAAAACAAAAGAGAGTTAAAATAGAGAGATTGCATGAAGTCACAGAAGCTGGTGGAACAGAGGATAGCCTGATAGCCTGCGTCAGCACTTGGGCTTTCTGCGGAGAAGAGGTCAGTCAGAGGCCAAATCAGAGCTGTAGCAAATTCAAAATGCTGTGAAACACTGTGCCATAGTTACTGAATTCACCCACAGTGACACAGAATCTGAATGACAACTGAATCAAACTGCAGTGTTTTATTGGGTTTGTAAACAGACAGACAAACCAGATTTTGTTTTTTAAGTAGTTGCTCATGTTTTGTGCTGATGGGTCAACCAGGAGTTGATTTTTCTTTTATTGGGGTTTCCAATCAAAGAATAAAGGCTTATTTAAAGGTGGGTCCCATGAGGCAATGAGTGTCTACAAACAGGATTCCCAAGGTGGCAATGATTTGACAGCAACGAGGTGATTGGCTCAGAGAGGTTGTGGCGAAATCTGATTGGTTTAACTGAAAGAGTGAACGTCCTCAGTCAGCTGATTGAGTTGCAAGTGGGAAAAGGAAGAGAGAGAGAAAATAAATGAGTAGCATGAAGACAGTGCTAAGCTTCATATGGAAGGTCTATCTTTTCACTCTTGACACAGGCTAGCTGTTTCCTTTTGATTCCAGCCTTGTGTGCTAAGCTAAGCTAACCACATCCTGTTGTGGAGACGAAACAGTTATTAATCTTCTCATCTGACTCTGGGCGAAAAAAGACAAACAAGCATATTTCCCCAAATGTCTGAACGTTCCTTTAAATTCCACTCCTTATCTGCAGTCATGCTACAACAGAGAGTCAGACACACAGGCAGCAGCTGCTTTATCATGCAGCCATCAGTGGCATCTCATCAACATCATGGTTGTAGGAATATAAAAGGCCAATCATGCTATAACTACTCTGTATGTGATTCCTCATCACGGTAATGTAACAATTACCCAAACTTAGATTTATATCAGAATCATTATTCCAGAGACTCGCTTTCCAGCCCTGGAACACAAACACACAGGAGGGGGACAGGATTCAGAGATAAAGGTCAGTAATCGCACACACACACACACACACACACACACACACACACCCCACTCATCATAACTGTCAAAGTGTGACAGGCCATGATACAACAGTACTGACAGTAATCACACAGCAGTTTTGGGGCTGGAAAGGCAGGATGGAACTAACTAAATACAGCTGGGCACGGCGCTCACACACACACATCTCTACACACACCTACACAAAGACACACACAGGAAACAGCTAATGAGGAAAGATGCTGGGGGCACTGTGTTGCTGTGGTATGCTGCTTTTAGGCTTGTACTATAATCTTAGTTATTACTGCCCTCTGTTGTGCTACATGCAAGATTTTTTTTTACACCCCTAGAAGTGACACTTGTGCCCTGACTTTCCTTCAAAGATCTGTCTGCTTGTGTTCCATTTTTTTGGTTTTGGAGTGATTATACAAAATATCATTGTTCAAGATGAATAATTGATTAGCTGAAGCAATATGTGCAATACCAAACAGGGGCGTTTTAATAGGATGCCACACCACCTATTCTATTTTTGCATTGATCAGGGGTGCAGACAACAAGAATAAAGCTGGCACTGATTTTTCATTTGCAATCACTTTCTTCACTGTCAGCACTGATAATGTGATATCTGAAATCTCCTTATATCTCATGTACCTGCTCCACCAGCAGCAGAATTTCCTTCCTCCTCCAGTTTTTTTTTTTTTTTCATTTCAGCCAATCTTCTATAGTAAATACATTTGATTGTTTTAATTTCATATGCTAATTGCTACCTGACATATTAAATATTTTACACGCAAGAATTCGTAGTAGTAGTTTGATAAATACTGGCACCGTTCAGCATTAGATACATGTAATCACGCTGTCATTCTTTCCACAGTTTAATTGACGCGTTGATGTTTGAGCAGCTGATCGTCCCGGAGCCTCCTCAACATTAAATCCTCCTCTATCTGTTATTTTTTTACCCTTATTTAAGCTTTTATGTCATCACAACTGTACGTTCTTGCTCTGATGACCTGGCTCCCGCTGGTATAGAGTGCTGCTGCAGTGCTTTTGGCAAACATTAGCCATAGGTCCCACATCCCTTCAACACTGGCCTCTCTCTCTGGCTTCCGGTCAAGCACAGAAGTGACTTCAAAGTCCTTTTAATCACAAATTCTGAGTTGTTCTTCACAGCACCGCTGGACCCCTCAGGTCCTGTGAGCGATGTCCAAACTGAAAACTAAAAGACTAAAACAACTATAAACTCCATAATTTCTTTTACTTAAAGCTGTTTTAATCAATATTATTATAATAATAATGGATCAAATGACTGCGTAATGTGATATGTCAAGTTGAATTTCCCATAGGGCTGCAACTAATGATTATTTCCATTATTGATTCATCTGTCAATTAGATTTCTGATTAACTGAGTACTCATTTACAGACAGTACATTTGTAGTCTTCCAATATCAGAAAATTGTTACAAATGCCCACCACATTTTCCCAGAACTAAAGGTGACATCTTACAATTGCTTTATTTTGCCAGACTAACAGTCCAAAATCCAGAGATATAATCGCTGTGTGATATAAAACGTAGAAAAGCAACAAATCTTCACAATTTAGAAGTTCATTTTCCATCGATTGACAAACTGATTAATCAAGTGTTGGATTTTTCTATTAGTTGTGTTAAATCGTATTTCAGTGTTTTGTTTTTATTCAAAGCAAACCACGTTTAAATAAAAAACCTAAATACTGAGCACTGACTGTAGGACATCTTTGAAATGGCTGGAGCTTTTCCTACTTCGTGATTGTTTTATTGTTATACCACACTACTGTGCTACATTTATGTAACACATATGGCATCTTTTACAATGATATAAAACAATAATGGTTATTCACCACATATGGATGCTGCAGCATGAGACGCCTAGCAGCCAATGTCCTTTAAAGGTTTAATGCATCACAGACACTAAGCTTGTTCATGCACCAGTATAGCAACTCTCATACTGTGTCTCCTTACTTTTGATGCTAAGTGCATTTAGAAAGTACATACAACTAACCTACTAACAATTTAGTTGCAACTTTTAAAAGACAAGTAGAGTGCAGCAGTTTCTCCTATTATGGCAGGCAGCAACTGAAGAGGCAAAGACTGGTCGAAATACTGCTATAAACATTTGAGTATGCCATAAGCTATTTCATCAATGGGAAGCTGCCACACGTGTTCAGCTATGTGACAACCTGCAGGTGCACACACACACACTAAGGCCTTGTTCAGACTGCCAGCCCAAGTCTGTTTTTTATATCCGGCATATCCAGATTGATTTTAGAAAGTCTGGATAGCAAAAAACATGAAATGGGTTCTGCACGGCGATTTGACAGCATGATTGTTTGGAGGGCGAGATGATGGCTCTCCATTTCTCATGCTTCCATGTTGGAAAGCCGTGTCACCAGCATACGTAGTTACTGATGCCTATGTCGTTACCACAGCAACCCATGCGGATAGGTTGGTGATGTCTGGACACACAAATCTGATCTGATCACTTGATAATAACAGTGTGACAGTCTGTCTTAAAGATCTGATTTGAGAAACAAATCTGATTTGCCTGCAGTCTGAACAAAGCACTCAGTCTTTCAAATTTACACTCTTCCTAATCAGAAAAACTGCACTGCACCCTACTGGAACATTTTATGACTTGAGTCCCTACTTTTCTTGAAAAATGTAGAAATTGTATACAGTATGTATATATATATAAAGTATATATATATATATATATATATATATATATATATATATATATATATATGATTTGAGTTTGGTTCAGACCTTTTAGTTCTGGTCTGGTTCATGGTCTCACTGACTTATTACAAACAAACCAAGAGCTGTAACCATGAAGTCTAATGGTCTGACATGTAACTCGTTAATTGGACTGTTTTGGTGATGTCATCCTGCATCATCAGCACTACATGGACCCGTGTTAGGAAGCCCATTCTGGTGACTGACAGCAGGTCATGCAGCACTTTACTGAACCTTGAGGGTGTGTTTATGTTGTCTGGTGTCACAAAGAGCTCAGAGAGAGACACCTGATTATCAGCAGTATTAGTCCAGACCGCAGCTGGGCCTCATGTGTCCTAAATAACGACAAACAGGTGGAAAAAGAGGTGTGGTGACTATGTTTCACTCACTTTATGTCAAGGAACTGCTCACGCAGTAATTCATACATGTTACCATGGTAACCAAATGATCTTGCATAAATCATTTTCTTGACAGCTCAAGATCAGCAGATGGATTTCAAGGTACTTTTGAGAGTACTTTTTGTCTTGTGGTTAAAGAGCCACACTAGAGACCCACCTTTTCAGGAAGTCTCGGTTTGGTTGTTTGGTCCATACCAGAGTTTGATTGACAGCTTTCACAGCAGCCCAAACAAACTGAACCAAGTGCAGATGGATCATTTGAACCACAACAAACAGGTAATATGTGAAAGCCCCCTAAAATGTTCAAACCGAAGGCACCATATATTAATCATTATTAATCCTCTTTGTTTCAAAATATTGATGTTTAATACATGCCATATTTGGTATCTTTATTTTCAATTTCTCTGCATTTAACCAAATAATAGGGGTTTGTAAAGTGTTGTTACAGAGCCTACAGATAAAATATAACACCTCTCTTGCCTTGTTGAAAAAAAAGAATGATTTGTTATTGACCATGTTTTCTCCACAGAGAGTGTCACACGTAGACTGAAGCACTGCTAGCCAATCAGAAAACAGCTTGACACTCAAGACAACAGGCCAGCGCCCTGCTCTCCATCACACTGAGGAGGGGGAGACCTGAGTGAGACTGTACAGCAAATCATCAGACCATAACATATCACACACACACACACACACACTCATGTTTATAGAGGGTCACCCATTACAGTTCAGTCAAAATACATTGATCATTTCCATTAACACCCAAACACGCACACACACACACAGATCCACAGACTTGTTTTAAGGTGGTACTCTCTGAATGGGAAGAGGTGGAAGGATGAACTGAGTGAGTGCTGTGGATAGTGAAGGTTGAGAAACGTATGCAGTACTTTAATGCATACAGTACTTTCCAACTATACTGAGCCTTTTTAATAAATGAAACTTTATATTTGGGAGATGTTTTTAAAGATGTGACTCTTCAGTCAAACCAACAGGCTTGGAGCTCAGAGCCATAGAAAGAGTAGGGAAGTCAGAAAGTATTAAGAGACACACTAACACTGCTGATTTTGATCTTGTCATGGGATTTGTTGACAATGACTAAAATATAGAATGTCTCAAGCCTCATCATTAAAGTATTTGTCCTTAATCAACACCAAGCAAAGGGGGAAGCACTGTCTTCCCTAATGTCCAGCAGACTTGTGAGCAAAGTGTATCAATCGCAGCTCTCAACCTGTAACCTGCAGTGTTACCAGATTGGACTGACAAAAAGTAGCAGCCCGATCAGAGCCTACAACCTGCCCAGTCATCATAAAAGTAGCCCTCTTGTCTTCTTTTATCAATATACTTTGATAAACAAACTAGAAGTCATGAAATTAAATAAAAGTCTTAATGTTACATTAAACGTTAACAGTTTTCACTCCTATGAACAAGTCTTTTATCACAGAGCTATGACAGAAAAATAATTGGAATAGGAAAAAAGTTTCAGCTTACTTGTAATAAAATGAAATGACATTTGGTTTTGACGGTCATCAGTTATCAGTCATTGCGTGCCGAGCTGAGCCGACTGAATTCATCATACTAGTCGGATGAGAGGAGGGGCTGATATTGGAATATAGCCAAACTTTTCATTGGTGGAAACTCCAAATGGTACAAAAAGTAGCCGAAACTATCACATCTTGCCCAAAACCCTTTTACCTGCACAGTTACATAACGGAGAAATGCCCAATCTGGCAACACTGCCTGTAAGCTTCGTGGATGGGTATGAGATGGATGAGTCTAGTTAGTAACTAGCTAATTGTGCTAAACATATGAAGTAAACACATCAACGCACATTAAATCAACTGGCCTCAAGAATACTGCAGCATCAAGTTCATCAGGATACTAGTGAAGCGATCTGCCAAAGCACAAAAACGTGTGTAAGATCAGAAAACCACTTTTTCAGGCTGAATTGTGACCTGAATGACTTGATAAGATGAAGGGATAGTGTCACAGAAGGAGGAGGAGGGGAGAGGACGAGGAGGAGCGCCTTCGTCTAATCGCTCCTCTGGAGGTTTGAAGGCTATGATGTGGAAACAACTGGAGACTGTCTGACCAAACTGGAGCAGGAGGGCGAGAGACATAGACAGACTGACACAGACAGAGAGAGAGAGAGAGTCCACCCTGCACTCTGTCATTTACAGATGTGGAATGTGGCCCTGAGCACTAATTACAGACCATCTCTCTCTCTCTCTCTCTCTCTCTCTTTCTCTCTCTCTCTCTTTCTCTCTCTCTCTCTCTCTCTCTCTCTCTTGCTCTCTTGCTCGTTGTCAAGGCCAGTCAACCAGAACCAGACTGCACCCACAATCCTCTGCTCCAAGCTCCAGTCCCCAGACACAGAAAACAGGCAGTAGCCATGATTCACACACACACACACACACACACACACTCACTAACATACACACACACACACGCACTAACATACACACACAGCTGCTGTACTTGAAGCCGCCTGTACTGATTATGATCCATTTACACAAAACCACCAACTCATTCATTTAATTAAGTCACTGAGCATGTTAACTTGATGAGGAAATAAAATGAGAACACAAACTAACGCTACACTTAGCGAGTGGAAGAACTCTACATAGAACAGCCATCACTATATTGAGAGTGATAAACAAAAACTTGTTATCATGTGACCGAAGTGCCACACATGTGAGCTCGATGGGTCGGGCCGGGTTTGGACAAAAATTTAGAAATGATGTTCGGGTTGGTCCTGGGAAAATGACGGTATGGAGGCATTTCCATTAGCTTCAGCTTACATTAACTGCATCAGGCTCAGGTCGGGTTCGGACATAAACAACAGAATGCCTGTCGGGTTCGAGTCGGGCTTGGTTACTACTTTGTCGGACTCAGGTTGGGTTCACCCGTTAATATTCCAGGATTGCCTTGCCATTAAGGAGAAGCCTGAACAAAACCAGGATGAGGGCAGGAAAGGGTTAAAAAGAAATGAAAAAGACGGCAGAAACAGAAAACAGATATGACGCTCAGGGCTTCATGAAGACGTCATATCTGTTGTATGTCTCCTTGTGTTTCTTGCCCCTTTGGACTTTGTTGCAGCAATATTTCCAGATCTCAGCAATCAGTTTGGTGAGTACAACCACATCATAACCAACAGGAAGGATATCTGTCCTTGTTTCAGGATACTGGTTTTACACAAATTCTGAAACAAAAGAAACTGCATTATATCTCCACACTGGTACAACTTGTCACTTGGTATATGAGGAATGAGACTTTAAAGCTGCTTTAATATTTCTTTCTTTTGCCATGTGGGGGCAGACCTCCACAACAAGCTGGAAATCACATACATTTGACATGTAAGGGCAGCCTTGTAAAGTTGACATGGCTAACATGTTAGCAAACAGTTGCCAGTTTACACATCCAGCAACACAAAGCTTTTAGCTTTTAGCTATTAGCGTTCATTTGGAGTTCTGGCAGTAAAATTAATTTGTCAAATTCTAACTTTATGAACCTCTTACAGATCCAAGTTTACGCATGCCACGATTTTCAAAAAATTGTCAGAATCCCACATTGTTAAACTGAGATACATAACCAGAAGTTCAACCAATCAATCAGCCCACATTCCAGTAGTCCAGCAGACCAGAATCTGTAAGTGGTCATACAGTATCAATCAGGGCAAAGAAATCAGAAATGAGTGATGGACTGATGTACAAATAATACTTATATTTACATTTATCGTTATCGAACTATTTGTGCCAAAGAATCATCCAACCCTGAACGTTTCTTCTTTGTCGTCATCTATGGGAGTCCTCTGACATCAGGACTCCAGTTTAAGTTGAGAGTTTGAAGTTTCTTTTCAAAACTAATGTGCTGTGAAAATGAAGTTTTATTTCGCCAGACTGAGCACAAATCAATTTTCAGCATTCAGTTCCATTTCCATGAGAAAATTGTCCAGTGTGGCATGTGAATAGGGAAGAAGATCTGCAGCTGGGAGGGTGGACGGTGTACATACTGCTGTGACAGCTGACATATGACGCCCATAGGGTGCTACATGATGACATGCTATCCTCTGTCACGTAGCTATCTGTCACAATATTCTGTCATTCCCTTGTCTGCTGCTCTCTCCTCGTCCATCCCTCCTCATCGCATTATTGCTCCAGGTGTGTGTTGCTCCCCTGCTGCCAAAATGCACACACAGTCAGATACTAGTATAGATTTTCTCCCTGAAAAAGGTGTGTAAGTAGAACAGCTGAATAGAAGCTGACCAAATCATCACAAACATACAGCTTTAGTCAGTCTAAAGCCTACACCGAACGTGTGTGTATGTGTACGGGATTAGCAACTGAGTGACTAGCAGGCCCAACCCAGCTGACCTCTGCCAGAGGCCTGGTACCCCCGCAGGGCCATGGACAGTGCCCAGAGGTGACAACTTAAGTCATATAACCCCTATTTGGTGTTTTCCCCTTTTATTGATTTATTTTATTTATTTGTTTTAATTTATTTATTTCATTTTTTTTTTTACTTTATTTGCTCAGTCTTCCCTCACTCTTCTGTCTTTTCTCTATTAGTTATAAATACACACACACTTATACACATGCACACGTGTGCCCTAACCACTCTTAGCAACAACAACTGGCTTGCATATTATTGTTATTATCTATTTTTTATTATATATAATTTTTCTTTTGTATTTCTTTTTTTGTCTTTTGTCTCTTCTCATGTTTCCTCTGATGTACACATTATGGTGTATGTTGCTTGTAAACCTTTCCCTTTGTATAATTCTATGTATTGTATGCCTCTGCCTCTATATGTACTGTCCCTTTGCACTAATAAAAGAAAAGTGTGTATGTGCACAAATTTGTGTGCCTGTTAACACAAGTCTGGCAAACATAACCAGAGCTCTGTCTAAAGCCTAATTGTCACTTTGTCTGCATGTCAAAACAGCCTGTAAG
The DNA here is from genome assembly GCA_008360985.2 of Macquaria ambigua. Classification (NCBI taxonomy): domain Eukaryota; kingdom Metazoa; phylum Chordata; class Actinopteri; order Centrarchiformes; family Percichthyidae; genus Macquaria; species Macquaria ambigua. Next base: position 83,289 of record VMKM01000134.1, read on the forward strand.
TTGTAATAAGCTGAAATAATAGTGTGGAGGACAAGACAAGCACACACACTGGTAACGTATCATCACAGGCTGGTGACTGAGCACGCTAGTCACATTCTTTGAATTTGGACACAGGGGTTATTTGGGTGTCAATATTCCGATCATGCATTGGTTAACAGGTTACTTCATAGCTTTAAAGCATAAAACTGATGTTATCCATTATTTTTCTTTTTGTCAATGAATCCAATGAAAAGGCAGTTCAGTTATGTTGAAACTGTAGCTACTCCTCTTTGAAAGAAGTTAAGCAACAGAAACACTGCACTACACTACAAGCTACTCAGAAATACTAGCTTGCTACTATTTAAAATCAAGAAACATTCAGAGCAAAGTAATATAATAAACAAATGCACTCATTATTTTGTGGTGTAATTTATTACACAAACAAAATAAAATAAATTATAGCAATGTAGCATTTGATCTTGCTAGCTCGCTACTTAGAGGAAAAAATAGCTCACTAGTGAAAACTTTACATGATTTTGAAAATAGCTCCATGAACTGAATGCTGCAGGGAAATAGTTAAATGAGAAGCTTTTCTACTTCCCAACACTGATCATTTCCCAAAACAGCTGGACACTGTTATTTTTAGCAAACGTTACTTAAACAGGAGAAAATAGTGAATTTGTTGGGGACTATTTTCAGCGGCGAATGAATCCGCATTTGGTGCTCTAGTGAGTATTTGGGGCAGCAGGACGGTGTATGTGGGATTGAGTCCAAATAAACTGCAGTGTGTGTGTTCATGGTGATGAAGGAACAACAGTGTGGCTCACTGATGTGTTTTTCATACAGGAGCTCTATGGCACAGAGGAAAAAGATATATCAGGCTTTGATACACATACAATACTTGTACTAGTAGGATATATTCATTGTTGGTTTGGTTGGTTTTGTTCACAGTAAGAAAAATATAGAATATCATTAGTCTTACCCTATTAAGCTGTTTGCTCATTTGTTAAGCAAGCTCCTAACATTTTGGACAGTGGATAGGGATGGCCCTGCAATTCCAGGTTAATTTGTGAACGGCTGTCACAGTTTACCATGCGTGTAGCAGGGATTTTTTGTTGTTCAGATGACAATCTTAAAACATTCATCAACTTAAAGGAATAGCTCAACATTTTGGGACATACGCTTATTAACTTTCTTTCTGAGAGTAAGATGAGAAGATAAATATCAATCTCATGTCTGCATATTAAGTACAGAGCTGGAGTCAGGAGGCAATTAGCCTAGCTTAGCATAAAGATTGGAAGCAGGAGGAAACAGCTAGCCAAAAAGGACACTTATCAACAACTCTAAAGCAGATTCATTAACATGCTGTATCTTATTTGTTTAGAAATGTAAACAGGACAGTTTGTGGTTTTCAGGGCAGCTGGGTGCAGTGACTTCTTGGGAGTCTTCACAGTGAGGTTGTCAAGTTTGGTACTATTGTACAGAGGATGGATAAACTGTTAATAAAGAAATTGTTTTATGTGTTGTTTGTAAGGTTCATTGTCTTTGGGTTTTTTGTTTTTAATGATTTTACTAAAAAGAAATGTAAAAGAAGCAGATGAGTTTGGACAGATTTTTACCCAAATGTTGTTGTCATGCTAGGACCAGGGGAGACTGGCAGTACAGCAAACAGGGTCCTCTTGTGGCAAGGACTGCTTAGAAAATAGAGAGAAAACGCAAAATACAATCTGCTTTCTCACAGAAAACAAGTTATGTATCGGGTTCAAAGTGGAGGTATTGTATAATTAGCAAGAGGAGAGACTACAACAGAAAGTCAGACTGTAGTTACTGTAGCATCACCAATTAAGCCATGTTAGTGAGACAGTAGGAATACTTAGCGTCTCTCTCCCTCCTATACAACGCAAAGGCTTGTTCAGAGACTGAGCCAATGGAGCAGCTGTCAAAGCAAATTAGAGCAGGAAAAAACACTGGAGAGAAGTCTCCCTCCTCCTCCTCTTCCTCCTCCCCTCCTCCTCCTTCGCCCCCCCATCCTTTTCCCTTCTCTCCTCATTCACCTAGAGACTGAGCCACACACACACACACACACACAAGAATACAAATAATGTAAGAGCATGCATGTACATCATTCAAGATACACTGGTGGATGTGTGAGCTGTCATACAAACTAGACAGCTTCACCATTAGTGTGTGTGTGTGTTTGTGTGTGCGCACCATTAGCATAGATCACACACACACATGACAACTGCGACAACTGATCCATTAGCAGAGGAGGTATGCTCAGTAGTAGAAATGTGTGTGTGTGTGCATCTTTACGGTCATAAGACACAGCAAATGCAGGCAACAGAGGTTACAGTTATAGTTCACCAAGGATACAAGCTACCTTTTCCTCTACAGGGTCAACACTGTAGGCGCACACACACACACACACACACACACAGGTTTTATAATGCTAATATCTTCACCATTGGCATAACCAGGCTGGTATCCCTTGTTCCAGTGGTAACAAGACTCTTCATCCTTCACCCTGGATCTCCAACCCTCCTCTCCTCCCCAGCATTATCAAACTCACTTATTACCAGGATCACTCACTTTATGGCTGCTGAGATAACAGAGACCAGCGGTTCATTAACAGCACTAAAACAGAGGCTCCATTATCAGCGAGGGAGAAGTCCCTTGAGAAAACATTACTCTATGGTACTTTTCAGGGTGATAGGAGTTATACTATAGAACTACAAAGGGACAGAAAATACCAAGTAGGTGCCACAAGGTTGAGATAAACTCACTCTTCTGTACTACAGACAAACTAAAGCAACTAACAATGATGATTTTGTTCAGTGGCAACCAAACAAATGGACTCCAGCTGCTTTTAATGAATTGCCTGGGGAGGGATGAGAACCCACAGGGGGTCATTGCTATGGCATCACCCCAAGACAATTAAGGCGATGGGAGGTCGCTACCTGAACAGTCATTAAGGATATCAGTGTAACACTAACAGCACAACATTGATGTTTAAATTAAAATGCAAACACTTTTAGACTGACTGTGGACTCAACTGTCTGTCAACTTGAGAGACACTAACAGTATCCCTGGAATGAGTCTGTATCTGACTGGAAGCACAGGACAGAAAATACTGCCTGGTGGTGGTGGAGGCTGCTGTTGAGAAAAAGATGTTTTGTTTTGTTTTGTTTGTTGCTGTTGTTGTTGTTTTCAAGCACTCAAACTAAGATTATTTTCAATATTGTTTAATCTGCAAATAATTTTGAATCAATCGTTTGGTCTAGAATCTCAGAAAACAATGAAAAATATCCATCACAATTGCTCTGAGCCAAAGTTGATATATCATAAACGTTTGATTTTACAACTAAGGCTAAAAAATTATTTAAACAACTAATTGATCACCAAAATGTTGCTGATTAATTTTCTGTCAATCGACTAATTAATCAATTAATCAAAAACATTTAAACTAAATTAAATATTTAGTTTTTATAATAAAATTAGATAGATAATTGAACAGCATATCATAGCAACTTATAGAAACTACAGGGACCGTTTCGAGTTTACTGCTGTGATGTAGTCCATAAATGCCACCAAACTTTCATGAATATCACAGCAAGATTGTGCTACTAATAATTGAGTGAATTAACAATAGTAGGTAGTCGCACCTTGATAGCATTATGGTATTAGTACACAGGATATCGCAGATAAACAATGACAGGGCCACCACAACCACAGACATGCCTCAGCCCTCCGGATGTTACCTGGATGACAGCTGTGACAGACAGACGGTGAGCGCCAGCGCAGCCGGGAAGCTGTGGCCGGGCGGGGTCCCGGTGCTCGGACGGGGTCCCTGTGCCTCCCTGCCTCCGCGGACTCAATCCTCCTCTCCTGACCTTCCTGTTGCAGTGGCTCTACCAGCTCCAGTCTAGCTCCCTGCAGCTGCAGCAGACGCCACAATAAATCCAACCGGACCGGAGGGGGAACGCTGGCAGTAGTCTGTTGACACACGGATGTTTGTTTTGTGCGCAGCGGCAGCGCTGATGCAGCTCACCGTCCCTCCCTCCCTCTCCCTCCGTACGTATGTGTCTGTGACGCCGAGCCGTGCCGTACCGTGCTGGAGCTGACAGGAGCCCCGACAGCACAACACATACACAAAGACAAAACACGCCCAGCCGGCCAGCCACGCTCCAGCAGGACCCGCCTCCTGCCGTAATACTCCGAAGAGCCAGTCCAGGAAAGCGTCAATCTGAAAAGAGCACAACACCGTTCATCCTAACAGGACTCCAAGTTCCAGCAGAGTCAACTAACAGCGACTTTAAGGAAAAATAGTAGAACTATATTAGTATATTTTATATTTTATAGATGACGGTCCAGCCACAGCCTCTGTTTTTCCAACATATCTACAATGCTCAAGCACTTTTCTCTCCTGCCATTATTAAAATATTTCGTCTGGTGTACAACAGGAGAATTCTAACCTCAACTTCTCAAGGTGTGTCTCCCAGGGGCGTCTCTAGGAGTTGACAAGTTCTGGGGCTAAGCCCAGACAATCTGGTCCCTGCTGTTCTGCCTGGAACACTACTGTCTAGATTTCATTTAATTTTATTGCATTGTATGACTGCTGCCAACATTACCTTTCATTTGAAATTTAATTTTTAATAGTAATGTTAAGACAATTGCTCTGGACAAAATGGACATCTGCAAGGCAGCTGATGATTCTCAAGCCTTTGGCACCAGTGTTTAATGGCTACTTTACTTTTTTATTCTGTTTTTACATTTTTATTTGACCGCTGTAATGTTTGGCACTTTGTGTTGTACAAATAAAATAAACCAGCAGCCTGATGAGAGTAGACTGAATTGAAACACTTGTTTATTTCTACAACCATGTAGGGAATATCAGTGGTTTTGACCATCTCGCTTTTCTCCAAATTACCAACTCCTATCTCCTTGTATCCAATCATGTATAACATTAAACATTGTTCCCATAACACATTTTTCATATTCACAAAACAATCAATCAGTCTTATAAACTGTGCTGTATACAATAATTTTAGGGATATTTCCAAGACATAGCATGCATATCTTTTGGATCACTTTGGGAAGTCTGCATTATAAATGTCAATAAACCAGTGCCTCTCAAATCTAGGGGTTCAATTCAGTTTTATTTATATAGTGCCATATCATAACAAAGTTATCTCAGGGCACTTTTTCGAGTAGAGCAAGTCTAGACCGACTCTTTATATTTACAGAGACCCAACAGTTCCCACCATGAGCAAGGGGTAGTAGCAGTTAGTGGGACCTTTTTAGTGTAGTGTTGTTACTGCTGTTGTGTTACTGCTGGTGTGTGAGCCCCACGGCTGAGCAGAAACAGCATTACATGCTCTGCATCCATACCAAAAGAGGGCTCCAGACGGACTGACTGAGCTTGTATACAAGAGGACGTTACCCAGCCCTGCCCACTCCTGCAGTCTCTACATCCACACACAGGCGGCAGCAAGGCTTGGGGCGGGTCAGGAATTCAACTATGTACATTTCATGATGATTATAGATTTTTTCCTGTCAGAAAGATTTGAAGCTAGCGAAAAAACATTCCCGGCTAAAGCCCCAGAAGCCCGATGTTGACGATGCTGATGGTGTCTCCATTTCTTGACCCAAACAAAGATGGCAACCTATGATGGTAATTACCTTCCGATCCCTTGTTGAATACAGAAAATGTCTTGTTGTCCTCCTGTGTGAGACAGCACAACATATTCATTCTAGATTCAGTTTATTACATTCCTAGAAGCAGCATTTTAGACCAGAATTAATTCATCTCAATGGGAACAATGTGATCAAATGATTTGCTTGTGGAGGCAAATTCACACTGTTGACCAAAAGCAAACCGTCTTGACAGTGAGTGCTGACCTTTGATGGAACAGAGAACTGGAGAGTCATAAAACGGAAGAAACTATCATATTAGCTTTGTTGCACCATCCATTTTTATAACACCCTGCTCTGCTGATTGAGAAGCAACAAGGATAGAGCTTTTCTCTTCATTTCTATTTTCCCAAGAATAAAACTAGTCACAACCAATGGTAGCCACTGCAACGACCTGCTTGTAGCCACTACGTCATCAAGCTTCCAGCACCACCTATTTCACTAGGTTGTGGCAAATACATTTCACTGTGCCTTTTTCTGGTGTGAGCTGGCTTTAGGGAAGGACCAAACTCTGGGTCCTACTTCATCTTTCTGCAGTTGGCATTATAAATGAATGGACTTTATTAGTACAAATTCAGAGGTAAATGACACTGATGGTCTGTTCGTGTTCAAGTACATGGCAAGTAGAAGCTGCCTTTGCTTCCTACTGGGTAGAAGCAGGTGTGTGAAGACTAAGAAAAGAGCTTAAGAGAAAAGCTCCAACCCTACTTCCCATCTCACCTCCACACACCTGGCCAATCATTGCATTACATGGGCGTGATTCTGGGAAAGTCGATTTTCGGAAAGTTACAAGTGGTTTAAAATAATAATGGCTACTTAGATGAGAAAATTGATACTCTATGGTAAATATGACGCTACGGCCAGCAGCACATTATCTTAGCATAGCATGTGGACTGGAAACAGGGGGAAACAGCAACTTCCTCGAGTCTTACTGTCACTGTGAGGTAGCCAGGCAACCAGCTAAGACTTCGCAACCTCAGCTTTATTGAACTGCATCTGCCCTTTATATACAATAAATGTCGCCTTCCATTTACTTTATCTCTGTTTCTTTTGTTTCCTCTTTTTTTTTAACATGTGTAGCTATGTCCATATTCCTCCCTGAGGGGTTATCGCAGAATAAAGCAAATTCAAAAGTCAACATGTCAAGCATGTGGACAGGTTGACCCCTCCACAGCCAACAGGTAAACTGGACACTAAAATACCTGCTACAGATTAGTGAAAGCTGCAATAATTACACTCTGCATGTTAAACATCGCCTCTCCAGGCTAATTTTATAAAACAATAGGCAACAAAAGTCTCAGCATGCACGCCATCTCAAATCTCTATTTTACTGCCTCCACTGACCTCCCAGTCTTCATTTCAGATTGTGTCCACTTTAATTTGGGTAAGTGTGAATAATGGGGGAAATAGTGTCATTTATTCTAAAAAACACATGCATAAAGCACAGATGCTGAAATAATGGAGGTTGTGTCTGATGAGGATATAATACAATTCATGTCATTTCAACCATTGTGAGCCAACCATATAATAGGTGGGCAGGTTATTATGGAGTTCCATTAGCCTACATGAGAAGGTCAGAGAAGCTCACACATCAATCGTGTGTGGCGACAGTAGAGTTTCACTAATAGACGGTTTGAATGGGGTCAACTGTGAGACTCGGGGGAGCTGTACCAGTTACTATCAGAATGATAGATGAACACACCGCTCTCCTGCTCGCTCTGTTCACTGAGAAATGCTGATTGGGGAGCTCTCCGGTGTCGCATCAGTGCATTACCTTGGATATGTTTGATATGAGCACCAAAACCATCAGTCACCCTGACAGCCAATCAATTAGCCAGCCAATCAGGTGAGAGTATGAGTGAAAAATAAGGGTTGATGGCATGATGGTGCTGAGCGTGTACACACCTGCTGTGCACTGAGCAGCTCAGGTCTGTCACTATCAAGGTTTCAGTCTTTACAACAGGCCAATTAGGCAAGGTTTTAACTCGGGGCGGCTCAGGAGGTAGAGCAGGTCATCCATTAATCCCAGGGTCGGCGGTTTGATCCCCAGCTCCTCCTGTTCACATGTCCAAGTGTCCTTGGGCGAGACACTGAACCCTAAATTGCTCCCGATGGAGGCCAGCACTTTGGGAACCAGTAAGGTTATATATGTCCATTTACCATTTAACTGATATGTTGGTCTGAAGGCAGACTGACAGTAGGTAGACAAAATATGAATTTCTCCTGAATGAGGACCTGATTTTTCAGACCTTGGCTTTTTACAATTTTGTTGACTGATGCGCCTTCAGTTCAGCCACAGAGGCTAAAGTTGTGGTAGTTGTCTCTTTGAAAACAGAGAAAAAGAAAAAAAAAAAAAACTCATGTTGTTCCAGACAAATGCTGCTAACAGGCATGCGACTGAACATGTTGTAGCAGCACTCGTCATTGTGATGATGAAGAGTTTGAGTCCTTCTGAATCAGGTGTTGACATCACTTTCCCTTCCTCCTGCATCTTAAATCATATCTTTACTTAACTGATAGTTTGTTGTTCAGCTAGAAAAGTACGGTGACCGACAAGGGCAAACATGCTACAACAGCCTGAAACATTTCCATTAGGAGAAACATGCTGCAGCTTCAGAAACCATGCCAATTCAAAAACACATAGGTTTTTCATTTGCCCTCATCGGCCACCGTAGAATGAGTCCTATAAAGCATTTAGACCATTGAACATTACAATGTCAATGTGCTTTTCATCCATGGGTCTGCTATCATCCAAAGATAAATGCTTAAAGGTTAAGGGACCATGTATTCATCAAAATTAAGTAGTAAGATATCTCTGTATCATGTCAGATTCCCATCGAAATGTTGAGAAACATGTAAAAAGGGTTAACAACTTACTGTAGATTTATACTCAGCAATGTGTTGGCTGTATGCTGTAAGTTTTATGTATTCCATGATCGTTTCACTTGTGCCGTCACTGTGCAACCTTGTGGTCTCAAGCAGCTTCTACAGTAATCAAACCTTAAAATAGAGCAATTCAGATTTTGGATAGAAAGCAAACTGCACCTTTCAGCTCTCTAGGATATTTTACTGCTGGAAGAATTTTGATTGTATAACTTTTCTGACCATAGTTGTGATGTGCTTTGATGTTGCTGAAACAGATAAACTCTGATCTCTTTATGCACACTTCACAGATTTGTGGTATTGTTATATTTGGCACGCATTAACCATAAAGAACAATCCCCAAACAATAGTCAGAAACGACCCTGTACTGCGTCACCTTTTTTTGCTTTTTAACTGTCCTCTGTAAGTAAAAAAACACATAATATTGTCATGGGGGGATAGGACCCAAGCGCAGACAGCACAGGCAGACTGGAGCAGTTTGAATGGTTTATTCAACACAAAATTGGCTTACACGTAGGTACCGGTAGGCAGCCAGGCAGGAAGACAGACAACCGGTAAGTCCAGGTTCAGCAACAGAACCACCGGGAACATACTACAGGCAACACAGGAACACGGAAACTAAGCACATCACAAACAGAATGAACCAACAAGAGAACAAAGTGGCTAACGAGGGAATCGGGCAGGTGAGTAATAGGGAGCAGGTGTGGAAAATCAATGAGAGACACGAGGGCAGGAACTGAACAGACCAGTAAGGATTTCAAAATAAAACAGGAAACAGACAATAACTACGGGATGTAACAAATATAACCCATATTTACCATTAAAGGATAGGTTTGTATATTTCAAGTCTATCTACTATGTAAGATGAAACAAGGCGTCGGTCACTGTAATCATTCATATACTGACCGTGAAGTGATCAATTCATAGAGTGACTACATTGTAAAATCCATAGTCCTTTAAAAATGCATTTTAATGTTCAACTGACGCTAATATGAAGCTTCAGGACATCTAATAGGATGTCCCGAGTCCCACATTAAGACCATCAAGTCCCAAGTCAAGTCCAGGTCTTTCACTTTGTGTTTTAAATCCAAAACAGGTCATTGTGCACCCTTCACAAATGTAATGTCATTTGAATTTTTTTCAGTTTAGTAGATTTACAGAAATAATACATGCTTTCAAACATGTGTATTTATTATTGTCAAAGAAACTCCACAACATTTAAAAGCAAACTGATCAGGTGTGTTTTGGTGTGAGTTTGTTGTTGGTAATTTCTGAGCTGAATGTTTAATAAGTTACTATTTGACCACAGCAGAGTCTTTCCATCTGTACGTGGTGATGATGAGCTCTCACCTGTTGTCTGTATGTTAGTCTGCGCAAATGCACCTTCTACCTCCTGCCCACAATGTGGTTGGTTCAAAGTATATCAGGAAAATGAAGAGTTGATTCACTGCTCATGTTTTGGGGTCTCGGGAGAATATATCAAGTCATTCCAAGTCAAAAGTCCAAGTGAAGTCATGAGTCATATGTGTTAAAGTCAAAGTCAACTCTTTTTCAAGTCAAGTCTTTTTAATTCAGTCATCAGATTCATGACTGAGTCTGACTGAGCCCAAGTCATGTGATTCGTGTCCACATCTCTTTTATAGAGAGGAGGAACAGCAACCAATAACTCTTCAATGTGCACATGGCATGATGTGAGTAATGTAGTGAGACACATTAGAAACATTGTTATGGCAAGACATTCAGCTTTAAATGGCATATTTTGAATAAAAATAAAATAAAAAATCATTACATTTTACAGTATATAGAAGCATTGAGATAACATGCAGGTTTTAAACAGTCCTGCTTAAAATGGAGGGGTGCTGTATTACAAGAGTTACGGTTGGAATAATAAAAAAAACCATCATCTCTACAGTATATACAGGTTGTGTGTGTGTGTGTGTGTGTGTGTGTGTGTGTGTGTGTGTGTGTGTGTGTGTGTGTGTGTGTGTGCGTGCATGCATGTCCCCAGGTGTCTGTTGAACTGTATAGTGACACACACACACACACACACACACACACACACACACACACAGAGCTTGGCATCGGGACTCCTTGGCATCAAAAATGTAGGAAGTGAAGCGCAACAGAGCAAGCAGTGAGTACGTAGAGGAAACAGACCCCACACACACACACACATCAGACACACACCTACAGTTTCAAGTATGAACCTAATACCCAGACACAAACGCAAATATGAAAACGCTGTATCAGCTAATGCCGGCTTGACCATCCTTCAGAGTTTATGGCATAAAGAGAGAAACAGAAAAGCGGGTACAGTGGAGTGGAAAGAGTGAGGCTGTGTGTGTGTGTGTGTGTGTGTGTGTGTGTGTAGGAGACAGAGAGGTTTGGTGCCAGGGAGCTGATAAGGATGTGATAGTACTGACACAGTGAGGCGCATGAGACAAAACACAGATATGAGGACTCACAGGTCTCTACAACATACACTATGCACGCTCAAACAAATGCACACACACACACACACACACACACAGTGAACAGACTGCAGAGGTAAATGTTGACACTCTTTTATTTATAACATGACACATGTTCCTTCTATGCCGTCACTGTGGTGCTATCAAACGTGTCTGTTTTGTGTATATGAGTACCAGTGTATCATAAGTGTGTGTGCAGCTGGTGTAGAATGTTCATAAATTGGTGTAATGGGCTCCATATGGTGAAGTCGGAGAGCTGGAGCAGTGTGTCTGAGAGAAATATCACCCCTGTCTCCACCTTTCACACACCGCTGAGCTAACACACACACACACATATTACAACTTCCTGTGGGGATAAAGATGCTGTTTCTCCAGACGGTGTTTACGTGTTAGTGCAGCGTGTTGTCAAATGGAAATGATTAGAAGGTAAAACAAAATGATCACTCATGTGATGAGGAAGCGAGGGGGGTAAAAAGTAATTATGAGTGGTGGAAAGTAACTAAGTACATACTACTGCGCTTCAGTACAAATTTGAGGTACTTTATTTCCATTTCATGCTACTTTATATTCCACTACATGTCAGAGGGTAATATTGTATTGTATTGTATATGTTGTACTGCACTACAGTTTACAAAATATGATACATTTTTGTAGATTAAATTACAAAACAGTATAAAAAGTAGTTCAAATTAGCTCCACCTCGTCTCGACCAGCTACAACTTTAAAATGCTACTTACACATGAATGCATCAGTAATAATAATCCAATAGTATAACACTCACAGGGGCCATTTTATTCTGCATTATGAGTACCTAAACTTGATATGTTAAGTACATTATGCCATCAATACTTACTAGTACTTACTTGTTCTTTTACTTATGTGACAGTTTCAATGCAGGACTTTATCTTGGACTATTCTGCCACAGATTACGTTTAGTAACGTTTTTTTACATCCAGTGCCAACATTTTTCTCGCTTTCTACCACATGTGCACATGGAAATAACTATATGGTTAAGGTTAAGATCACGGTTATGGTGTAGGTGTGTAATGGGATGTGAACTCCAGTTTTCTGCATGAAACCTGTTACACTCCCATCCCGACCTCCACACCATTACTTTCCACCTTGTTACATATAGGACAAACTACCTCCTGTATTGTTATGTTGTACTGAACATTGGTACTGGACATAATTGTCAGGGGGACATATTTCCTAGGGATACTGGGCTTTTTTTTATTGTGGGATTGATTGGTATTAAGATGTGTTCACACTGAACGCAAAGCAAATTTTAGACGCGGCACAGTCAATGGAAAAACCCAAGTGGGCGTGAATAGAGGAACTCACTTTAAACAAAGTGAGGTGAAGATGAGTCCAAATAAAAATAACAAAGAGTTCCTGAGAGAGTTCTGAGATCAGTCAGAGGCTGAGCTGTCACACAAACACATTCACAGTCACTCAGCATGCACACAAGGTCAGTTGGTATGTGGTTAGCTAGCTACAGCTAATGTCTGTTTGGGGTGAATACAGACAGACTGAAAAACACTGCAGCTGTCCAATTTGCACAAATCATGCATGGTGAAAATTCAATTCATGTTCAGTCTGAAAGCACCTTTAGGCCCTAATCAGACAAAGAGTGAGAGGTCTCTTTTTCCAGTTGTTTTTTATAGGCAGTAAGCGCTTTGCACGCTGCTCATGCCCCCTGAGCGCCTTGCGTTTTTGCTCTGAACACCTCGAATTGAAAAACTTCAACTTTGTTTGGGAATCAACATGTGGAATTCTTTACCTACAGAACTCAAACTGGATCCTGACTGGAATCATTTTAAACTCAAACTGAAACAGCTTTTGAAAAAGCATCAGTGAATGATCTGGTGCTACTTGTTTTATGGTGCGTTATTGTATTAGTTTGCATCCTGTATTGGTTAGTTTGTATTTTCTTGTTGAGTTCTGTGTTTTTTGTTTTTAATGTATGTGCATATTGTTGTGTCTGTGTTTTGTACTGTCTCTTGTGTACGAGTTTTATGTAAGGCCCATCTAGGGACGGGCAAATTAGTTTAGGCTATAAATGCTGTGGTGTGTGGTATTGGTTTATACTACATCGTTGTCCCTATATAAATAAACGATAAATACAAAACGTCATTTGTGTTTTTTTCCTTTGTCCAGTTGAATGAATTGAGAGGAGGGCCTTCTGTGGTGAGATCTGTGAGTTTATTTCACAGCAAAATCACAGTCAGGCTCAGGACAGGTGATTTGGTGGTTGACAAACAAAAAAAACACAGCAAGCTGGGTTTTTTTTTGAATAGTAGGCTTCAACAAAAAAAACGGTGCGTGGCACCTCGCCGCGTTTTGCAGCCTGCAGAAAGCGCTCTGTCCGATCAGGGCCTTAAGCTGCATTTCTACTTGATGCAAGAGGTTAACGCCACTCCTGCCGTAGGTATCTACGGCATAGGTTTTGATTTATAGTTCAGTGTTGGATCTTAGCCACTTAGACCACTGCAGTGCTAGATGGATGCATTGAACATGATCAAGCTGCATAGTTCTTTTGTTATACTCCACAGTTATTGTATTTATACTCTTCACTCTTTATCTCATTGTGATAGAGTGACAGTGTGAAGGTTTGCCTTGACTCATTACTGAATATAAGACTATTGCTGTGCAATCGCAGTGTGAACTGTCTTTCATTTACTGTTAGAGTGACAATCCCAGTGAGCAGTCTGGGTTTTATTGGGTTTGCAGAAGAGAAGGCTTTGTTAGGTGTGTGTTACTGAAAAGATTACTTCATGTTGTCTTCACTCACCAATCTCTACGGCATCAGAAACTTGTAGGAGAAAGCACAAGCAGCTCAAACTGACCAATCAGTTCTTACTGTGTCCATATGGTATCTCGGTGTGTAGGAACATTTTTGAGGAAGCGCACATCTGCGTAATGCGCAAGTATGAATCCCTCTTGACTCTGGTTGTCTAACTTGTCTATGCTACAAGTCTGCATACCTAAACAACAAACTAAGTAGTTTGTCAGTGCCTACTAAAATGACCCAAGACCATCACAAAGATGATTCATGTGAGCCTTTTCTGACTCTGCCACCTCTATGGTTAAGGTCTGGTTAGGTTTAGGCAACTAAAACTACTTGGTTAAGGTTAAGGAAAGATTGTCTTCATTGACACCAACACTGTCTGCTGGTAGAAGATGGGATGTGAACCATGGTCTCTGGTGTCAAATTCAGACACTCCTATCCTGGCCTCCTCCAAAAGAGGTTTTAGGGTAGTATAAAAACCTCAAGCTTCTTTTGTCTTTGTTTCTGAGAGACAACAGTCTTTATTCACGCAGGAATCATCAGGAAACTTAAACACAAGTTGTTTTAAGAAAATGGCCGATGCTGTAATTTCTCTAGTGAGGACAGTCTTTGTCTTTTCAGAGTCACTTTACCCAAATTACAAAAAGGTATATTTCCACTTACCCCTGGTAGTTTCTAGCCATGTAGATAGTTTCGGTTTTATCTGTGGAAGTTTTGAGATATCTGTCCCTGAGATTTGCTGAATCGAATTTTTACTTTTAAGGATTTTCAAGTCAACTCATTAAATCAAGTTGCTCAAATTGGATTGGTGAAATTCAGACACCAAAATTCAAGATACAAATTTCTAAATTTCCAAATTAAACATCTGGGCTACTGAGGTCGACCAGTCCTGTCCTATCACATAAGGTTGTGTCAGTCATGTGATCCAATCATTTAATCTGCCTAAAGTTCAAGAGGAAGACGTATCCTGACCTTGGTAGCCCGCATAAACTTGATGTTTTGACTTGACTTGAATTTTTTGATCCAAATGTGACAAACAAAGCCTGGTTCTGGTTCTGCTTGCGGTTTCTACCTGTTAAAAGGGAGTTTTTCCTTGCCACTGTCGCCTAGGCTGCTCATGGTGGGAACTGTTGGGTCTCTGTAAATATAAAGAGTCGGTCTAGACTTGCTTTATACGAAAAAGTGCCCTGAGATAACTTTGTTATGATATGGCGCTATATAAATAAAACTGAATTGAATTGAAACTGAATTTGAGCTTTCAAAGTAAAATATTTAAATTATATAAATTCAGTGGTATACGCATTTCAACATTGAGGATTCAGTAGTGGTTACATTTCTCAATTAGGTACTAAGCTGCTTGTAAGACACAAATTATAACTGCTATTATGTGCTTTCTCTAGTACTCCAGGCCCCATACACATATTGGTCAAAATTATGTTTATAAAGGCTTTTCCACCCTGACTGGAATACGTTTCTACACTGAATACCTTTCAAGAATTAGTGGCCACTGCCATATGGTTATTTGCAGTTTCACATACCAAATAGTGTTTGTGAATGTAACCCTCAGTATCATCTCAGAATGGATCTTGCTAATTGGTTCACAGCACCAGTGTGCTGTAATCCCTGTTATACTGTCACTTACTAATTTCTTCAGAGCCTGCAACTGGAGAGGTGTAAACATGTGGGTGTCACATCAGATTATGATGGATACACTCTGTCTATACTTAAAGAGGATGCAGGATTCAAAGCTAGTCACCTTCAGTTGTGACTTGAAGCAGATGGGACACAAAGTCTACATCTTACTCTGCAGTCTCTCTCTCTGGGAAAATAAACGGCACAAACACACACTCACAGAAAATGTAAATAATAACAACCCTAAAGTAGAATGGAGGGCAATTTGTGCTTGTAATAAAATGCACCATCTCATTAGCAAGGTTATTTCAGAGTTAGATTTCTTTATTTAAATGCCTGCCAAACAAAAGCCTCCATTCAGCACAGGCACTCCTACAGACCACAGCTAATGGATTGTAATCTAGATAGAACACACACACACATAAACACACACACACACAGCAATATTTCAGTCATACCTTGGTACACGCACACACAGCAGAATAAAGCTATTCTATGCCTGGGAAATGCCCAGTATATTATGATGTAGCTCCAAGTAGTCTCTCACAACGAGCACAGTCTTGATGAGTCTTGGTCCCCACTCTACCAGGGATCCAGCCACTAGCAAGGATCCTGCAGCAAGTCCAGTCCACTAGAGTCAACCCGGTTTACTACAAAATACATTTTGTATACTACTAATTTGCTTTGCCAGATATGTTTTGAAGGAAACATAATTGCTGCCTGTAAGTGCGACATCCCTGCACTGCAGGGTGGTCTCAAGAAGAAGGCCAGAGAGCAGTGTGCGAAATACGGGGGGGGGTGGGTGTCGGACCCCCTAATTAACAACTAAGACGAAGAAGGCAAAATCAAATTTTGAGGGGGTCTCAAAATTAAACTAATTATTTACTATTTATCTTTATTGTAAAATGTATTTTCATGTTTAAATATTGAAAGATGAGCAACACAGAAAATGTGACTGATGACAGTGAACAGGCAGCTGATGTAGCCAGCAACTGCTGATGTGGTTACCGGTGCCGGTTGTAATTCTGCGGCACAATAATACATTCTGACTCCGCGGTTCTGCTGCTATTCATGATGTCGCTGTATAAACTGTGAATCTGTCAGAACAGCTCACCGGTGTCGGAAAAGCTCACAAGGTCAGTTAAAAGTTAAATCCCGGTGAGTTAATGAAGGTATCCACGCTGTGACAGCTGTGTGTAATATTACGCATAGTTTTGGAGAGGTGTGAGTGTGTGTCTATTGAGTTTGTCTGAGCAGGAAACACAAGTGAAAATTATTTACTGAAAACGTGGAGCTTCTGCCTGTTTTTGATTTTTTGATTTATGTATTTATTTTTTAACATTTATTTAGTTCCTCGTTGTGCACCCCAATATTTATTGCCTATAATCGGAGCAGGTCACCTCATGAGAACGTTTTTAATAACATTTCTTATTTTTCCGCTGAGAATGAAAAATAGTGCATGGCTGATGTGTGTGTGTGTGTATATATATATATAATTTTTTTTTTGGCCATGCCACGAGACCCCCCGATTGTGATAGAGTATTTCACACACTGCCAGAGAGGATAGTTTGGTGTACAAAGCAAATTTTTAGGAATAGCAGTGTCTGTGTCAAAGTCCAACACTTTGTCAACCCATCCATCCACTCCGACCTCCTCCCTAATTACATCTCGCTTTTAAACTGATGCTTTCGTTTATCTTGAGAGGACAGTTTCAGTATATTACAACTTGGGTCTTATTTCCATAGTTTTGGCCACCTTTGTTTCTCTTCCAGATAAGCTTGACTAAAGATGGGGGTGTCTGATCATCTGACTGCTTGTGTTTCTTGCCCCTTCTAGCAATGTCAGTTCGTTCCCAGATCTAAATAATTGGTGAGAACAATGTTGCTATTTGCTTAAAAGTGTACATTGTTGTACAACAGTCTCTATGACAATTGCCAAAATGGTACATTAGCCAAAAACATACTGTATGCACATCTTTATTGGCAGTAAAAGGAATAACGTCTAACTCAACTTAAAATATATTCAAAGACAGCTGTTTTATTTGCTGCGTGATTCTTGAAGATGTTTCACCCCTCATCCAAGAGTCTTCTCCAGTTCTTCAGAGTGGGGCGTCCCAGGGAAGCATTCAGGTGCAAACACACCAGGTTACACATCATAGGGCCAGCCAACAAGACTGGAGAGAGGGAAAAAATGAACTGTGCACTGTTTCATTTGCCGTCTCCACATTACCTCATTTAGAGCAATATTTCCTAGCATGGGCTTTTGTAAATGGATGCTGAGAGATATAGATTCCAGGAGCACTGTTGGATATCAATCCCATTTATATCAGCCATCATGCCAATTCAATCCACCAAGAGATGAATTGTGTATGCAATATCTGTTTGCATAGTCAATTCTTCTTTCCACACAGTCACTGATCTGCTACCTCCTCCCTCTCTACCTCCTCCACTATGCTTCCTCTCACTCTTTACATCCACAGTAAAAGGCTGGTTGTTCAGGCAACCTCAGTGAAGACTGTGGGTGTACTGCTAAAAGGTTTGATGCTCTGTTGACTTGAATAAATGCAGGTTAAAATATGGCCTTCATACTGTTATCAGTGCTCATAAGGGGGGTTTGGGCTTGCAAGCAAATGTTCAATCTTTACTTCATTACTGTCCACTTTGTGCAAAAACACCCTATTTGTCTTAATCATTCCTCATCATTGAAAGTTTATCTGGCCCAGACCAGTGGGAAGAGTTATTTCTGGGAGGTAAAAGTCCTGTTTATTTTCTGCATAGACAATTTAAGTTGACTGGCAGTTGGAGCACTTCCAAGGCTTGATGTGCATGAAACTCTCCTGGTTGAATCATCAGTACAAAAGATGAGCAACTCTGTTAGAAAATATCTGGTTCTTTGATTAAAAAGTTGAAGGTACATGCCTGTGTACATGAAAACATAAGGTGAGAAGTGGACTACAACTCCCATCACCAACATCCAATCACAGTGTAAAACTGTGTTATGCTAGTGGCATAGTGGCTAATGTACCCTTGTGCCGCTAACTTCAAGCAGAGATGAGGAGCGGCTAGTAAACTCACTTCTTTCTAACTCCACACCCCCAGATTTTTGTCATTTACAACCGACGCTGACTCATATGACATCCCTTGAGTCCATTTATCAGACCATACACAGCTCCCTGTGGAGCCACAAAAGGCTTTATACAACTTTTTTCACATGTGCAGTAGAACTCCCCAACACCTGGAAACATGTAAAATCTCCCGTTCTCCTTTAAATAAATTCAATTTCAGATTGGATACATTTGGCAACTATAGTGGTGTGTTTTGTTCCCAACTGCACAAAAAATATTTTTAATTTACTGCAGCTCTGATTGGCACCTCTAACCGGCTCCACAGCGTTAGGCTCATTGGTATAGTAGTATTTAGAGCTGGCCACCATGCCAAACTGAAAGAAAAAAAACGTGATTTTTCAGAAAATAAGTTAAAGTAATTAAAAGTGATGGCCATGACTTAAACCCGTAGGATTGTTACATTATTGCGGTGTTTGTATGTTGAGGAACATTTAGGTACTACTAAAAGAGAATGGAATTTACATATAATATCTCACTTTGCAGGTTTAGACAAAAACTGAAAAAGTAATTTAATCCAATATCCAGTCATTTCTCAGGAAAATATAAACAAGAATTGCAATTTGAATTTCTAGGAAATTCTTGACATCATCTTGAATCTCTTCTCAAATGAAGAAAAGCCTGCAAGCTAGTTCAGGCAGCCAACTAGACTCTGCTGCTCCACCCACCTGCCATTCTACTCTAACTGCAACATAGACTCACTGGCCACTTTATTAGGTACACCTGTTCAACTGCTCGTTAACGCAAATTTCTAATCAGCCAATCGCATGGCAGCAACTCAATGCATTTAGGCATGTAGACATGGTCAAGACGATCTGTTGAAGTTCAAACCGAGCATCAGAATGGGGAAGAAAGGTGATTTAAGTGACTTTGAACATGGCATGGCTGTTGGTGCCAGACGGGCTGGTCTGAGTATTTCAGAAACTGCTGATCTACTGTGAGTTTCGCGCACAACCATCTCTAGGGTTTACAGAGAATGGTCCGAAAAAGAGAAAATATCCAGTGAGCGGCAGTTCTGTGGGCGAAAATGCCTTGTTGATGCCAGAGGTGAGAGGAGAATGGCCAGACTGGTTCAGGCTGGTGGTGGTGGTGTAATGTTGTGGGGGATATTTTCTTGGCACACTTTGGGCCCCTTAGTACCAATTGAGCATTGTTTAAATGCCATAGCCTATCTGAGTATTGTTGCTGACCATGTCCATCCCTTTATGACCACAATGTACCCATCTTCTGATGGCTACTTCTAAATCATCTCAAACTGGTTTCTTGAACATGACAATGAGTTCACTGTACTCAAATGGTCTCCACACTCCACAGTCACCAGATCTCAATCCAAGAGGGCACCTTTGGGATGTGGTGGAACGGGAGATTCGCATCGTGGATGTGCAGCCGACAAATCTGTAGCAACTGCGTGATGCTGTCATGTCAATATGGACCAAAATCTCTGAGGAATGTTTCCAGCACCTTGTTGAATCTATGCCACGAAGTATTAAGGCAGTTCTGAAGGCAAAAGGGGGTCCTGATTCCCAGGACTACTGGAGATAGTCTCTCGGGTGCTGCTGTCTTCTCTTCCCTGGACTTAAATAGCGGGTACTGGCAGGTGGAAATGGACCCTGAGGTGCGGTAAATCACAGCCTTCATCTGTCCTCTGGGTCTGTTCCAATTTAAAGTCATGCCATTTGGACTGAAGAATGCCCCCGCCACGTTCCAGAGGCTCATGGAGAGAGCACTGGGAGAAGTGAAAGGGGTCATCTGTTTTGTCTACCTGGACGACATCATCATTTTCTCCCAGTCCTGGGAACAGCATTTCTATGATGTCCAAGCCGTCCTCGACAAGCTTCAGAATGCTGGCCTCTCTGTCAATATGAACAAAAGCAAGCTGTTCAGAACGTCCCTGAAATTTCTGGGACATGTCGTGTCTGCCACTGGAGTTCATGTTGATCCAGACTGAGGCTGTGCGCGACTTCCCCGTACCCCCCAACTTGAAAGCCTTACAGAGGTTCCTGGTCATGGCCAGGTGGTATCATCGGTTTGTTCCCAGCTTCTCGCAGGTTGCTGAGCCACTCAATGCCTTAAACAAAAAAGGAGCAAAGTTCATCTGGTCTCCTGCATGCCAAGCTGCTTTTGATACACTTAAAGAACATCTGGTAAATCCACCTGTCCTAGGTCACCCAAACTTCAATGCTCCTTTTGTGGTCTACACTGATGCCAGCGAGATAGGGCTTGGGGCAGTACTGGTCCAGAAATCCGACCTGGGAACAGAAGGAAGTCCTTGCTTTTGCCAGCCGCAGCCTGAATTCCACTGAGAGGAATTATGCTGCCACTGAGTTGGAATGCTTGGCTGTGGTGTGGGCATTAGAGAAGTGGAGGACCTATCTGGAAGGTTGCCTTTTCTCCGTGGTCACAGACCATGCCTCTCTTCTGTGGGTGTTTAAAACCACTAAACCCAGCACTCAGCTCATCAGGTGGGCACTCAGGCTGCAGGAATTTACTTTCACTGTGTAATACAGGAAGGGAAGGTATAACACTATGCCAGATGCCCTCTCACGAGCCCCGACAGGAGATCAGCCCTCCATTCCTGTGTGTGCCACCATCATGTCTGCCTCCTTGGGACCATCAGAAGAACTTCCAATCTCCATCGAGGCCGTGTGGAAGGCACAGCAGGAAGACTCTGATTGCCAGGCCCTGTATCAAAAGGTTGTGGAAAATGGCAAAGTCACTTCCTTCTGTATAATGGAGGATATATAATGGAGGATCTCATCTACCGTGTTGTCACACTCCCCTACAAGACCATATACCAACTGTACATACCTGCCAGCTTCAGGATGCAACTTCTGGAGTATTGCCATCAGGACCCCCTCTCTGGTCATCTTGGAAGGCACAAAACCTACCGGAGACTGCAACATCTGGTCTATTGGCCAAAGCTGAGCTGGGATGTCTGACAACATGTTCAGAACTGCCAAGTGTGTCAACTGTATAAACCCAAAAACAGGAAACTGGCAGGAAAACTCCAGCAAACAGTGTGCTGAACCTGGAATGTGGGACACAAATTAACATCTGCTTATCATCCCCAGACCACCCTCACAGAGAGAGTGAACCGCACCTTAAAAACCATGATTGCTTCCTATGTCAGAAGCCGACATAAGCCGTGGGATAAGTACCTCCCAGAGTTCCGGTTTGCTATTAACTCGGTGGTCCAGGAGTCCACTGGAGTTTCCCCTGCCGAGCTGAATCTCAGTTGTTCGCTGAGAGGGCCCCTGGATGTGGTGCTGCAACCTCGAGAGCCTGCTCCTGACACCCCTGCCTACACCAAGATTGCGCAGCTGGAGGATCTGTGTTCCTTTGTTTCTAAAAAACTGGACTCTGCACGACGGCGCCAGAAAAGGAACTATGATAAACACAAACAAGATATGGAGTTTGGGGAACAAGACAGAGTCTGGGTATGAGCCCATCCTCTCTCCAAAGCAGAGTTGTTCGCTGCTAAACTAGCCCCTAAATGGCAAGGGCCGTATCGGGTGGTACACCAAGTTGGGCCAGTGAACTACGAAGTGGTTTTGGAGGATTCTGGTCAAGATTTAAAAGTTGTCCACATTTCTCACCTGAAACCCTGCTACCCCAACGCTCAAGACCTAGAGGAGCAGGAGCGTAAGCGTGTTCTGCAGATTCTGAATGAGGACTTTGATGAGGAGGACGTCCTTGGCTTCTCAGACACTGCATGTTCTGCTCCCAGTGTTGGATGGGAAAAAGGTTCTGCAGGGGAACGAGAGGTATCGTCATGACAGCTCCTCTGACTCTGACCTTCAGTCCTTTCATCCATCAAGAACACATTAATTAAAGCCTTGGGATGTAATTTTGAGAACGGTCATTATCTACAGGAGTAGATAATGACTGCATTTTCATTTTGAGATGTACTGTTCTTTTAAAATTGACAGTTTTTGCAGTGTAAGCAGCAGTGGCTGATAAAACAGTGGAGCCTTACAGACATTATTCTGTCCCTGACACCGCGGGAGCAGAAAACTGATTCAGCATCTTCTAATCCTCACAGTTCTGTCTCCCAGTCCACGAATAGATGCTGTTAGATGGAAAATCATACCTTGGAATGGGATAAAAATAAAAAATAAAAATCACTGCAAAATTCTCCAAAGAGCTGGAGACAAAATCTTTCTAGTAACAACCCTGAGCATGCAGGTGAAATGCATGCTGGGATATTTGTCTACCCCAAATTCACACACAAGTCAGCTCCCAAAGCATCATGGGTAAAATGGGCAGAACAACAACACTTCTGGTCATTTGGACCATACATTGACTTTGAAGTGGATCAGTACTTGACCTCTAACTGATGATATTTTACAAGTCTACAAGAACACAAGTACAGACAAGAACACAGACGGAGAAATACCTTTTATTCCTTACTGATTTCCCCTGTTAAAACTATCCAAGCATAAAGAAGATGTGGATAAGCACCAGCAGATATACGACACATACTGTATACTGTGTACTGTATATAAGGTTTGAAACACATGAGGTATTGACTCGTGATGTGGGACGTATCATTTCTACTGTATGTTTTATGTGAAGAAGCAAGCAGCTGTCTGTTCTGTTTCTGAATATACTGTATACTATCAACGCTCAAACTGACATTATAAGCTCTAACATGCGAGGAAGGCAATGTGTGATGCGGTCATTATTCTTAAAGGTACTGAAAAGTACTGGTAGCAATAACTTAAAGTGAAAAGGGCAACATTTTAGGGAAGAGAGTTAAATCAGAAGATTGCTATCAGTCTCATGTCTGTGCATTATATACATTTTTCTCAGTTGAATATCTTTTCAATATTTGTTTGGAAACCTAAGTGTAAAGATATGGTTAGGTGTGGGCAGCTAAATTCACTTGGTTAATGGAATAGTTCAACATTTTGGGAAATACGTGTATTCACTTTCTCTCTGAGAGTTAGATGAGCAGACTGATCCCACTCTGATATCTGCGTCATGTAGAGAGCTAGAGCCAGGAGGCAACTAGCTTAGCTTTGATTAAAGACTGGAAGCAGGGGGAAACAGCTAGCTTGGCTGGTCCACAGTGAAAAATACACCTACCAACACCTCAAAAGCTTGAAGGTAAACTCTGGTATTTTTAAACCTGGGCCCTATTTTTACAATTTTTGGGTCTGAAATGACTAATACTTACCAAAAGCTTTGGAATTGGTCCAGTAGATTGCCTCTGCCGGCATCCACAAATGGATTGCAATGGCTGCAACATAATCCTTTGGGTCAACTGCGCCTGTGAAAAGTCCGTCCACTAAAAGTGCTTGTTGATCATTTCTGTTATGAGTCATCTCTGACGTAAAGTACATCGGTATTTTGTTTGGGTTTGATTACTGAAGGACAACTTGTTTGTAACGAGGGGTATTAACAGTCTGCCCTGTGTTCTTATCCTTGGATAAGACACTTAGCCGGAGACAGACATGATGTGGGTTAGAGGTTATTCTGGTATTCTTCCCTTTCTATTGTCTTCTATGTATTGTGAAGTTATAAATATGTGACTGCATCTGCCTTTCGGGGTCAGACTCTTCATATGCATCTTGGTGTATGATCTCTGTCCTTTCAGCTGAAATAAGATTGCCTCTGTGTGCTTGCTCGCTCTTCCTTTTATTTACTTTTATTCTTAATTACCATTTTATTTGATTGCTTTATTCTTTTGCTTAATTAAATATACAAAAGACAACGACTTGTTGGATCTTCATTTTATTTGCTCACTTCTTAAAAAGGAAATACACAATTTCCACCACAATTCTAAGTGTAATAACATTATGGAAAGGATCTCTACAGAGACAGACTGTTTGTTAAAGAGTAAGATCATTTTTGTTTAACCAGAAACAGAAAGTCTCGCTCTGAAATCTCGTGAGAGGTTGTAGCAGGAAGATGACGGTGGAGAGAAGAGTTTACATAGAGGAACTGCTAGCAAGAATTTATTTCCAAAGTCATGGATGAATATTTAGCTGATTTCGACAATGAAGATGAGTCATTTGAATTTGATGGCCATCCCTATTTATTTGAGCCAGAGTATATGGATGAAGAGCTCCTAGAAATTGAAGAGCGAACGAGAATAGAGAGAGAGGGGCAACAGGCAGAGGGTGAACCAGCTGCTGCAAGTCCACGAACCTCTAGAAACTGGTGGTGTTCCTGTGGCTGCTGTGACCCTATGCCCACAGAGGAAGAATGCCTATGTTGAAAGTGGGACCTGTTGATGCCCGAGATTGGTGGTCTTGATGTGTCAAGGGATGATACCTCTGGGACCACAGGGACCAAATGGGCAACTATCCACTGAGTAAGTATGCCTAACATATTTACATGCATGTAATTGCTTTACCTACAAATGTCTCTGATTGAAGTGTAATTACTGTTGCATAACTTATTTTGGCTTCATACTTTTCACAGATCAACTTGACCCTTTCCTTCAGCCAGTGCAGACTTGTGGCCTACCGTGTGGTGCTGGAGTGTGGAAGAGTGTTGCCTAGCTGCATCCTCGCTGCTATCAGAAGCCACTACCCCTCCCCCACCAGCACTTACATTGGGTTCAAGGAGGCAGAGGACATGTTCAGAATTATCTGATATAATTCTGTGTACACACCTATCCCACAAGTGACTCTTCAATAACTGTACCTTTGACTGTAATGTTGAACAGTCTGTTGAACCTTTTCCATCCTGTATAATGTTAGCAGGACATCTGTTTGCCTTCCATTTCAAATATTTGAATACAGTCAGTGTAAAAGCAAATACTCCTCCACCCACTGAGTCACACTGGGTTCAAGGAGGCAGAAGACATCCTCAAAATTCTTGTTTATAATTCTGTATACCTAACGATGCCATGTTTGATATTTTTAGATATTGATGCTGATCATTGTAAGTTTCTATAATTTACAGTAATAATAATAATAATAGCAGCACGCCTGTGTTTCTGTGTTTATTTCAAATCTCTGAGTAAAACCACTGTTATGAAAAAATATATACAATACACAGTCAAGAAATAGAATGTTTTGGGGGGTTTCACAGTAACGTATGAACAATACTAACAGGTCCAACTTTGGCAAGTATGAGTGCGTTTTTTTGTCTTTCTCCCGGTTCTATCCAAAGGTAAGTATGACACATACTGTTTCTTCTTTATCTTACAGGTACTACACAGTGTTTATTCAATGTTTCATGGATTTCAACTTTTCTCAACTTCCCTAATGCCACTCTATATCTCATGAAATATATTGCTGAGCTCACTCTTGTTGACATGCCAGGGGTCAAATTCATGGTGGATATTGGTGTAGGTATCGCTCATGATTTTGCGGATGGATGGCAATCTGTCTGTGGTCATAACACCTAAATCCACTCCCATATACAGGAAGTGGTTCAGCCCCCTCTGGAACCCCATGACCTCCATCACTACAGAGCTGGATGCTTCTGTAACCTAGAGCACAACAATATCTTATCAGATATATCATATCCATGGTTTTTGACAACCAATTATCTTGGTAAATAAGGTTTCAAACAGATGTGTTATTTTATTTTTACATAGGACAATACTGCACGCTGACTTATCTCGATACAATTTCATTTGTAGCATCGTCTTGGAGATGTGAATATACAGTTTCACTTTTCATAAAGGTACATGGCTCACTTTGTATTTCTTTTCTTTGTTTTGTTTATATATATATTTCTTATTTTAATATATTTGAATAATAAAGATTTGTGTTTTATCCGCACAAAAAACAAACAAAACGTGACGGCCAACAGTCACTCTGCAAGTGTTTAAACAAATAAGTTTCTGTGTGGTATCGGAGTCTTAAAAAAAAAAAGAAAGAAAAAGTATGTGGAGTATTTGCTACTCTAACCTGGGGAGAAAAACAAACTTGTTTCACAGTGAAATGACATGAAAACATTTTGATGAACAAGTAAAATGCTTACCAGGACTATCACATCTGGCATCACCACAGAGTTCAGTTCTCTTTCCAGATGCTCTTTCCTGAAGGAGGCGATCTCTGAATGCATACTGAATGACGAGTATGAGGTGGGTCGACTGCATGGCATAAAACAGGGTGTGCTTTGGAATTTGCACATTGAGCAGTTCAGCCCAATCCGCTAAGTCAGTGTGTGGCGCTCCAGTAAAAAGTGTAGCTGCGCTTATCAGAACATTGTTTTCAGCCCTCCCTCTTCAATCAGGACATGATGCCCACTTTTCTGAATGTCCATTTAGGCAGGTCCACTGAATTTTAATTTGGCTGGAATGTGTTGTAACTGTTTTCTCATCAATGAAACAGCCACATTTGCTGCATATTTGAAAAAGTTCCATGAGCTTTGATTCGCTCACCAGCCACTTTCTTTCAGCCCATCCTCCTGTAGTATCTCCACTGGAGCTTCCTAAGCCAGAGCCAGAACCAGATCCTGGGCCAGAAGATGAGGTGGTGCTGGGTGGTGCAAAACTGATGTCTAAGGGATTCAGAGACTCGCTCTCTGCATGTTCCGCAGCGTCTTCCCGTTGAGTCTGAAGAGACAGGATAGTTGTGGAATTTATAACTAACAGCAATGATGTCTTCATAATACATTTTGAATCTAACATCAACAATAGTTCTATGCAGAGCTGATAGCTGTATGATGGAGCCACATTTTTCCTTTAACAAAGATGACAAGACAAGCCATTCAACTCACTTGCGATACATCTTCACTGGCTGTATGCAGGACAGTCAAAGTTTTGGTTGATGCGGTGCCAGGTCAGTCCTTATACATTCAAAAACAATATACAGTGTCAGTAATTTCAGAGGTGAATGGTTACTATTGAATTAATGGAGCGACGCCTGCGAGCTAGTTCAGGCAGTCAACTCAAGCTACATTGCTACACATGTGACATACCTCACTCTCCTCAACCATCTACCGAACACACCCTCTCAATTTGGCTGTTTATTTAAACTGCAAAAAAATTCCCATCTCTCCCTCTGCCACTGCTGCCCTGCATCAGTATTGCCGCTTGTCTTTCGGCCCCACCACCACCACCCCAGCATCCACCTGCAGGCTCCGGCTAGGGGGTTTAAGATATGTGCTCATCACTCCTCAATATATCATGTAAACACATTGGCTGGGAGTGATGAGGTCGGAGCCTAGACGCCAAACTCTAACTATGTTCTGCTGCATAATAAACATTTCAACGTGAGTTGTCTGACTGAAATCAGAAAAGGTGTCAGCACTGCTAAGCTTACCTCTGATTGTGCCCATGTAGGAGGCAGTGCAAGGTACACCCCAGATAATGATGGCTTGGTGCGTGGTGTGGTCTGACGTGGACTTGAAAGAAGAAGTTTAAAGCCAGAGGAGAGACTAGGCCCAGTTGATGGAGATGCTTCCTGGTCTGCTGTGTGTTGAGTTTTGGTAGGAGTGGACTGCGGGACTGCAGTAAAGTCTGTTGCTTTGGAGAAACATACAACTATTTCACTGTCTTCCAAGTCAGACCAGACATATAGTATGGATGTGTGGTGTAAACATTACACAGTCATAGAACTATGGCTTGGCAATGCTGGAAACAATAATTCAATGAGTCTTTCAGTGTGGACATTGTTAGAACAGACCGTGTGTAGGGGCTCACTGAATAACTACCATCATCATTCACTGCCAGTAAGAACCTCAGATATCTCCTAATGTATAGCATATGCAAATGTAGTCGTAAAAATGGTCTTATACTGTAGGTCATATAATAGGTAAGGATAAATATGACACGAGGATCCAATTGCAAAGAAAAAAGTCAATTCCCGCACACACTTATCACCTCTGCATTGTTTTATTGGAAAAAGTCGACACACGTGTGCTGAAAACTGCTGAACTGCTGAAAAGGGGAGATTTGTCATGACTCAGTTGATATGTTGTACATACTACTGGCTTATTGCGTTTTTGCTGTTATCCTGCCATGCTTTCCTGTATATCAATGCCAGGTCAACACAGGTTTGCAGCAGGTCTCTCCACTCTTAGAACAGCAGTTTTCTTTAGGTAGAAGTGCTTTGGTATAGCATTTCTTCTCCTCTTTGGCTGGCAGTAGTCCTCCCGGTCAAAATGGTCACTGCAGACCTGATGGTCTGCAAGGCGCAGTGTTTGCACAGGAGTGTTAGCATCCATTTGTAGCACAACTAGCCACAACTTCAGCGTTTCACTATCCGACAACGGTAGCCTATGAAAGCTGCGCGAACTCTGGCGTGACATTTTGTTGGCACAATTCGGAAATGCGCAAGCACGAACCATTCTTCTCTTTTTAAACTTTTATATAAAACAACTACACTAAGCTACACTCTCTGTACTCCAACATAACAAACTCCTCTCCAACTCTGAGTCACGTTTCCACTGTCGTCTTCCTACAACAACTCAACTTCTCGCGAGACTTCTCCTTGAGCGAAACATCTGTTTCTGGTTAAACCAGACTGTATATAAATCTTTATATACAGTCAATAGTTTAAACAAAAAGGATCTTACTCTTTAACAAGCGTTCTGTTTCTGTAGGGATCCTTTCCATAATGTTGTCAGACACTTCAAATAACAGCCTGAGCCTGTCAGTGCAAAAACAAGCACTTTTAGGGAACAGACTTTTCACAGGCCATTGCATTCGTGGCTGCTGGCGGAGGCGATCTACTGGACCAATTCCAAAACTTTTGGTAAGTATTAGTCATTTCATTTTCCTAAACTAAAATAGGGCCCAGGTTTAAAAATACTGGAGTTTCCCTTTAACTGATATTGTTCCTCAGTAGTGTGAATTTTAACAAATCTGTAAATAATTAAATTACCAAAATTGACATGCAGTCAACATGGGATTTCTGGGGCCACTGGGGGGTCTGCGGCCTGCTTTGACAGGTTGGTAATCCTTGGATAGAAGACATGATGGGCTACCATCCATGTTTACAAAGTTCATAAGAAATGTGCAGTTAGTATTGAGAGCTGCTTCAAGTTAAACTCTCAAAAGCAGCATCAACAGCAACAAATGCAGACAAACCCAGACCGGTAGCACCAATAGCTGTGTCATTTTGCACTTTATGTCTGCCAAGTCAACAGTCAGAATGATCTTACACCCTGGAGAAGATGCTTTACTTTGGCTGTATAAGCTAAAATTAAGTTTTTCCAATATTTCTCCCCCTGTTTTAGAGTGGTTAGATGGCAAATTGCTCTGTCTTGCTACTCTCCATGGTCTGATAAAAGTACAGACAAACAATTTCTGTCTTTGTTCCTTGTATCTTGTGTTTATCTTTTCTGCTTTCATCCACTCATTTCTCTTACCTTGTCTCTCCAATACTGTTTAACAGGGGATGGGACTTTAATGGTCCATTTAAAGAAACTGGTTCATTGCAGCAGCAAATAACGGGATACGACAAGAACCAAGATCACTCAGTGATGTTCTTTCTTGTTTTTACCTTTTATTCTCTTCCAATCAAGTATGGAAGTAAAAACAAAGGGAGGAATGGAGGATGGAAGCAAGATATCACTCTTATTTTGAAATAAAGGCAAAATGAGTAGAGAGTTGAAACCATGATCAGTGTTAATATGATTGGCTGAGTGCTGATCAGTGTTGCCAACTCCTCAGTAAGGAAAGTAGCTATTGGCTGACCTAAAAGTCGCTAGAAGTCGCTAAATGACGTCATCGCATAATTTGCATAATTGGCAATTTGCATGTACGTTAATTGTAATATGGGAGGCCCTAATCGGCCTCCCATAGTAGCCTCGCACAGCAGTCCCAGCTGCAGTCAGAGCAGAGAGGAGACCCACACCACTCCGCGTCCAGACTGCAAATGAATCGTGCGCACGCAAAGCTGCCGCTGATCCCGCCCTGGCTTACAGAGCGGGATGTAAATGTAAATGTTTCTATGGGAGGCCGTATTTCAATGTTTTCACCCTAATCGGCCTCCCATAGGCTACTGTGAGACTGACCGCCTGTGAGTGCTTTGGGACGGGGGAGGGGCTCACGGCAGCACCCGCTGCTCGTTGAGGACAGTAACTGCAGAACGATACGTGCTTTCACGTCAGAGTCTCCAAAACACCAGAAAGCCTCCAATAACACCAGAAAAAGCCGCTAGATTTGTCGCTAGTCGCTTTTGACAAAAAAAGTCGGCAACACTGGTGCTGATCATATGATTGCAGTTATACGAGGTAGGTGTGTTGGGAACCGTCCCAGCATGCACTGGGGCAATAGATTTTTGCACACGAGTCTCATTTTATATGTGCTTCTGCATTGTTAATGTTGTAATTTTGTTCTACATTGTGCTCCGCAATGTTTCCACACTTTGATCACGTTAAACATTAGATATTACCAGTGAACGTGGTCAGACTACGAGTGATGTTGGTGGATGATTGGTCGAGGTTTCCAATAGGCCTGAAAGAGGCTTTCTTAGGCAGCTTTAATTGCATGAACAATTTTCAGCAAAGTGAGTGCCAAAGTGCCATATCTGGCACGATTGATTTTTTAACTGTTAGAATCATTTAGTTGAGTTGATCTATTTTGGCTCACAGTATCTCAAACTACATTTGGTTTGGTTATTTTTTTTATGTATACACTTTTAGTTTGTTGTATATTCTACCATGCATACAGTAAGTATAGGTAACTAGGTAACTCTTCATTATTAAAATTAAATTGTGATAATTACACCAACAGATCATAGTGATTTTTCAGTAACTTGCATGTTTTCATCTAAAATCATAATTATATCAATACTCTTTTGTTACAAATGTAAGAAAGCGAGCAATTTGTATTTGATTTTTATGTGGGGTTCACCCTAAAACGTCTTGGTCATGATCCAGCTAACTGTCAATAAGCCTGCACTTTTGCAGGTTTGGGCTTAAGGACTTGTTGCTCTGACAACAGTTCCAGATTCATTTTAAACCAGCTTAGAAGAACCAAAAAAATCCAGACTCATGTGAAATCGCCAACATTACAATCTGGATAACTCAGTTATCCACATATGAAGAACGGGGTCCTGTACTTGACACAAAAGACATAAACGTGGTACGAATCCTCTCAGAAAGAAAGTCAATAAGCGTATTTACCAAAATGTTGAACTACTCCTTTTAGCCAAGCGGATTTAAATGCCAAGCCGTAACCATATCTTTGGACATATTTAAGTTGCTAAACAGTATTGAAGAAATATCCATCTGAAAAAAAACAATCCATCAGGCATTACATTGTCCCCAAAATGTGCAATGCTAATTT
Organism: Macquaria ambigua; assembly: GCA_008360985.2. Lineage (NCBI taxonomy): Eukaryota > Metazoa > Chordata > Actinopteri > Centrarchiformes > Percichthyidae > Macquaria > Macquaria ambigua. The sequence continues at coordinate 115,058 of VMKM01000134.1, forward strand.
GATTATTGCTTATAATAGATAGTTGCATATGAACGGAGATAAGTTTGACAGTGATATAATAATGGATAGGGGGAGTATACTGTATACTGTTTACAGAAAAACAGACAAGAGAAACCTACATGTACCAAGCCAAACTGTATCTGCAGAGTGGAACACACCGAAAGGCGTAAACTGAGGCAGTAAGTGCGAAGACATTGCTGGATATTTGTTACTGACAGTGCAGGTGTTGATGTTCAGTCTTGTCCTCCTGCCAACCCTGATAGAGCAGCTTTCACTTCAGCTCATCAGCCATATAAATGGAGGTCTGCTGCTAGCCAGGCCCAAGACTCTTTTTTTCCTCCACGCTGTGTCTATGTCAGTAATTTTAGTCTCTGTGACAGGGGTTCTGTTTTGTGATCATAAGGGCATTTGTGGTCTATAATTTAGTGTGTGTGTATGTGTGTGCGTGCAGATGATGGATGACGAGAGAGGAGGAGAGCTACTTCTGCAGCATTATGTATTAAAGAGGTTCTTGGCTGCAGAGCAATATCCACTTACTGGCACTGACTGCTTCACACTCAGATCTCTCTCTCTCTCTCTCTCTCACACACACACACACACACACACACACACACACACACACACACACACACACACACACACACACACACCTCTCACTCGCTTAGTCTCATTGCCTTGTCTTTTCTTCACGTTTTTTTCTGTCATGTCTTCACATAGCCACACTGTCAAAATGTCACGGGTGTGGTGTGAGTGTACTTTGGGAAATTGTAGTTTTGTTGTAGCTTTAATTAAATAGTCATTTGTTAAAATAACAAGTGTTTATGTTTTATCAGCCAGGACAGTCGTAGATTTAGCTCAGCATATGGACAGAAAACGAACATAGCTTGCTTCAGCTTTTCAGAAAGACGGAAAACAAACCCTGTATGAGTAAACACATTGCGAAATAAAGTCTAATGAAGAGAAGCTATAGAGATGGGGCAGGACTTACTTTAGCTACTTTGCTAATTTTACACAGTTCAAACAAATCACATACAGTCTTCTGGAAAAGGGTCCTTCTGCCATCGAATGAAAATTACTGAGGATTAGATGTGTGTCACTAAAGTTAACTAACCAGCCAGCCTTTGAGTCACTTTAAGTTCATGTTTTCTGACTTTTTGAATTAAACTAATCACTTGATAAAACTTATAGTTTTTGCTGGGTAGGTAGGAGAAGACTTAAAGCAGCAGAACAAGCTGTAAACACAATATTGACATATTATCACTAAATAAAGTTGTTACAGTGACCGTGTTAGCATTTACACATCCAGCAGACACAGAGCATTATTAGCATTCATTTGGAGTCATGTTTGTGTCCACCTGATGAATTACTTATAATTCACTGGAAGCTAAATGGCTGCCTTCTATTAAATATCAGGGGACTGATGTGAGTGAAAACCAAAACACTGATCTGAAAGAAGCTAAAAGCTGCAGAGTTGATGATAATTCTCAGGGGTTTTGCACTATGAGTGATCTTGTTTCATATTATACAGTCATTAAGTAAATGTGTGTATTGTACCCTGTGGAGTTTCTGACTACTAATAGCGCTAGTGGGTCCCAGTCTTGTTAGTTCACTTGCAGGCCCATGAGGATTCACATGCATGTGCACACTGGTGACGCAATACACATTCCTGCCAATGGTTTTAAACTATTCCACTAATGTAAAGGTGGTGGAAACATGCCAAGAAATATAGCAATGTGCCACCAAAGGCATTTAATGGCACTTTAACTGACAGTGTGGTCTAATTACATGCATGAAACGGGAGCTGTCTTAAATTGAAATAAATTGTGCATAAACCAGGTGGTCACGCTTTATTTTACAGGTACATTATTTTCTAAATAATTTGAAATACTTCCAAATTCCATAGTTGTTTCCAGTTAACTTCCTGGGAAATGTTGGTCGTGTCAAATAAAGCGTTAACAAAATAAAAATTTGTTGTGAACACAGCAGAAGAATTTTATCATCAGACACAAATGTAATCCAGCTGAATCAGATTTAGACACAATCTGCTGTACGCATGTAAATGGCGGGTAGAAAACTTAAATTCTCCATCTTGTCCCTCATCTCAGCTGCCAGTTTCAAAGAGACACGTGGTTTGTTTTGTTTGATTCCTTACCTCTCCAACAATTCTCATGTTTTATCACGCTCATCCTGAGGCAGCCCTGGGGCTAAACAGCTAATGATTGTTGACACAGTGCTGGAGACACAGAGCTACAACAACAACAGCAACACAGGGGAAGCTGTCTTTGTAGCTTATCCCATCCACCAGGCTTGAGGCAAGCTTTCAATCAAATCCCCATTACTGGTGCTTACAGCACTTTTTTTTTTTATCAGGGCAACATCCATTATTCCAAGTGAGATATCTACCTGTGATGGGTATCTGCTGGGTATGGTGAGTGCACACTGGTTCACAGAGAAGGGTATCACAAAGACAAACACTACCAACTAAACTACAAATAAAACAAAACAGGACAATTAGTCTATCAGTTTAAACATTTTAACAGTTAACCAAGACAAAAGTACCAAAAAACTGATATATTCTAAAGAAATAAACAAAATCTCTAAACTAGAAATCACAATCACATGATGTGGTGGGCACTTGGTACAGTCTGATTGGCCACTTCATGTATTTAACAGCTCTTCTTTAGGGGGCATATCTTTTGCTCAGATCTGACATGATGTCCCTCCAGCAGCTACAGACAGAATCTAATCTACTGCCAAAAATACAAAATAAACTCTGAGTATGATGCTTGAAACATGCACTCAGTAGCCTGGTCTACTGCTGTTTGTATACTATTCACAGGCTATTTAAGTATATTATAGCATGCTGTGGGTGCTGGGTGCTACACCACCCCCTGTCTACAAAACTCCACCCCCACCCCAACGAAGCTGACTGACGTTTTTCAGTGGAAGGACGCTCTGGACAGTCTTCTTTCAGAGCTAGTCAGCTGCTAACTGATCCCACTGGGCCGAGAAAGAAACCACAAAGACTCAACACACACACAGGGATAAACCACAGGCTGACATAACCATTGCTTGTTAAAGGAACTATCACATGACAGATGCAGAGCAACACACACTACAACGTACATCATGCATTTGTAGATATGGAAGCAGACAACTGAACTGATTAGAGTGCATAAAAACAGCCAATCAAGACATTCAGTGACAGATCCAAAGCAGCATGGAGAGCAGTGTGTCTCCAGGGCTGCAGAACAGAGGAGAGTGTCCTATGGGCTCAAGACAGCAGCCTGGAAATGAAAGATTTTTGGGAAAGGGAACAGCAGCAGTGTGGTGTGGTAACACTTTCCATACTAATGGTATAACTACTCTCAAAAACAAAACAGTTTGAAATATAGCCACAAGCAGCAAGCAAGGTTCAAGCAGATTGCGAGCATTTTAATGCTTGTTTCTTATTTAATTGACAAGAAGCAAAACTCTTGATTTTCTTTCAAATAATTCATTGTGGTCATCACTATATTCTGATGCTCTGTTGAGGTATTTAATCTACTTTCAGAAACATTTAATATGTCTTATGATCTTCAGTGAAGATGTGTTTCACATGACTACATTTGTAGCTATTTTGATAAGAATTGATTGAAAGAGGAGGGGCGCCAACAACAGCCCCCAAACAGGCCCAACACAGACACACATGCACTCTGAGGGGATGTGAGGTTTGGAATTCCAACTTACATTTTGTCTTATTGCAAGCTATGATCAATTCATTTGTTATGTAAATGCATATTAACATTTCCTGTTTCATTAGCTATTAAACAAAACCAGACATGCCATCTTTATCTTTTATGGAGTGGTGGATCTGTGTAAACTGTTCGTGTTGGTTCAGTTTCTATTGTTCCTGTATCAAAATCAGCATGTTGACCCAAAGCTTCACAGTCTTCCTATATGGTCAATTAAACATCACATAATAAATAGTGTACATTATATTTAGCATTGCAAAGTCAGTTCCTTGGTTCCTTTGTTCCCTGTATGAGTTCTTGATGAAGTCCAGGGATCATCCTGAGCCTGGGATACTGGTCCTTAAAAGGGCCAGTGCTAGGCCAGTGCAATGCACATAAATTGGTCAGTTGTCACTTAACTTTCCATCCTTGAGTCCTGGCAGGGCCTGTTTCGTGACCCAGAGGTCATGTGAACAGTGAAATCAGGAAAGGTTCATTAATTTCTCAATGAAAGAGGTAAAATTGAAGTCACCATATTTGCTACATGGTATTCCATCATCCATTTAGCTCTGTGATTCGAATTGAAGCTAATATATGAAAGGAAAAAACTGTAGCCAGTCTTAGGACTAAAAATGCTTGATAAATACGGGCCCAGATAGTAAGTAAGTAAGTAAGTAAAGTTTATTTAGTATAGCACCTTTCACAGAGCAAGATCACAAAGTGATTCACAAAAGTCCAAATGTAAAAAATAAGACAATAAAAACAGTAAAGAGAAACAGGCAATAAAACATAAGCAACACCAGACCTTAAAAACACCCTCCCCCCAAAAAAAGACCAACATCATACATCACCAGACTAGACAAAGGCCAGTTTAAATATATAAGTCTTCAGCTGTTTTTTAAAGGCGTCAGCAGAGACCGCAGATCGTATGTCTATAAGGAAGGACGTTCCACAATGTTGGAGCAACCACTTCAAAAGCACAAACACCTTTTGTTTTCAGTCAGGCACGAGGAACAACCAGTAAGCCCTTGTCAGAAGACCTCAGTGACCTACTGGTGATGTAAGGATGGAGCAGGTCAGAGATGTACACTGGTGCCTGACCATGCAGGGCTCTATACGTAAGAACAAGAACCTTAAAATGAATCCGGAACTTGATGGGAAGCCAGTGTAAGGAAGATAAAATGGGTGTGATATGAGTTGTCCTGCTGGACCGGGTCAACAGCCTTGCAGCAGTGTTCTGGACCATTTGAAGACGGCCCAGAGACGACTTGCTGAGGCAGGTGAAGATGGAATTGCAGTAGTCTAGCCGGGATGATATAAAAGCATGGATGATCATCTCTAGCTCAGCTTGAGATACAACAGACTTGAGTTTGGCAATGTTTTGTAGATGGAAAAAACATGTACGGGCCAATGATTTGACGTGTTGTTCAAAGTACATAGCCTGATCAAACATAACACCAAGATTTCTAAGATTTGACTGTACAGCAGAAGAAAGTGACCCAATACACTGAGCAACCTTGGAACCTATGCTATTTGAAGCAATGATAAGGACTTCCATCTTATCTGAGTTCAGCTGTAAGAAATTGTTAGCCATCCAGTCCTTAATGGCAGTCAGACAATCGTGCAAAACAGTCAGTTTGTCTGTGTCATCAGGCTTAAAAGAGACATACAGCTGGATATCATCAGCGTAGCAGTGATAAGAAATACCTTTGAATGTGCTAATGATATGACCCAAGGGAAGCATGTATAAAGCAAATAAAATAGGACCCAAGACAGAGCCCTGAGGCACGCCACAGGAAAGAGCAGCAGTTTCAGACATGTAGGGACCAAGTGACACAGAAACACTCCTATCCGAGAGATAGGAGGAGAACCAGTTCAGGGTGCTCCCAGAGACACCCACCCACTGCCTAAGCCTTTCAGTCAGGATGCTGTGATCCACAGTATCAAAAGCTGTGCTAAGATCCAGCAACACCAAAACAGAGCATTCACCCACATCAGAAGACATCAATATGTCATTGGAGACTCTGAGAAGAGCTGTCTCAGTGGAATGCTTCTGACGGAAACCAGACTGGAATTTATCTAAAATGTTGTGTTCAGTCAAAACAGTAGTGAGCTGATTGGCAACAACTTTCTCTAATATCTTTGAGATAAAGGGCAGCTTAGATATAGGTCTGTAGTTTTTGGGAAGGGATGGATCAAGGTTTTTTTTTTTCCAGAAGAGGCTGAACAACTGCATGTTTAAAATAAACTGGGACACAACCAGATTGCAGGGAGCTGTTTATAATGGAGACCAGTCATGGACCAATAGACCCAATAACATTTTTAAGTAATGAAGTAGGTAAAATATCTACAGGGCTTGAAGAAGGTTTCATACTGCCCACCAGATCAATGAGGTTTTGCAGCGAAATAGGAGAGAAATAGTCCAAAATTGATGGCTGAGTTGGATTAGTAGAAAAGGGAATAGAAGAAGGGGTGATGCTAGCAATGACATTTCTAATCTTATCCACAAAGAAAGAGAGAAAGTTGCTGCAGTCCTTATTTGAAAAAACAGACACATTTGGGGGTGCAGGAGTGACAATGTTATTAATGGTGTCAAACAGGACTTGGTTGGGTTGCGTTTACTCGAAGAAATTAGGTTAGCGAAGTAAGAAGCCCTCGCATCCTTAACCATGTTGTTATACTCTGTTATAAGGTCTTTGTAATAGAGACGGTGAACATGGAGCTTGGTAGATTTCCACAGTCGCTCTACCCTCCGACATTTACGCTGGAAACAACGAATAGTGTCATTTAACCAGGGGGATGAGTTGACGGAGGGAACAAGTCTGATTTTACTAGGTGCCACTTTATCCAAAACGGCGGAGCAATGTGTATTAAAAGAGTGGACAAGACTAGCTACATCAGCGTGAGAAGACAACACAGCACTCTGGTCAAAAGCTGCAGAAAGCTTCTCAGCTGAGAGGTGATTTAAGATGCGAGAGCTGAAACTGTTTGGAAAAAGGTTTGGCAGGTGATTGGATGAACCATCTGTCTATCACGGCCAACTTCAACCAATCAGACCAACGAACCATATGACGTAGTAGGCGAGCTAAAGCCAGTCAGGAGAAGAGTGAAAACATCTTTTCCATGGAGAAAAGCCTTCAGTGCCATTCTTTGCTCTTCTTTCAATGAAGAAATACTCTCCAGTTTTGATAGAACTGATGCTATAGCAGCATCTACGCTAACCTCTTTAGGAGCCACCATTGTTGTTTTCTAACGAACCGTCGCAGTCATCACACCAAAACCGCACCCACAGCTGCGAGTAGTTCTTCATAGGACGCTGATTGGTCTGATGCACTGTGGTTCGGCCACAAGCTCATAACCTGAAGCCTGGAAGCTGGATTCTCACGTGATCTTGTGAATCCAGCTGCCTCACAAGGTAAGTCTGAATGTGCTGGTCACCCATAATAATCCACAGACCAAAGTGCACCTGCCAACTATCTCTGCACAGAATGGCACACAGGAAGAGGTGAACATATTCTATTATCTGAAATATATTAAACTACTTAAAACATACTTTTACCCATTACCTTTCAACTGTACCTGACCTTGTTTTAACTATGTGCATTTTACCTTGAGCATTTTTCTTGTTTTGAGGCCACTATATTTCTGCCAGAGTGCACAGAATACATTTGTATGCAGCTGGATGTTAAAATTATTATTATTCAGTTTATTTCTCAGGGACAGTGCATATTAATAAACTTTACTGTAAAATTTGCCAGAATTAGCCAGGGGGCTAGTTTTCATCCATAGTCCCTGGCCATGTGTGAAGTTGGCAGCCAATCTAAAATCAAGAAACAAGTTTAAGACAATAATCTTGATGTAAGGTATGTCAATTACAGTAACAGTTGAATAGATATAAGCAAAACACAGACATGGGCAGCAAAACAGGCAGAGCAAATTACGGTTCAACAAAGCAAAAGCAAACAACACAACAACAAACAAACACAAGCAAGGACAGACATGAGCAACAGTAAAAAAAGTAAATTACAGCTTCACAATAACAGACATAATCAAAGACAGGTATGAGCAACAGGACAACAATAGCACTAAGGTAGGTCAAGCAACAGGGCTGTTTAGCATCATACAAGTTGTATATTGACAGACATTTGCCAAGTGATGAAGGTGGCTTATAAGCCATGTTCTTAACTGTCTAGAAAAGGACCTGTAGGTGGTGAGTTCCCTGATGTGGACTGGTACAGCATTCAATTCATGTGCTGCTTTAATTGAAAAGGCAGATTAACTGAAAGTGGATTTTGTTATTGGGATCGTGCAGTTTCTTTCTCTGTTAAGTTTAATGGGCATGCACAATATAAGCAGATTGCCAGGCCCAGTCCCTTCAGATGACATGGGGATCAGCAGAGGAGGGAGGATTTATGTCCATGGCTTTCAGAAGACTATATTCATCCCTGCAAGATTGTATATGTCTTTTATTTCCTATTATTATTTTTAGCTCAATAAACATCAGTCTAACTGGAACAATAGGTACAAATGAGATGCCAACTGTGACAACAATGACACCTCTCGAATGCAATTTACTGTTTGATGTTATGGGTCCATTTCACTTTAGATGAGAAATGACAGAATAACACCAAGTTTAAAGTGCAGCTGTGTGTGCTCATTCTTCATTTTGGGGTATTTTCAACAATATTGGATCAACAATGAATGAACAATAGCTTTATTTGTCCACAGTCTGGCCAATTTTAGGGTGCCAAAAAATCTGGCAGAACTGAAAATAAAGCCACTAGTCTGCATGCCAGGATGTCTCATTTTCCCATCAAAAGTAAAGAGAGCACAGAGCCAAAACAACAAACAATATGTTGCTGTCAGAATACTTAATGACTCCTTTCTATCATGTACACACAGGCTTCCTGACAGCCTGAGCACAAGGGGCTCTGTGCATTTGGATGAAGGGAGTGGACTCTCATCGACTCTGGGAGAGTTTTAACAAGAAAAGGACTTGCTGAATATTTCATATACTTAATTCTGCAGTAGTCACACCATTCTGCACTGGAAGCAATCTCTCAAGACCAGATCAGGGAGTGGAGGAGACAGAGAGAGAGGGCAGCTGGATGTCAGTTATTGGAGAATCAAGGATATGGTTGTCATCAAGTCATTTTGCTAGTTCATATAGAACTTAGATAGTTAGCAGCGCTTTCAGCTGGTTGGCTTAGCAGTTCAGCAACTGAAAAGGTTCAGTACATTTGGAATGTGTGAAACTATGTATGTGACATTAAAAGAGTTTGTCCACCACCAGGTAGGTAAAACTCTCATGATTTTATTCCAACATTGGAAATTTGTCTGCAGAAGTAAAATTGCTTGAAATGTCATTTGGTGTAAGGCCAGAAAGATAGCCAATCCCCTGCCGATTCAGCACCATGGACAGGGCCAGCAGCCATTGAATGAACAACTGCAGGGAGAGTGTGTATTTTCAGAGCTATGGGCCTTTGACGCAATGGGCATTTGTTTTCGGGATAACGGGCTGCTGGACAAATGGGCTTTCGGTCCAATGGGACATTTTTCAAACTATTGGGGTTTTGGAATAATGGACAGTCGGAACAATGGGCAGTCCCACTTTTTTGTCTGCAAGCTAACTAACTCAGCTGTCATAGGCCTTTTTGCAGAGCAGACATTTTGACTTGTCATCATAGGAAAAGCACGTGTTACTAATAAAATAAACAATGTTTTAATCAAGCGTCCCAGTAAGCCATCCACCTGTGTGTTTCCATCCACCTGTTTTTATACACAAGTGTTGCAGAAAATGGTAATGCTTTGGCTGTGGTGGAAAAGTTGTGGTGGAAAAAGAGTTAGCAAATAAATCATGACATACATGAGGCATGTGACTTAAATGTCTACTGAATCTTTGGCTCCAGTGAAGAGATGAAAAATGGTGGCAGACGAAAACATCAGATCCGGGTGAACCAATGAGGAGACTGTAATGTTCCTCAAATAAATATGTGAAACAAACATAAATGACATATTTCCATCACGTTTTCCACATGGTTTCCATCATTTAGAGTTGAAGAGCTCTTTAAGTTACATCATCTCATTGCGCCCCGTGAGGCAGCTAAATGGAACTCCATCATTCATTTTATCATTTACTTTTGCTAAGGCGACAGGTCAAAATATCTGCTGTGGAAAAGGCTTATTCCAGATCCTCTCATTCTTCTTACAACCAGCTGTAGCTCTCAGTGTGTTCCCAGTTCCTGTCACCTGATCCCCACACCCACCTGCTCACCTGCCTCCCATTCCCTAAGTAGAGTCTACCAGGCCATTTCCACTTACTCCTTGGTCAATATTTAATCAAAACCTTCCCTAAGTGTGACTGTAACCAGGTTAATTTAAACCTAAATTGGTATTATGTATGTTATATATTACTGTCCCTTTAAGTGAGTTTTGCTACGCTCTGCCTCAGCGCGCAAAAGAATGCTAGGAGTGGCAGTCCTTGTCTTGTCACACAATCTATTTTTCTCCTTCTTTTTTCGCCATCTGTGGTTCAGGAGTTCTAAAGTTCACCTAACCGAAGTTAGAGCTGAAAACTAAGTTGTGAGTTGAAGTTTAACACTGAATAGCAAGAGCTGATTGAGGAGCTGCGACTTCTGGAAGAACTGATAACAACTGCAAACATTTAATATCCCGGTGAGTTAGTTGTAAGTCAATATCTGTTACCTTAGCATGCTAACCACATTAGCAAAGGATGCACACAGGAAAAATAGACCCTGTACTTCTATCAGAACCAGTCGGGATAATCTTGAAGAGGATACAATTAATTCAGGAACATATGATAAATGTGTTTATGTGACCTATGAGTTGTATGCAGTCACTAATTGTGTGGTGTGGTTGATGACCAATCGGCTGCGGGCTAGCTAGAGGCTGCACGTGGTGTTGAGGCTAGCGTAATTTCCATGCAGCTAAGCTTCGTGTTAGCTGTGTATGGAGCCCTGTTAGCAACTGTGTTTTTGAATTGTAATGTGTAAGGGTGTATTTAAAAATGTTTAAATAGTTGAGATGGTTGTGTTGAATTCATGTACCTTGAAATATACTGTAAGTTGCATTACTATGTCTACAGTTATGAGACAAAGAAGAAGACAAGAAGACATTGTGGAGCAGAAACTTTATTAAAATAGGTTTCAGTGGACATTAATGATGGACTTGTGATGAGTCCTGCGCATGTGTGTAGGCTGGTTTTTTTTTGTAGAGCTCTTCAGTTGGAACTCGAGTCATCGCTTGCCTACCGTCTCACCTGCCGTCATTCATCCTCATCTCCATCCAACATCCAAGTTGCCATCTCACCTCCACCAACATCACAGTCATCACCTGGGACCATCTTGTGAAAGAGGGTGGTAGGACTTTTGAGTGCACTCATTTTATTTTCAGTTATTTAGTTTTTGTTTAGTTTATTTATTTTTATTTTTATTTGAATTTTGAATTTTTCTGAGATCTCAGTTGTTTGGTAGTTAACCAGTTACCTCTGGCCAGTTATGGGTCAACAGGGTTAGAAAAGAGACATTTAATATGTGGGAAGTTTTTGTATCCACTTGTTGTCATTTTGATATGGTCTAGGACTATTATTTGACATGCCTGTTTTATTGCTTATTTGCCGACCAGTAGTCTGTTACTTGTATCAAATTTATGCATTCTTTTTGCTGGCTTCAATGTGCTTGCATGTGGACATTTCAAAGATGTGAGATGTGGTGAACTTAGTGTTTCCTCAGTTACAACATATTTCCTGCATACACCTCCAACTTGTTGTGTGTGTTATTGGGGTGGATGTTACATGTCTACTTTAGCAGCTAGACAAGTAAGTTACAGCCAATCTCCTCATCGAATCTAGATTAGAGGTTAAACCCCTGTCTCCCATTTAGATATTCTGCACTATCTTTAAAGTGCCAGGTGCGGGGGGGTTATATAACCAAGTGTTTTAGTAGCCTAACCCCCCCACAGGACTCAAATACCAGTGTCACACCCTGACCTCCTCCCTGTGACTTCTGTGCGTTACACATATTTTGTATTTCAGAGACCAGAGGCAGGTAAACATGCTTATAACAGGAGTAAAAGAAATACTGTATAGATATTTACAGTGTAGAACATTATATTTGTTACATGTTTTCTTATGGATTCACATCCATTCCTGACATCCTGTAACTCATTTTCAACCAACATTATCTTTGGTTCCAAAACTTTTGCTGTTTTTTTCAAATGCGTAATGCCATCAGTTAGCTGGTGTCCATCCACAAAGAAAAGATGTGCGAGTTTTTCTCACAATGCTGCCAATATTTTCTGTTACAAAGAACAACAGGAGGGAGGAAGGAGAGGCTGAGATTCCTACTGAAGAGTGCAGTAATTGCAGCACTTTAGAGCTGCGCTGAGATGAAGTCATAAAGAGCATTGTGACTAATTCATGGTACATACACACACACACACACACACACACACACACATATAGACAGATGTTATTGCTCTCTGGGAGAATGAGTCAGCCTGGCCAGGAGAGAAAAGAGAGGAGGTAAACAACTAAATGACAAACAAAGGGATGGAGAGATTGCAAATGACTGGACTGGAGGAAGAGGAGGTGCTGGTGGTGAAGGAATAGAAGTTGGATATCTGAGGAAGATGGAAAGAACAAAGTAATTCGACAAAGGACATGTAGAGGAGGGCTGTCTGTCCTATCAGGTTTGATTCCTGCTGTTCCTGCGTGGCTTCAAAGTCAGCAAGATGAAATGAAGTGAGCGGGGGAGGAAGATGAGGGAGAAATAAGGGGAGGTGGAAGAGGAAGGTGGAAAGGTTAGAGTTGTAATTAACCTTCAGAGTCAGCATCGCACCAGAATAAACAGCCCAACTTTCTCTAACACTGCAGCTTTGTTTAACCTTGTCTGCAGCTTTCTCTGCACTTTGTTCCTCTCCTTTAAAATACTAGACTGTGCCACAGGTGAAGGGAACGTTGTTTGTTTTGTCCAGATTTTATTTATTTATTTATTTTTACACACAAACTCCACAGACCTACCCTTTTACCCTGTCTTGAACTTCTGTCATCTGCATTTATATTTCTTCATATAGTGATTTTGGGGGTGCCTTTGAATCTGGATTAATGCACTTAATGCTTATATGAAATGTTCACCCCCTTTGGAAGTTGTCATGTTTTATTGTCTTACAACATTGAATCAAAGTACATTTAAAGGTCACATATTATGCAAAATGCACTTTTTCATGTCTTTTCAACATACATGTGTTCCCAGTGTGTCTAGAGACCCTGAAAGTATGATAAAAGACCATCCTCTCTCTTTTTCTCTTGCTCCATCTATCAGAAAACATGTTCCAAAAAGCCAGTCAGATTTGAAGCCCTGTGTGACGTCCTATGGGGCTTTGTGTAACAGAGCACCACCTCCAGCTCGGTGACCATCCCCACCCACTAAATACCTAGTGAACTTTCTGTCTGAATATACAGTAACAGTCTATTGTCAGCAGATGCCCAGTAAATGTAAGCATGGCACCAAGTGCTGGTATGACTATAGTGAGTCAGTTCAGTTTGTTACACATTAGAACGGTAATTTTTGTGTTTCCCTTGGCAAAAGTTGTGGATGGTACCAATAGAACCACTCCATTCCATCCTGTTTTTTCGTTACCCCTCTGTTGAGGTACCTAGCACACTGACCCGAACTTAAAGGTGGAGCTAGAAACACTGCAGTCCGTTGATTGGTCAACAGAATAGTCACTTCTTGGGTGTCAAAGGAATCAATGCACAAACCTGCCATTTTTAAATATCCCATTGATTGTTTTAGTAAACAGCCATATACAGAGAAGAAAGAACACCAAACATTCAATGTCCTCCACTGTGTTCTTGTGTTCCGTTGTTTATTGTGTCACGTTAGATATGATGTCATGCTACTTACGTGGTTGACGTAGCTATTACCATCCGGTAACAACCCCGCCTTAAAGAGTACTGTCTGTGGTAAAAACGCAAAACAGATCTAGGGTTTAGGTACATGTAGGTACGGGTTAGGTACAGGTTTAAGGTTACTATATCAATAGTGTTTGGTGGAAACGCGGCTTTTATAGCCTGTTGGAGAAGTATAAATGGTACTGCAAATGTATCCAACAACAACTCAGTGTAAGGTGCTTTTGATCCAAAACATCAAGCCATCGCCACTAAGCAAAACTGCTGTTGAGAGTGACAATAGGCTTTAGGCGCTCACAGCAGAGAGCAGTTGTACGCCATGTTTCCCACATGCTGACATTAAAAATGAGCTAAAGATTGTAAAAAATTACTCTAATCACTTTAAACAGAAGGTGATGAATCACATATATGACTGCCTCCATTACAGCTTCTCTGCTGCTCAGTTCACTATAATCATCAGGCTACATTTTGGATGTCTGCTCTGGGCTTTGGACGCTCCATCTAGCCATTATCCCGCTGCCCACACACATACACATGCACAATCACACACACCTCCAAGTAGCCTCTGAACACCTTTAAACATTGTTTTGGTCTCACAGGCATCAGCATAGTAATGTTTTTTTATTTATCTGTTTATTTCTCTCAGTAACAAATGGGCTGAATTGGGCAGTCAGCGCCATCTGTTACTGTTGAGGCTGATAGCTGCTCTAATGGGCTGGGACTGAGGTCCACTATGCTGACACACACACACACACACACACACACACACACACACACAACCCTGTACTTCTATATTTGTAAGGACCTTCATTGACATAATGCATTCCCTAGCCCCTTACCCTACCCTAACCATCACAACTATATGCCTAACCCCAACCCTTACCCTAACCAGAACCTAGTTCTAACCTGAACCTTAAAACCAAGTCTGAAGCCTCAAACAGCCCTTTGAAAGTCTTTCTGAAAGTGAGGACTGGCCAAAATGTCCTCACTCCCAGGTCTAAAACTCAAATTGGTTCTCACAAAGATAGCTGTACAAGTACACACACACACACACACACACTTGATTCAGGTGGCCTACTGTACACACAAGCTTATACACACAGATCAGCATCAGCACATTTCAGTCTGAGCTAACATGTATCTAAAATCAATAGTGTTAATGACACACACACAAACAATTGAAGGTGTTTATCAGTAACATAACTACTGATAAGCTGAATACAGGTGGGTATTTCACTACATGTAACCCATTCTCTATTGATTTTCATGTGTAACCTAACCATACACCCAACCCTGTTCGGGACTCTCATCCATTGTGTGGGAGACAGTCCCTGATGCTTCCCATTAAAAGCTCAGGAAAAGTTTTATTGGAGGTGGGAAGCTCAACCTCTTGAGTTTTCTCTTGTAAAACTGAAACAACTGTCTGAAAACACTTCCGATAAAGCATATGTAGCCCGTGGAATTAGATACCACACAGGACACAATTACTTCAGGGGTTTTTGTAGCTTTAATTTCAGTTTTGACCACATTTGGAACAGGTCATTTTAACAGAGTGCATGAGTCCCTTCAGAGGGCTGCTCGTTAACAGTTTGTTGTAGTTTCTGACACAAAAAACACGATTTACAAGAAAAACGATGGGAACAAAATACGGCAGTGGGGTATGAATATCAACAGAAAACATAAACCAGGTAAATACATATTTATCAATGAACCCATGAACCCACAAAATTATTCTGGGAATGTACAATGTATAATTGTAAAGGCCACTTACATTCCAAATGTTTCACTAAACTCACGTGGAACTTCCTGGAGATTGCACAACTCAACACGCTCAAACAGAGTTAAAATTGATGTAAAACCTGTACCATTTCTCATATAACAAAGTACAATAGCACAGTGTAGATTAATGCATGCTAACATTACATTGCCATGCAATTTAGAACACAGTGGTCGACGGCTGGCGCCCAAAATTCCAGGACATGAAATCCAGTAGTGTCTAAATCAAACCATCACGTTACATATCGGCAGATAACATCGTGTAAGTATTTGTACAGGAATATTTTACAAGATATTTACCTACTACTTTTCACGACGGAGTCACAGCACTGTCCACTCTGCCAGAACGTTTGCATGCTAACAGGAAGAAAGACCAAGATGCACTTGGCAGAGTAACAATAAAACTGTAATGCTGCCACCTTGCAACCAAACTTAGCAATAGCAAGTGAGACTGTGAGAGCCCACTTACAATCTGCATTGTGCTTGACTTAAACAATGTTACAGTTAAAAGAAAACAACAAAGAACACATGTATTGACATTTAAAGGTGCTGTGTGTAGTTTTCAGAAAGTCGTTGTTTTTGGTGACACCGGTGGCCGTTAAGACGATAGCAGTCATCGTCGTTGCTCGTTCTTGTGCTCGCACACAGTAGGCGCGAGCGAGCATCCTGGGCATCGGCCAAAACAGTGACATGACAAACAGTAGACTGAACATGATCGACCGGCATCATGTTGATAGATGAGTAAGTGAAGTTACACTGTTATTATAGCTTGACTAACGTTATAAAAAAAAAAATCGGATTTATAAAGAGTGATATCGTTATCAGCTTGCTAGCTTGCAGAATAAAGGCTAGTGACTTTGAACTAATCCATTGTTGTTGCATGATACACTGACTGCATTTATATGACACTTCAGCGTTAGCTAACATTATATAATCGCCATTTGTCTAGCTTTCACCAAGAGGCTCAGCAATGTCAGCATAGCTAAATTTGCTGGATGATAATGCTGTTAGTGAACTAGACGTTCATTATTGACGTGATAGCTGAATCGATGCGCTAATGTTTCAGCATAATAGATGAGACTTTTTTATTGTCAACTAACATTACTGTACTGAATGGGTCTGGCAGTGGGTTTAGACAACGATAATACTAAACTAACGTCAGTTATAAACAGATGGTAGGAGTGGGATGACTAACAGTAGACTGGAGATAATGCACATAAAGTAAAGAACAGACGTTTTTGGCCACATATCCTATGTATTCATCAATTCGTGCATCATTGTAGTTTACCTTGCTTTATCATTACAGCTTAGCATTGTGTATTTCACTGTTACTGTCAATAAGCATTCCTCAAATATGGAAGGCATCACAATAAAACTACCCATTTTATACATGTTCATTGTATTTCATTTCAGGATTCAAGTTCTGAAGATTATGCAGCTCTACTGGAAAAAAGCAGTGACAGTGAGGCTAGAGGGGGAAGTGGGAGGGGGAGAGGTGCAGGGCAGGGGAAGGGGCAGAGGCCATGGTAGGGGGAGAGGGAGAGCAGGAGCTCGTTCTGTCACTGAAGAGGACAGACTCCGGGTTGCTCAGCTGACTGCTGCCAGGACAGCAGAGATGCAGGTTGGGCAGTCATAGATCTTTAGTAAAACAATATATAAATAAAACAGTAAAAAGTACACACCCACTTGACATCTAGCCATTCTAAACAGATGTTCTTGCTCAGTTTCCAGACAGAATTGCAACAATTGACACAAGAGGAGAGGGATGAAGTCCTGCAGATGGTGGTCACCCGTCTGCCAGGGGTTTTTCTGGACATCATCTGGGACGTCTGGGAACCAGGAACCGGGTGGTGGATTAGAGACAAACACCCTGACCCTTTTAGCAACTCTGTTGGCTACAAGGAAGCACCATTTAGGTGAAATTAAAAACTGTGTTCAGTGTCCCTGCATGTGAGTTCATTACCTCAAAGAAAAACTACATTTTATTTTTTATACAAGCTCATTTATTTTATAGAAGTACACATTTTTTCAGTGTCTTATTTTTTAAGTTCTACAATGTCATATTAATTTTTCTTTTTACAAGTTTTTCAATAGGTATTTATAATTACTTTATAATAATTTTCTTGATCCCATTGTTGTCATTGCTCATGTAGCTGAGGTCATTCCTTTATGGAGAGAGAGATAAAAGCAAGAATTAGAACTTACACAACTGACAAGTCAACCACATTAGAAATTAGAAAACAATCTAACGTTAGCTAACATTGCCCAGCTCAAATCACCATATATTTCACATGCTTTGCAGTAATGTTAGCTTACCTGGTCGTTTGTTGACGTTAACAGACTCAATTTCTAAGCTAACGTTAGCTACTGTGAGGAGCTTCTTCTCTTGTTTTTATTGTGGCTGTTGGGGAGCTGAACTCTGACCTGTAGCTGAAGAGAGGTCAGGCACTCGGGAGCGCACATTATGTCACAAAATCCGACCTCTACAGAGAAATCAGTCAACCGAGAAAGACGGGAAAGGTCTCATTTTTTTAAGTTCACACACAGGCAATATAAAGTGATTAATACATGCAAAACGTTATGAAAAGTTACATACAGTACCTTTAAACAAACTTTCAGAACTATACTAAACCTAAGTGGAGAATTACATCTGAATAAATTTACCACCCGGCTACACATACATCTCTACGGAGCCCCAGAGTGGCCATAGAGAGAAAAAAATAAATATTTCGAGGCCACGTTTTACTACATTGAGGGCTTGAAATGCTATTGTGTGCGCACAAGATACAATTCGTTACCACATTTTGGTTAATTCGTTACCACGTTTTGATTAATTCGTTACCACGTTTTGATTAATTCGTTACCACGTTTTGGTTAATTCGTGCGCACGCGAGTATTTCTGGTTTTCCAGAGGGAGACTGACTTTTACACCATGGGAAAACATTCAACCCTTTTATGAACCAGATCCAGAAAGCAGCTGTTACATTTTTAATAGTACAAAATGTCCAAAACGATAACAAAAAAGTCTACCTTGCTTTCTCTTTCCAGCTTTTGAAACAAAATTAACTTAAAGAATTCAAAATTAAGCAAACATTCCAACTGATATACATATGATATATTCACCGACGCTGCACAGGGCAGTTGTCTTGGCCCACTCCTCTTCTTATCATACATGCTTCTATTGGGTGATATCATCAGAAAACAACATAAATTAATCCAGCTATGCTGATGATGCTCAGCATGTTTGAGCATGACAACCCTAATCGTTTGACTTCACTTACAGCCTGCTTATCTGCCACTAATATTTGGATGAAAAACAATTTTTAAAGCTACACAAAAATGAAAATAATTTTACTTTGTCTCATGATTAAGCACCATATACTCTCTCAAAAGTTTGGCCATCTGTCAATTCAGATTAAATTGGAAGTAAGGAGTTTAGGGATCATTTTGGATTCTGATTTAAGCTTCAAAACAAACATCAACACCGTTACTAATACAGCATTCCTCCATTAGAGATATACCGCCAGTTTGACGTTTCTTTACCTGGAATGATGCAGAAAAAATGTAATTCACTATTCACAGATTCACAGGCCTTCCAAAACAGCTGCTTCAGAACTCTGCAGCAGGATTGCTAGCTAAAACAAAAAAAGGAAAGGGAGAACATGTGGTTGCACTGGCTTCCAGTATCTTTTAGAATTGATTTAAAAGTTTTGCTTCTTATATATAATATCTTAAGAGTACTGCACCAATTTAGCATTACACTCCTGTAACATTGTTGGACTCATGATGGACAGTTAAAAAATGATCAAAATCGATGCAGCAGAACCAGAGGTATCGTCTTTTTTATTCCATGCATTCTTCTTCCTTGTCAAAACCTGGCACCTACATTACCCACAGTGCAACTCAACCGCAACTCGTCGAAGATTCAAGTGTATCATGCTAGTATCTGCTAATGTAGCCTGGAGCCTCTAACCTCTTGTCTTAAGCCCCAACCGACACTGACTCAAGTGACAGACTTCAAACAGCTCAGCCCCCTCTGAAATCACAAATAGCTTTATACAACTTTTTCACATAAGTAGTAGTTCTCCCCAACACCTGTAAAATCCAAGCAGTTCCCCTTTAATGGCCTGGGACCACATCATATTGCATAATTTTATACTGCATTGTGCACTTTTTTTCACCTGTTCACCTGTTTCACCCTCTGGCCCCAAAAGGAAAGCTGGGAATGTGGCTTTCATCAAGTATGGCCCCAAATATTAGAAACAACCTACCTGCAGACATCAGGGAGGCAAACACAGTTGCCAGTTTTAAACAACTTTTAAAGACATACTTGTTTAATCTCACATGTATAACTAGCGTCTCTCGTCTATCTATATTCTCATATTTCTAATTTTATTGACCCTGCTTTCACATTTTAACATCTAACTAGATTGTATTGTTTTTAACCTTATCAAATGTTTTCTTATCTTAAAGTTGAGTTTTTTTATCCTGTGAGTGTGATACTTTCTTATTTATTTACTCACTGAGTAATACCTTGATTGTTCTCTGCAGATGTGACTTGGCTCCTCAAAGCTCCTGCAGAGAAGGGAAATGAAAGCTGGGGTCTGGTTCCTAATCCACTCACCAGGAAGACTGAAGGGTGAAGAGGTGGGCAGTGTGAAACTGTACGTAGGATGCAGTAAAGAGATAAAGTAGCAGCTCTCAGCAGTGTAATATTATTTTTCCTTGGAACACTTAGAAAAACGTTTACAAATTTCAATTTCTGCAATATTATAACTGCTACCAATCAAAAATGTGCTCTCACTTTTTTATTTGCAGTTATCTAAAACCTATACTCCATGTTCATCTTGTGATTTGTTTCCTTTATTGCCCTCTCATGCTTTGCTGCATCGATGATAAATAGTAGAAATGACTCTCTCTGGACCCCAAATCGATTTTCTCAAACAGAAATGCATTTCTATACTGGGCAAAGGTACAGCAGGAAAACTGAGTGGTGGGACGTGGAAAAGAAATTGTAATTCACTGGTAAACCAACCCAGATTCAGTACAGTACCAAGATGCTTTTGTTTTACTGTTTTTACAGTCCTTTGTTTTACAGCGATAGACAGTAGACAGAGGAAGATAATTTGTGTGAAAATTGATTAAAGTGAATAGACAACTTTTTTGCTTTAACTTATTATGAAGTAAATGTTGATTGTACAATGTAATGGCTATAAAATAATGACACCATTGACGTTTAGACTGGTTTTCTTACCTTCACTGCAATTCTGTCTGCCCACGGGTACGATCTGCCGGGGAAAAAGAAGGCTCGATTTACAGCACAAAGGAAGTGGGTCAACCATTGCACTGTGCAACCAAAACAGAAGAGCAATAGGGCTTTTATTTTCTGGTAGCTATTGGTAGCTATCCCTAGCTAGCGGAAATGACAGAGGGTGGAACAACCGGAGTAACTGTGAAGAGGGAGAGTGATAAAAAATGAGGAAAAACAAGAGTGAACCTCGGACAGGCATTCACTCAATGGAGAGAGCTGCGGGACTTGAGAGGGTTCCAAACTGACTACCGGGTGTTTATAGTTCAAATTGGGATTTTTACGGTTATTTCTTGCTTTGGTCCAGCCAGCGGTAGCATTGTGACCACTACCACTTTCAGCCAGAAAACTAACCATTTCATTTCAATTGTATGTATTCAGCGCCAAATGATAACAGAAGTTATCGCAGTGCACTATAGAGCAGGTCTAGACTGTAACGTTACTCTTTATATTATTATTTACAGAGACCCAACAATTTCCACCATGAGCAAGCACTAGACGACAGTGTTCTTCTACTCCCCCCTCCACCCCTACGCCAACCCTGTTGTAGTTACGTACTTGTTTGCGCGAAGCAACACTCAAACTATGTTATTAGTCAATATAAAATTATGACAATTTCACTTTACCTCTTCTGTGAACATACTTCTTTCTTCTATTTTATTTCCAAAGTGGTGTTGATCATTTCTTCACAGAAAATTGGAAACAAATGCAGTGTGTCCTGTGTTGTTGGTAGTAGCTAGGCTCTGAGGGAAACTGAAAGCGATCCGCTTGACTTTGCAACATTAATACCACTTGGAAACAATGATTACCTGTACTTCACGCCCTTGGGCTATACCATATAGTATATTATATTAACCAATATTAATTTTAGTTTGGCGGTGTGCATCTGCTCGTGTCTGGAACAAATCTGAGTAAGCTTGACACAGACTGTCCCTTTGCTCACAAACCCTCAAACCTGGGCTCGTGAAAGGGAGCAGATAGGCAGAGCCACACCTACAATCTGAATTGAGTGCCAGTTGAGAGGGCCAATGTAGAGGACGAAAATATGAAATTCTGATGGGAAACATGTTACGCATGCAAGTATGAGTAATTATGTGTAGCGACAAGCATGTTGCATTTCCCTTGAATTCATGCAAGCTTGCATGACCTTGTCAACTGCATGCAGAGGGATCAGCAGGCGTGCTGAATGCGTATAGATGAACATCTGGCAATATACTCAGGTGCAGTATATTGATACAGAGGAAATATGCTATTTGAGGTATGAGATTATGTGTAGCAACAAGCATTTCACATTTCCTTCAAATTCATGCAAGCATGCAAGACCTTCCCGTCAGGCAACATTCACAGAGGCAGAATCCTGATTCTGATGAAATATACTACATGAATGGGAGTTAAAGATGAAAACATATGAGCCAGCCTGACTCCTGAAACAGTGATCAAACGATTACTTTTAAGGTCACTTAAATGACCGACCAATGATCTTTGAGCTGATAATGTCTAATTGGCATTAAGGCAGATATAACGATCCAACTTGGGTTGACCAGCGACTCATGCGCTGGAACAGGAAGCAGAGATGAGTAGCATGAACCATGACATGGACGTGGCCTTCCAGAATCCGTGAGAACGGGCTCAATTCCATTGAAATTAGACACCATTGTGGGTACCATGACAAAGGAGAGAAGAGACAGGAAGCAGTATAAGTTCTAGAGATAATTGTGAGGGTCTTTTGTGCTTGTGTGCAGAGATTATACACATTTTCACAATTTATAGGTAACTACAGTTTAATTTAGGAGCAAAACAAAGAATGACACTGTGGAAAGCCAACAAAGATGAAGTCTTGTGGTGGGGATCAGTTTTGTAACATCCTTCAAGATCCTCTTGTTTGTCAGCACCTTCTAGAGCTTCTAGAAGGCAGGAGTTGCTAGAAGGGAGAACATGTTTATTTTACATCATAATACAGTACTAATTAGTAATGACAGTATTTATGATTATATAAAACCTAATTAATTGAAGGAGTAGGTGTGATTATTTATTCTTTATAGAATATTTGTGATCGATAATTATAAGAAGAGGATTCATGTGATAAAGCTATGATCTGTATATGACCAACACACCTGCTGCCAGCTATTTACTCTTATCCCTGGTTTGGCGCAGTGGATCTAGGCCCTTGGGAAAATGGGGTCTTTATGTGTGTGGATACCCTGCACGTAGTTCAGGATGGAGGTTCATTTCGCCACTCTCTCCGGCCCGGTGGTTGATGATGCTGCAGTCCAGTAGATGTGGTTTTTGATACTTTGTATCCACTTCTGTAGTTTTTCACAGTCCTTCATCTTGGCGATCTTCTTCAGTTACTTTGAAATTCCTACGAATGCAGATTCAATACATTTCTTTTCAATGAAAGTTAACCCCAAGAAGGACTTCAAGTTGAGTTATCTGTTGCAGTGCAGCATATCAAAATCAATATGTTAATCAATTGTAAACATACAATTTTTAAATGTCTCACTGCATTACACTGTGACTTTAAGGACACAGTGTTTCTCATATGCTTCTCAGACAATATGTGCAATCATACTGAATATTGCTATTTGTAGTAACAGCTGCCATGTGTGTGGATTGGCCTTTGCTACAATGGACTTTCTGTAGGTAAACACTGATCACCCATACAGTCAACACATGCTTTTGTTTGCACATGAACATAAGGAAATATACCTTTCTCCATGTGCCACATGTCATAGAAATGGGTGATGTTGCTTTCCCTCAGGAATTTCTGTATTTGTTGATGACAGTCAGTGACAATGCAATCCAGAGTCACACCATGTGCATCCAACAATGCCAGGCTCCTCTTCAGACCTTCTTTTTCCATGTGGTAACTTCCACCAACCTCATTGCTCTGTCCAAACAAAAAAAGTGCATATACATTATCAAAAAGTGTTACATGGACAACCATTGTAAAAACATTTAATTTCAGCCCACTATGTGACTCAACAACAGTGTTGGTCTTGAGGTCCATCATGGTATAGCTACCAAACTTTTCAGAGTACTCTATTAAAACATTGTTACAATCAATTACTCCGCATATGGTATTATTATACTTATTGATTGTAGTGTCTATCACCTTCATACAGAATCAAACACCTGTCCAAACTTCACAATTTCAATAATACATAAATACCTGGAGAGTCAGCCCACATGTCACCACCAACTATCACTTTGTCTTCTCCACTGAGCAGCTGTAGCATCACATCCTGTGATGTTTTCCACTTGTTCACAACTGCTGGCTCGGTGAACATTCTGGCATGCCGATGAAAGGTGTCATACTGGAAAAGCTGCAGCGCATTGCTTTGAAGATCTGATGGTAGATAATGACAAAAAAGGTTTCAGTAAGAGCATTTCCTGTAATCTGATCTAAATCAGCTGCTGCAGATTCAACAACATTACTCTACAGTACCAGTCAAATGTTTGGACACACTTGTCTACATTTCAAGTTTGAAGAAAGATGCACTGACATATACTTCCCTGTTCGAAGCAGCAGCCTCATCGTATGAAGACGAAGGAGTCTTTCACAGGAGTCCTGCATCTTTAAGCTAAAATTAATATAATATAGCTTTAATAGAATCTAGATTTTTCTCAACAAAGACAATTTTATATATGTGAAATAATTCTTAAAGTACTGTGTGTTGTATTGACTTGAATTTGGATCTTAAGCGTGATCTTCCCCTCAGGTAAAATGATCACAATCTTCTTGTACAGGAGCAGGACCTTTTATCTGCAGAGTTCTCTAACACTTAAAAGCCAGCTGATCTAATGGAAATCTCCTCTCCAACCTGCAGTTAAAAATCTCTCTCTTGCTCCGACCCCTCTCTGAATACTGTGGCGGCCCGTCTGTCCATGATGACAGTAAACATCAGGTTGTGCTCCAGCTGTGACTTTCATTTCTATCCAGCTGATGGAACAGCTTGTTGGCTTGCAGCCTGATGATATATACAGTAGTGTAGTCAGCCCAGTCTCAATAGGAATTATGTTGATATTACTTTGCAGCACGATATCTATCCAGGAATTCAAAACCTGCCTCCTACCTACAATTAATGTTGGCTTGTTTATCTCTGACTTTCATCTTTTCCTAACCTCAAACAAGTAGTTTTAGTGGCCTTAGATAAACCATATACTAATCGCACTGTACTTGCCATGTGTAGATATTGTAGGTATAGTATAGTTTAGTATGGCATTCCATAGTAAAGCATAGTGTAGCACTGAAATGATATAGCATAGCATAGCATAGTACAATAGTAGACAGATAGATACTTTACTGATCCCGAAGGATGGGATACTATAGTGTACATATAGCATAGCAGTGCATAGTATAGCATATAATGATCTAGTATAGTGTATGTGACAGTCCTGGGTCATATGACAGTGCTTTGTTGTTTTGGCCTGCCTCTGCTTCCCTCTTTCATGTCCTTCCTGATGGCTTAGCCCCTCCCACCTCATTGAGGGATTGGCCTCACCTGCTGGAAGTCTATGTAAGCCTGTTTGCTTCCAAGCTGGTTCTCTCTCTCCCTCCTGGAAGAAAAACTGGTGTCTTTTAAGCACCCAACTCAGTTTTGTTTGGTTTGATTGTGTTTAATTTTTCCTTTGTTCATGCCTCATGTAGCTTTAGGTTAGCACCTTTCATAGCATCCAACACCCACACTTCACACTGACAACTGATTTCACACATCCTGCTTTGCTTATTTTTAGTTATCTTTAATTAATAACTTGTTCAATTAATTGTTACTGTGTGGACCTCCCTTATTTGTTATGGCCTGAACGAGCACGGCATAACATGTAGCATGACATAACATAGTATAGTATAGCATTGCATGGTATGATATATCATAGTAGATTATTGCATGGCATAACATGGCCTAGTGCATAGTACATAGTATGGTACTGTATAATGTAGTATAACAAAGCATGAGGGGTTTATGGAATGATCACAGTGGATAGACAAAGCCTAAACAACAACACCAACCACAACATGAAACAATGACATTTCACACCCAGCCTATTTCTGCTGTTAATGATTTACTGCTGACATCAGCACATATGTCTACATGGAAATAAACTGAAAAATGGCTTTATCCCTGAAAAACACGAGACATCAAGAGAAGCTGACATTTACACTCAAGCCCAAATATTACAACGAACAAACTTTGATGTGGGACAGATATAATGGACTCTGTGACAGAGCCAAGATAAATTAATCTAGTTTAACACTAGATAAAGTATTGTTTTTATGATCTATTTATTTTTACATTTCACATACAAAATGTAACAACAGAAAGAAAAGCTCCAGTTAGTAAAGTTTCATGAAGCCGAGGAGAGAAGAGTTTAAAAATGGAGGTGGTGGGGTCACAGCTGTGGCAGCTGTTGTGGCTGTGTGTCGTCATTACACACAGGGACACATCATCAAGTTTGTGTTTTTACTAGTTTAGGAAACTTACACCCAAGTAGACAGCTACTGCTGAGGACTGCTTGGTGTTAAGGTGGTGAACATGGTAAACATTAAACCTGCTAAACATCAGTATTGTCATTGTTAGCATGTTGTCATGCTGAGGTTAGCTCAAAACATTTATAGTAGCTCTAAGTACAGCCTTACATTCTGCTAGCATAGTTGTGTCTTGTTTAAGGCTGTTTCCCTAAGACAATTACCGTATAATGTTGTCTTGAGTAATAGTTTTCTCGTGATTACTGTGTCATTATCTCAGGATAACTGCCCTCTGTAATGTATGGTTTATCCTGGTAGGTTTCATCATAGTCTTTCCTCCCAGACCTGAAACAAAGAGGCATCCTTGAAGAGAGAAGAACACAAATACAAGAAGAGAAAGGAAGATTTTGAAGGTCTCAGCCTTGAGGTTTGGAACTAACTGGCAGAATATTCAGTCCGAGTAAACCAATCTTTCTAATTTCACTGCACATCACTTCCATCACTAAATATCTACCTCTCAGGTGTCTCCCTTCTTCCATTCCCTCTTCTATTCTTTCTCTTTCTCTCCTCTATTGAGTTCTGAGACAAACCACACACACACACACACAGAGAGAGAGACGTCTAGTGAGATTAACTGTATACATTTCTTTCACTACTTTGATTATAAAAGCAATGTTAGTGTGTTAGTGTCTGAATCACACAGGGTGGAAAAATGCTGCCGCTCTGCTCTCCAGCATGTGAAAATGTGTACTATGTTGCACTTCTGGCTACAAACCAAACACTGTCACTCAGTGTTAGTGATTGTTGTGTTTTATATAGTCAGATACAACAACAGAGCTATGAAATATATCAAATATTAGCTGTTTGAACTACATTGACTACACAGACTACATAAAGGAGTAGTCCAGCAATTTAGTATTGGACTTCCATAAAGTGAGGGGCTTGCAGAGGACGGACAAAAATATAATGGTCACAATTGAAATTGAAACACTGGATTCTAATTTCCCATGATGCAATATTTTTTGCTAGACACTCACACATGGTAAATGCCCATGTCTTTCAAGCTTCATACCTCCACTAATTTCTGATTAAAATGAGTAGTTGAGTAGTAGTAGTTCAAGCCAAAGTCAGGATAATCCTGACAAGATGCCCTATATGTAGCAAGGCAGAAAGTAAGGCTGTGGAGATCACGGTGGTGGATGGGCAAGCAGTGAGTCTGATTTGCATGCAGCAGACCCATCATAGACCTGCAACTAATGTTTGCATTATTAACAATAACCACAATCTTTCCCTGACCTTAACCAAATGTCTTTGTTGCCTAAGCTTAACAATACCTTAACCATAGTTTATTTGCAATAGAACTTTATAAATATTGGCACTGGATGTAAAAAAAAATGTTATCATTGAATACAATCTGGGTTTGTACAACGTACAAAACATACAAAAGTCCTTAATCCTCTTGCTATAATGAACCCTAGCTTCATCTGAACATCTAAAACTTGAGAGAAAATGGACGGGTCAGATTTTCTCTGCATGTCCATACCATAACAAAACCACAATAAAAGACCCAGATGGTCATTTTGTTATCATTAACTGACACATCAGAAATGGTAAAATAACAACAGCCAATATTTATGGACCTAATGACAACAATCCACATTATTTTCATACAGTATTTTCACATCTCAAGGATTTTTCTAAATCAGGAATCATAGTAGAGGGAGACTAATACAACCCTCAGTCCAAGAGTAGACAGATCACGCTTTGGAAGCACTCACAGAACATGGCACTCATCATTTTAAGACTTTTTTAAGACGCAATTGTTGGTGATCAAAGAACCCATTAAATAAAGAATATTCGTACAACTCACCCCCTCTCAAAAGTTACTCTTGTATTGACTATTTCTTAATTAGTCATTCTATTATATCCCAAATTAATAACTCCAAACTTCATCCATGTGGGAAAAAATGTGAAAAAGGTGAAGTGGAATGTCCAAAACTAGCCAATGCAAAGAAAAGAAAGGTTGATGTGATGTTGATGTGTGTTGAAGGATGAGTGGCCAGAGAAATGTGTGTTCATTGCATCTAAGGGGAAGCACAAAACCGGTGTGCTTAATTTGAAATAAAACAGTGGCCATTGTGAAGAAGTAGTAACACAAAACACTACTACGACAGAAAACATGCCCATTTTGAACAAAAAGCTATCCCCAGAGCACAGAGGTAAGAGCCAGACAACTGGACCAGTTGAAATCATATGAAGCTGCCAGCAGAAGAATTGTAGCATCAGTGACACAGAAAGAAATATAATCAGCATCAGTCAGTGAAAACCTTGAACAACAACAAACTCATTCATGAACACTAAAATCAGTTTCTCTGCCTGGTCAAAACACCTTTTGTGTCCAAATTCAAGGACTAAGTTCCACAACAAAGGTGTCACTTCTCCCTTTCATACAGAAATGCTTTTTGTGTACATATTTCTGAAGTATTTAGAAATTAAATAACACTCTTAATCCACTCTTTCTGGACCTCTGACCTCGTAGAAATGAGGTAGGTTGACCTCTGAGACTGACATACATTATCATGCGAGGATCAGAAAGTTCCACAACCCTTACAAATAATTAGATTTGATATAATTATGGCCACACTAATAATGTAAGCTAAATGTGTATTCCTCCTGCCTTGGAAATACAGTACCATTATATGTATTTATTTTATATGTAAGCATTACACCTGCTGTTTGTCATGCTTCTGTGTTTTACAGTAGATCCCTTAAATGTCTGTGAATTTGGTCTCCATACTGTAGCTTTCTTACAGAACTGGGCACTGATTTGCATTATTTTCCCTTTTTCAAATGCTGTTTCTAAAGTTCTGAAACTGTGTAATTAAGTTGAAATGATCTTACACACTGATAGTTTGTTTTAGATATAATCTTAACGTTGGATATGAGACCAAAAGGCTTGTTAACATAGCCATTTTTTTGCAGTGCAGATTACACGCAGCTCGCTCCAAAGCCCACAGCTCAGGGAGAGCCAGTGAACGAGGTCATTAGTATCATAATGTAGAATTCGTAAAAACATGAATCCCTAATCATAAAGCCTGTTGCAGAGTGCTGAGATGCATGGGGCTTTAATGGAGAGAATGAAACGCGCCTGCACACATACACGGTAACAGGAACATTAGCAGGCATAACAGAGTGATGTTAAGGCCGCCATTAAATGCTGTCTAGCAGAGTAAACACAGAGGCAGTGCTGGGAGTCGTATCGCATTCCATCCACAGTGAACAGATGGACGAGCAACTGCAGCCCGGAAAGCAAGAGGGAACCCTAAAAGTAGCCAAGTGCCTCCGAGGTCCTGCGATCTGTGTGTTTCAATACATATTTTTATTTTTTCTGGCAAAGTTGACTGTGCTCTATGCTCTTTGTCATCATCCTCCTGCCTCACACAAACATTCAAACTGAGCTGCCCACTGTGACCCCAGTCTTCTACTGGTGGCCATTGAGAAGGTCCATTAGAGCAGCTGGGGGCTGAGGGCAGCTGAAACTGACTTTGAGGGAGAAGAGGATGTTATTCTGTCACTGTTATCTAAGGATTTGAACAAGCAAAACACAAGCCTCTCATTGAATGATTTGAATCTGTTTACTACAATGGTTTTTCATTTTAAATTATGACTTATTCTCAAAATGTATGTAATTTTTGTTTAGTTCAACAAAGTTCAAAGTTTAATTCAAAATATGACCTTTTCTGATCAAATGAACCCTTCATCTGGTACAAATGTAATTTTTTTCATGAAATTGTGATTAATAATGTAATGACTATTTTCTTGAAATTCTGACTTTATTATCACAATATTGTGACTTTTCCTTTATTCTTAATTTTTTTTTCTCCCCTCATAGGAGCCTACATACTCCACTGTAGAGAAGAGCTTATAGTAACTTAGCACCAAACCCACTTTTTGGAGTTAGTAAATTACATGTACAGTCACTATTTATTGATCCTGGTCCCATTTTATAGTGTTTATTTTCCTTTTTCTAGAGAAAACCCAGTCATTCTGTCCACTTGACCCTGCTACCACTCTCAATTTCACCTGGTCAGAAAGAGCCTTGGGACCTGCGAGTGAAACACAAGCCATTACCGGCCGGTATAGACAGTTGTATGAATTCCTGATGACCATCAGATGTTATATGTAGACATACCTGCTCTGGTCTGTACAGCACTTTGGTCAACAAGGGTTGTTTTTAGATATGCTTTATAAATAAATTTGACTGGATTTAAAATGTCTGAAAATAGCTGAAATGCGTTGGTTTAGACAGCAAGTCAGATAGAGGAGCACTGGAGCATCGAGCTGACGGAGCTGTGTGTGTGAACCCAATGTTAATTCATAATTTAACTGAGTCACAATAATTGAGTTATTGTGACTCAATGTGTGTCAAAAAAAGTACACAGTGAAATCTCAGAGAGCTGTTCGAGCAAGTGCCATTCTCACCAGCAGAGTGAGCTGTCAACGGCTGTCAAAATGGTTCAGTATGTCTATATGTGGCCCATAAGGGGTTAATAGACCAATAGCACAGTACTTTTGTGATGAACGTTATAGTGAAAACTGGTTTAGAAAACACTTAATGCATATGATTGATATTTCGGTTTCTCCTGGCACCCATACCAGATCAGTTTCCATCAAAAAAACAGAAAATGAGGATACTTAGTTGATACATAGTTGTCTTTTTATGTAAGCTATGTCCATGACAGTAAGCTTAATATCAGACTCTGTTGATTCGCTCTTTGGTGATTTTGCCTGTAAAACTCTGAAAGTTATTGACGTCATTGCATCATCTCTGGCACACAGAAAGCACCGTGGAGAAAAACCCCAGCTGTCACAAGTCAGAAGAGAGAATGTAGGAAGCTGAGCGCAAATGGAGAAAAAGTAATCTTCAGATTCACTTCAACATCTTTAAAGAGAGGCTTCATATTTACAATTCTGAAATGAACAAGGCTAGACAAGCCTTTTTCTCTAAGATCATCAACAGGAATATCAACAATTCTTGTGCCTTCTTCACCACTGTTGAGAAGCTACCTAACAACACGATTAGCCCCAGACTGAGTGGCCATAAATTCCTCCATGTCAAACAATGAAACCAGACCACTGCTGCAACTGCACAGAAACAATTAGGCTAGATTGTCAACATTCAATGTCATCAATACTAAAACTGGAGGATGTGATGTACATACTGATGCATGTACATCACAGGTAATGCAAATTCTCTGTTTAAAGGCAGACATCTGTGACCATGATTTTGTCATTTTTCCCTCATGGAAACTGCAGCATCGGATGTTGTCAGTAAGTTTTGGCAAGAATGACATGTCATGGAGTTATCTTTTATTATTATTTATCTTGTGTGTTTGAATGTGACTTGTTTGGCTTTGATGTAGACATGTATTGCAGGCTAAGGCCTCTATGAATATTGGGACTGTTTGCAGAGTATGAAGCCAAAGCAAAGAAAGCTATACTTTTTGATTCACTTAGTTCATTCTACCATATGGGATACATGACCACATACAGGTTTTATACGGGATAATGTTAAACAGCTCTCTGTGTTGTACTTTGCTGTACGGCAGTTCCGTTTAAGTCATCCAGTGGTTCTTTTCTTTTAATCCCAAGCGTACATGGTTTATGTGAACTAATGTTAAACAGCTCCTTGTGTTCTACTTTGCTGTATGGCAGATACAGTGATTTTGTTCTACTAATCCCCTTTTATGTTTGATCCTCTGAGAATAATGGCGGCACTACTAGCAATCAGTATCTATCCTATGAAATACAACACTGAGTGCTGTTGTGTCACTGCATGTACATTCGCCAACATGGACTTCATTATTCTCATTGTCTTTTTTGTTTCTTTTTGTTGTTTAAACCACTTTAAGTTGAAATATTGATTGTTGCATTCTACTGGTCTTAGGACACCTTAGGTTCTATGTAACGGTACTGACACATGTACAGTAATTTAAATGTACAGTCTTTCTTTCAAGGGAATCCCAATGCAGACGTCTACCAGCAACTGTGGAATGTTTGTACTCATGGTACGAGTACATAACACATTTACATCTATTATCCCTCTATTGCATGAACATTTGCTAACATTACAATACCACAGTATGACAGTATGAGATACAATGTATAAATGTTGGAGCCTTCTTTCGTTTACAGTATGCGCTCCATTGGGCTGGACGGAACCTTCGAGTTCACTGAAGTTTGTTTTCAGAATCCACGTTGTTCAGTCTCATTCTGCTCTTTTTTGGAATGTTGGTTTACTTTTTGAAATAAAAAGGTAAAAAGTCTTTTGTGAATGTATAGATGAACAGGAATTACCATGTAACTTGCTTTTTTTCATATCGCAGACCAACATGATGCACATCATAAAGTGGTGGTGAACTGTACTGATGGACAACTTCCACACGGAGTGAGTTTTTCTCTTTTATTAAATCATATTGCAACTTAAATATGAGTAATTGTGCTACAATTCAGTCATTCTGATGCAAGCATGCATAATCACTTTGTTGGGTGCTTTAGACTGGCACTAACTGATCAGCCCTCTCGTAAGAGAAAGAGGAGCAAAACGGATATCACAGACAATAATTGTTTGCTCATCTTTGTAATGGGTGTCACATTAGGTGAGGTTATTCTTTATTGTCAGGCACGATCTGAAATGTGATTTACGTCACTTTGCCACTCAGTTTGTAAAACGGGGAATGTACGTAACACAATCTTACACAATAATACAAGTAATAACACAAGACTGTTGGGGAAAATAATAATATAAGACTGTTGGGAAAAGGACACTCAATAGACTGTACAATCCAAAGAGTATTCTGCACTTATTGAAATATGTCTGCTGATTCCCCCGCTCTTGTGTTCTAAGAAGCTGCAGTCGTTAAGGACATGAGCACTGCCATGCAGTAAATTGAGGACAACCGGTCGACGTTACTGGGCGGTGTGAAAGGGCCGAAATTGCTCACTCTAAAGGAAGAGGACCGGCAAAGAGTATTGATGGCAACCAGGGAGGGGGATCTGGAGGCCATGGAATTCCTCCTCTTTTCCTTCAATCTGACATGGAATACTTCATGAAGGTCGGCGCTGATCAGCAAGGTCTTCGGCTCAGTGCAGAGTTTCTCAACTGACCACACGCACAGAGAGGCTCGGACACAGAGGCATGCTTCTCCACTCATATACACTTGTAAATGAAACATAGTTCCTTTTACTAACCTACACAAACGTAGTACCATCTCTGACCATCAATAACACTACTGTCTCTCCTTCATCACTTGCCTGCAACCTCTGAATCAACAAGATGGTCAACATCTTTCTTCCACCTCTGCAACATCGCCACATGGACTACTGCAACACCCTCACCAGACTCCATGCCAAACTGCTACAACTAGTTCACAACTCTGTTTGCTGCCTGCACCAGATCCGATGAGCATAACTCATGTCCTCCATAACTGCCACCCCCCTTCTCCGTCTATGCCACCAAACTGTGGATCACCCTCTCCTGACTAAAAACCTTGCTTTACCCAGGCCTACTACCCAACCCCATAGCCCTGTCCCCCTACATTCCCCCACCTATGCCAGCCTCTCTCTCTCTACTTTACAGGTTTTTTTCCCCTCTATAATTTCAAACTTTGTTGCTTTTATGTAGTGTTTTATTATTTTATATTCACAGTAACCTATATTATGTAAAATGTCTTTTGGGTCTCTTGAAAAGTGCTAAATAAATCAATACTAGTATTGGTGTTTGTGCAGACCTGCTATGCAATTGTCTTTTCTACTTTTATTTTTTACAAAAAGAGCCTTCTTAAAATCCCTCTCACACTCATCATCCTTCAAAGTGGGGATGCTGGGACAAACCTGTAAAAAGTTTACAAGGGGTTTGAACTGACGTGCTATGTAATTGTTTGTAGGTCTAGTTTTACTCCTGGCAGACCTACAAGGTGCAAGTTTCTGTCTCTCCACCCAAACTCAAACACAGCGTCATTTGTGAAACTTTATTAGAGTGTAGAGTATAGTGTTCATATGGTTGAACTAAACACTACATTGGCATTGGCCTTACATTAACAACAGGCTTAATCATTGACACCAACCCTGTCACACATCGATAGTTTGTTTGGATGAAAACAAGCAGTAAAAATGACTGGAACCCTATGGAAGATGAGTAGCGGCACCATTTTTTTTGGCAAAAACAAGCACTTTTAGTGGACGAACTTTGCATGGGCGCAAATGCCCGCAAGGATTATGTTGCAGCCATTGGAGTTCCCAAGTTTCATGTCCTCTGACTGAATTACAAATGTAGACTATGCAGCAATACAGTCATTATTGAAAGTATTTACATCATAAAAAGCCACATATTGCTTTAAATCACTCAGGATGCAAGACAACTGTGTGTGTGTGTGTGTGTGTGTGTGTGAGAGGGAGATACTGTGACGTCCTGTGCTGTTTGGTTCATACAAGAGCAGCAGTCAGTCTGATAATAGAGTTTGAGAAGTATAGATTTGTGTGTGTGTGTGTGTGTGTGTGTGTGTGTGTACGTGCGTGCGGTAATAGTGGATTAGCACAGCCAGGTGACAGGGCCTGTAATTACAGCCCGTGAGACCAGACAGCCTGTCTTCTCCCTGCAAAAGAAAGACAGGATAGAAGAGAGAAGACAAATACATACACGCACACACTGGAACCAAAGTGTAACCATGACGTCTGCTCCAGAAATAATAAAAAAACTTAATGTGTTCATTAATCACATTGACATTTGTAATAACACAAATTACTTAATATCCATCCCTGGAACATAAGCTTATTAACAGTATGCTGTATGGTTCACTCCATCGTCTGGATAAGGAGGGTAATTTAAAAAAACACGTCTAGTATTGTTTAATTGTAAAAAAAGAAGTCATGACAGGCACCATTAAATAGTCACTATACGCCGTAAAGTTCCAACACGCAGGTACCCACATTTGTTGATGTTCTTTTTGTAGTGGCTTGTTCCATACAAACAAAAACTCAAGTACATTCAGAAATAAAACAGGCATTTACAAACGAAATTAAATCAAAAAGGAGCAAAACTCAAATAAAAGGTTCTTGTCTCTAAACACTCCTTTCTTTACATTTCTTTACATTTGTTTCTTTGATATTCCACTAGTTTCTTTGTTGCGGTTGCTTGTGGTTGAGAACTATTGCTATTGCATTGTTGCATGCTAACAAGCATGCAACAATGCAATACTCTCTCCTGTCACCAGTTTCACTATATTACATGAATAGACAGTCATCAAGAAACATAGTATTGTGCCAACAAAAGGCAGGGAAGAAGAAGACTGATAGCTAGCATACATGGGTGTAAACAATGCAGGTTTTAAAATACTATATATATATTATATATACATATATGTATATATATATATATATATATATATATATATATATAAGAGGGTAATTTATGTACAGTGGAGTGCGGGGGATGAGGTGGAGTTGAGGAGTCTCACAGCCTGAGGAAAGAAGCTGCTCTGTAGTCTGGTGGTACGGCAGTGGATACTTCTGTATCGTGTGGCTGGGGTGGGTGTTGTCTTTTAGTATCCTTTGGGCTCTGTGAAGACACCTCACCTCACGGATATCACTGATGCTCGGTA
Source organism: Macquaria ambigua (assembly GCA_008360985.2). Taxonomy (NCBI): domain Eukaryota; kingdom Metazoa; phylum Chordata; class Actinopteri; order Centrarchiformes; family Percichthyidae; genus Macquaria; species Macquaria ambigua. The sequence continues at coordinate 150,912 of VMKM01000134.1, forward strand.
GATAGGTACCAGTGACGTTCTGGGTGGTTTGAATCACATGCTGCAGATCCCTCCTGTCCTGGGTCATGCACATCCCATGCCAGTTTGTAATGTTTCCAGTCAGGATGCTTTCTGTTGCTCCTCTGTAAAAGTTAACAAGAACTTGACATGGGAATTTTGCCTTCTTAAGTTTCCTTAAGAAGTACTACTTTCTTTACCAAGGAGGATATGTGAGATGTCCATGACAGGCCCTCAGTGGTGCTGATTCCCAGGAACCTAACACAGTTCACCCGCTCCATCTCAGCTCCACTGATGTAGACAGGAGTGTGTGTCTTTGCCTCCTTTTTCCTAAAATCAACAATCAGCTCCTTGGTTTTGCTAACCTTGAGCAGTAGGATGTTCTCTGTGCACCACCCTGACAGGTTGTTTATTTTCTCCCGATATGAATTCTCATCGTTGTTTGTTATCCAGCTGATGAAGGTGGTGTTGTTCACAACAGAGTTCTCTCCATGTCAGGGGTTGCAGATCCCTTTGGGGTGAACAAGAGGGGGCTGAGCACACAGCCCTGGGGGGCTTCGGTGTAGAGTGGAGGAGGTGTGACCACCAATCCGACTGTCTGGGGTCTGTTTGTGAGGAAGTCCAATATCCAGTTGCAGAGTGTAGTACTCAAGCCCAAAGTGCTGAGCTTGCCAATCAGTTTCATGGGGGCGACTGTGTTAAATGCTGAGCTGAAATCAATAAACAGCATTCTGATGTAGGTGTTGTTATTTTCAAGATGTGTGAGGGCTGAGAGGAGGGCAGTGGACATGACATCCTCTGTGGATCTGTTGGCTCGGAATGCAAACTGGTGAGGGTCCAGACTGGCTGGGATGTTGTCACACATGTCCTGATATAAAAGCTGATAATAGATGTCACAGTGTCAGTAAATTCATCTAGGTCTGTAGCTGCAGCCTTGAAAACACTCATCATCAGTGCAGTCAAAGCAGGATTGTAATTCCAGCTTTGCTTCGTTGGTCCATCTCCTTACAGTCTTGACCACATGCTTTGCAGATTTTAGTTCCTGCCTGTAATTTGGAAGAAGGTGAACCAGACAGTGATCAGATAGTCCCAGAGCTGCACGGGTACAGTGCGTTAAGCATCCTTTAATATGGTGTAGCAATGGTCCAGTGTGTTTTTATCCCTGGTGGGACACTTAATGTGCTGTATTTTGGCAGTTCATGGCTGAGGTTTACTCTGTTTAAGTCTGGATGTTTGTGCTCCATGGAAGTTATCTGGTCAGCCAGGTGTTGTAACGCCTCACTATTACAGGCTAACACAGAATAAAGGGAGAAAACAGTCAATGAAATTGGTCTCTAAGTGAGGAGTTCCTTAACACTGTGACATCTGCACACCAATTTTGATTTGGAGTCCACAAAAAGTTGGAAACCACTCTGTTAAAGGAACACACACATTCTGGAAAAAAACATACTGGTATGTTTGCGTATCAGATGGAAAGATCTGATGTGCATTCAGTACAGATATAGTAGACCCAGGAGGTGCTAGCATAGCATAAAGAATTTAGGCAGGGGGAAACTGTTAACCTAGCTCAGTCAATAGAGAAAAATACAGTAGCCAAACACTCCATTGCTGTTTCCAGGGCCGTCACTAGGATTGAGAGATAGGGGGGGCTTAGGGGGGGAGTGTGTATTAGAATGCACGCGCTATGCTATTTCATCGCACCTACAAAGGCTTCGTCAATTAATTCATTATTTGAAGAACATTTATCGCAACCTGTTATATGGATCACTTTCTTTTCCTTCAGGATATCTTCTTTTTATTAAAAATAAGCCTAAATCAGTTCATTAGAGGCGTCTTATGTTTATGAAGAAAGATGTTTGCAAATATATCCATTAGAAATTAAATATGTTATATTTCCAAATAAAGCTATTTATTTCAGTCTAATGCACTGAACAGGAGGAAATGTTGTGGTCCTTTTATTTAATTAGTTTAATTACAACTAGCTTAGTTCAAAATCCTCGTGAAATCTGACAATAAAGAACAAATGAATATTTCTCAAACATTTATTCTGCCAAATGAGTATACAAGATACGTTAACCTTTTGGGGGACACTTACTTTTCAGAGCACATATCAAATAAACAAATGGGCTTAAACTAATAGTGAAGTTTAACATTTCTGTGCTATTTCAAAACCAGCCTTCATTATTTAATTGCTTGCTATGGGATGAGTTAAAACACAAATTTAAAAAAAACTAAGGAAGGTGCCATACTACTACTTAGTTTAGCCCAAAATAAAAGTCATCATAAATGTACAATAACATCATAGGAAAGAAGCATATGTTATGGAACAGAGGAGGTGTCTTCAAGATTGCCAGAATTAAATATGAAATAAGGGCATAAAGTGCATGAATATAAGACAACTCCTTTAGGGGAAAAAAACACCTAGGTCGAGTTTGAGATGCATTACACGTGGGCCATCACTTGCTGTTTGTTTTGTGTTTTTATCCAAGCTTGATTAAATGCATATAAATATGGGGATTACTTTCTTTTCGACTTTTCACTCTTGGCCAAGTTCAGCGGTCAGAACGTTTTGAAACTTTTCCTACGGTTCCGATTCAGCTTATATGTTTTCTCTGCAGACCTTTACTGACCTCGATCACGCAGACCTCCTCAGCATCAGCTCCCTGCTCCTGCTCCTCACTCACTCTCTTAAAAAATCTTCTTATGTCCATCTAGCCAATGAATTGAAAGACAGTTTACATTTTCTCATGCCAAAACTAATGCTACTATGCCATTTAGTTTTCACTCACAATAATTAACATTAGGCTACTGATGTTGTGTTGAAATAGCCTACTAGAGAAATGGAACAGAATATGGACAGCTGTTAGCCTAATATAGCCTAAATTTGGTTGTTCACAATGGTTGCATTTTCCATAACGTTCCATTTAGCTGCCAAAATCAATGTTAATCAAGTACAATATCACCTTTTCTCCCCCATAGGTAAACGTAGGTAACGTTAAGCAATTAACAATGACATCAACTTACAATCTCGTGTAGGCTATTATTCACTGCGAACAACTCTGCCGGCCTCAGGGGGGTATTCCAAGTAGGTGGTTAAGTGGCAAACCTGGCTAAGTCCTCATTCTCCTAACTACACAAAGCAAGCAGGCTACTCTATTAGGAGGTTTACCACTCCCACTAGCTTAATTTACCCAGGTTTATGATTTAACCACCTACTTGTAATACCCCCCAGGAACGTTAAAGCGAGCAATAACATTTGATCCAGCTTGGAAACATATGCCCGCCTACCTAGCTAGTAGCCAATGAGGGCTGGGAATCATAACGATAATTTTATTCAATAAACAAACTTTTATGCTTATTATAGTTTGACTCGTTTTCTTGCTGGTTTGTGTTAAGTGCATGTCTGCACTAATTTTAAATATTGAAAAAAAAAAAAAATTCTACCCAAAATTATAGGGGGGCTTAGGAATATTTTAGGGTGGCTAAAGCCCCCCTAAAATGGACCTAACGACGTCCATGATTTGCATATAATGCAGAATAAAATGAATTATTCTCCACACTGCAAATGTTTACTCTTATTTTTTTAGTTGTTTGGTATTATCTATTTTTTAATGATTTGACCCATAGGAGAAATCAAGACTAAGAATCTGTGCGGCTGTGCAGCACTGCTTTGTGCTAAATGCTAACATCAGCATGCCAACTTGCTCACAATGATGCTACGCAGGTGTAATGTTTACCATGATCACCATCTTAGTTTAGTGTGTTAGCATGCTAACATTTGGTAATTAGCACTAGTACAGCCGAGGCTGATGGGAATGTCATTAGTTTTGCGGGTACTTAATCATGAACCAAAGTGTTGGAATCCATCTAAAAGCTGGTGAGATATTTCAGTCTGGACCAACATTGCCATCCCTAAAGCCATGCCCCCAGCATGGCTAAAGAAGATAAAAGCTAAAACTAAAAAAGACGTTGTGTACTTCCAGTTATAGAGTCTAGGATTAAGATTAAAACGTTAATATTTAGCACACAAGCTGCGATGTAAACTCTACTAATGTTCTCTTTAACTTTCAGTAACAGCCCAGTCCTGTAAGAACTTTCTAACAAGCTTCAATTCTCCATTAGGTGCTTAGTTTGATCTTTTGCCAGACCCTGCGTGTCAGATGTTTTGGATGGGATTCAACAGCCTTTTTGATCTGAAGATGGTAATGGTTGTATATAGACTAGAAAATTCAGGAGGAGCATATAATTCTTCCCCTCATCACAATTTCAGTGTTTTCTTTAACATCCAGAGGCAATTTGGTATATTTCTAATTTTTTCTTTCACGAATGCTGTCTAAATACTACATTTGACACCCTAGTAGACTAGATAACACTGGAAAAAAAATGCAGCTAAGAGGAGAAACTCTGGCTGTGAAGTGATATACTGCATATCAGTCTATACAAACCTCTCAGATTGCGCTTTTTAATCACATATCCACACCAGCAGGGCATTAGGTGGTGGATCTCATTGCAATGACAAAGCATTACATTAGGACGTCGGTTGTGTGGGATATTCCATCACTAAATTTCCCTGTAGCTGTCCAGAAGCCCTTTCTGCTGCCGAGTTTATCATAACAGCTTGAGAGTAGATGACCCGCCAGATGTTTGTAATCTCACACCGAGAAGCTTGTGACTGGGGTCGCAATCAGATAAGGGAACATAGGAAGGGATTATAAATGGTGACAGTGGGGAAAAGGCTATAGATTCCACCATAATCGCTGATAGATGCTGAATGTCCTTCACAGACTACTCAGTGTATACACATACTATGGCAAGCCCTTTTAACATTTAATCAGTGGGGGCAATTGTAGATATCAACAATTGCTTTTTGACTAGTTAGAATTCCAAGCCAACATATCCATAATATAATTTTCACTAGTAGTAATTGTAATTAAAGATATCAACAATTCAGTTCTCACTAGTGGAAATGTCATGATATCAACAGTTAAATTCTTACTAGTGGCAATGTTCATAGTAGATATCTCTATAGTCGTTCTTACATTACAGATATCTTAAATGGAATTCCAGAGTCTAGTCAAAATTAAATTATTGATATGTCGGCTTGGGATTTTAGTAAGAATGTAATGTATGTATGTAGAATATGTCACAGATGTTAAAAAAACATTTTTTAACTCCCTAGATACAATTGAGCACAAGCCTCTTAACCCTTTTCTGTCTAAACTAAATATAAATGAAATGTATCATGAAATGAAATGAAACATTCTTTTATTGATGGCCATTATCAAAGGCAAACTCAATGTAGAAAGACAGGGCTGGCAGCAGCAGCGACGCAGCATTAACGCTCCCTGTGTGGACACCACATGCGTGCAAGCTGCAGCAGTTCAGTGAGGTAGCCGTCACGCGCTGCTCAGGCTGGTGGTGTGGCCTGGCCTAGAGGCAGAGTAGGGCGGGTCATGACTTCACAAGCATATCAGCAAAGCAGTTGTTGATATCTGAAATGGGAAATTACATTTCCACTAGTCACAATCCTTTATTTAATATGTGGAAATTCAATTCTAGATATTTGTAATTGTTATTCTTACTATAATTAAATTAAAGATATCTTTAAATCAGTTTGGACTAGTCGAAATGAAATTTCTAAATGTGTAAATATATATGTCAAAATTGTTTACCAGATATCTTAAATTAACATTTTAACTAGTCACGTGGACATTTTGACATGTTGAAATGTCATTTCCACTGGTGAAAACTAAATCACTACTAGTCAGCCCTACTGATTAAATGTTAAAAGGGCTTGCCATACACCAACCCAATATCTGATATCTGATATATATGCCTGTTTATTTTCTAGTGTATCTAAAAAAACACCTCCCATGATTATGTTGGTGCAGCTGTGAATAAAGTGAGTGAATTTAGAGCTTGCACACAAGGCGCAAGCTCATTTCTTCTTGCTAGTTTGTAAGACCCCATTGAGAGTGTATGGTTGTGTGGGCAGGTTAATGATATCAGCTTGAGAGTAGTTTTTAATCACGAACAGACTAATGAGATAGGTTGGGCTGGAGTCACTCCAGCAATAAACAGCATCACAAGTCGCTCCCTCCACTTCTCCCTTTCTCTATTTTTCTTTCTGCTTTCTTCACTGTCTAAACCCAAGAATGAAGAGATTTAGGAGAACCTGAGCGACGAATGAGCACACAATGGTGCGGATTAAAAGGAATCAGTCATATTCACAGGAGTGAACAGCAGGACAGATTCACCCTGTGGCGAGGCACAAGCAGGTTATTGGCAGTGGAGGAGCAGAATTGAGAGCCAGTCCTGGTGAAAAGTAGAAAAAAAATGACAAACATGTCCTGACTGCTTTTGACAGAAAGAGGTCTTTGTTTGTTTACGTATGCTCAAAATACATGGATAGATGTTAATGATGACATTAACAGGATTTAAGATTGAAAAAAAGTAAAGCAAAGCTCTGGTCAAATGGCTTTAAAGGAACATTGTCATTTATTCATAAAATTATTCATAGTAAAAAAAAAGATCCATTTATGTTTTTACTGTTTTGCGACTCTACAGCCCAGCAGTGCTGTAGGGAACGGAAGCTCCCTTTTTTTAACTCCTTAGTACTGAAACATGTTTCACTCCATTAGAGAGTGAAAATTGGAGCCAAGGAAGTGTAAAGAATTGGACATCAGTCCCCCTAAGCCCCTGAGGTACATCAAGAAATGTTGGCTTGCCAAGCTCTCCCAGTTAAGAGCATGTTCAGTCCGTGAAGATGGCTTCGACAGTACATTAATGCAATATGTTACTCCATGCCGGCAGAGCCCTGCGTTATATTTCATCCTGTAACTTATGGGTTTGGATGGTGGCTGGTCTTGATGAAAAGGCTCACACTTTCCAAACCTGTACTCCTATTTAAAGAGATAATCCACGACAATTTCATATAAATAAATTATCTTTTTGGTACTCGCTACTGCCGACTGAGATAACGCTTTGTGATTTAACTTATATCCAGTTTATGAATGCTGTAGCATTTGCCTTTTTAAACATCCAGTGATGGTACTCAGGAACCAACAATTTAACTGCAAACAGCAACACCAAAAATTAATAGAAAAACTGGATTATAGGCATGAGCAATGATGTGGCTGATTTATGCGTTCTTCGTTCCCACGGTTTAGCAGTGGAACTCCTTCCTGACAGAACCACAATAATCAGCGTGGAGGAAAGCTTATCACATCAGGTGAACACAGGTGAGGGGAATGGTGTTCATAAAGTACGACAAAAAAACACAATTTTCTTTCTAAATATAGGAGGTATATTTTGTTTACTTGTTGATATCAACATTCACTTTTTGACTGTGTGACAGTCCAATCTAAAGTTTGGGAAAATCAACATATCGATCACGTGTAGAGAAGACACCCACAAGGTGATGGTAGTCTGTTACTGTCAATCACTTACCCTTCATTTGAATGACTGACTTCTTGTCTTCGTCACTTCATAAATGCTCCAAGTTGTGCACATGCGATTAGACTCCGGAGGCTGTTTGTGGCAGATTATCAAATTTTGTTTAGACATCAATGTTTTTGTCTTTTTTTTAAATTCATGCTTATTATAATTCAAGAGGGGTTTTGTATCTTCATCAGCATATTGTTCTTCCAGCTGCTCCATATCTTTTGTGCTTCGATCCATCTTCCTTGGTTTTCAACTGTTATGATTCGCTGTGGATGCTAAAAAAACAAAGCCACCCTTACAAATCGACATCAACATAAAGTACGAGACCGATATGGTCAACAGGAAGTGGAGATTTATTATTATTTATTTAAGATACAATTACCCTCACTGTGTCCTGCTGCCGAGACATGAACCATCAGCTTTGCCTTTAATTCCTGATCAGATGAGGAAAGGAGCACCACTTCCAGGAACTGAAGCTGCATCAACACAGAATACAAGGAAAAACACATAACAGTACTGGCTACACTGTTTGAGTGAAAATCATTTTATTTGCACTGCAAAACCCTCCCAACAGTAACCATTTAACGCCAAAGAAATTCCAAAGGACATGAATAAAAAAAAGAAACAAATTATGAATTCATAAATAAGTACATGAATTTGCAGATTATCACTTTACATTCATTCCAGTCGGTTCGTGTTTGTGTGTTACGTCACAGTGGATTAGCCGCTCAGAGTGCTGGTGGGTGTTTTTCAGTAGGCGTGGTGTGAGTCCTGCTCTCGGATTATGGACATTTGGTTTGGAGCAGATTATGAGACTCTGCGTGTGCTGTTGGCCTTGGGAGGATAACCACACATCAGCACAGATCGCCACACAAACTGGCATGGAACTAGGTAATATGAATGGCCCTGGGTAATACAGTGTGTGTGTGTGTGTGTGTGTGTGGGAGACAGACCAACAGAAAAGAGAGAGAGCATGTGTATATGGGTAGCTCTATTCTTTTTAATCATATTAAATTGGATCATTAGATGGACCCATTTACACAGTGCTTTCATGAGGTGTACAGGTCCAAATCCTATTGGATGTCGGCCTAATCTACTGCAAAAGCTCTGCAGCTTCCAGTTGCAGCTTTGGTGCGGACTCTGTGTCCCTCGGTGCAGGCCTGGGTATGAACATACGTGCAGCATTAATTTGGCTGAATTAGGATTGAGAACAAATTGCCACTCTACATTCCCAAATCCAGGCGTGATTGAGAAATAATGAGCAGCTCAGCCCACATAAATGGTTCACGAGATTATCCCCCATCTGAATTATACAGCTCACCTCTTTCCTGGCCAGGAAGTCAAATGATTTCATTATGTACAGACTTAATCGTGGACATAACAAGCCTAGAAAAAGCCTGGGACCGTCCTCATCAGGCGAAGGTCCTCAGTATTGATGTCAATCCAACCATATTTCTTCTGCTCTCTAATGAATCTTGTGATGTTTGGAGAATGTTTTCCAACCCTGTGTCCAACGCATCGGATTCTGCATCATTTTCAGTGTGGTACAAATATTGCAATAGCCCCGTAGACTTTCACCTTCCCTGGATGGTGAAAGCCTCATTCTCAGTTCACTCCCATCTAAAATGCTGAAAGATTATCAGCATTTTAGATGGGAGTGAACTGAGAATGAGGCTTTCAGCATTTTAGATGGGAGTGAACTGGATGGTGAAAGCCTCATTCTCAGTTCACTCCCATCTAAAATGCTGAAAGATTATCCCTTAGCAGCATTTCATGCTATGATAGTGCTAATGGCAAACATAGAATCATGATCCTCATCGCTTTAAAAGAGGATCAGGATGAAGGTCCTGCTGATATGACCTTTAGAGTCGGTTCTGGGGGCTAAAGCCAATACAGTCACAATTCTGGAGTTGGCTCAAGAGACCGCTGAAAGTGATGATGGTCAGTGGAATTACATGATTTTAGCTCCTCAATTCATAATGTGAGTGAAATACTCTGTTCCACTGGGAGGGTTCCATGATGTACGACATTCTTATGAATATACATTCTCAATTTATTTATTATTATTATTTATTTTACACAGTAATAGATGTGTGTCAAGTCATGTGCTGTGTAATCAGTTTAATTATCATAATTTGTTATGGTAATGTGCACACATTAACCGGTTTACCAAGCATGAACAGTCAAACAGGTGAATAATGCTACGCTAATGTCATATGGTACAGACTGTAACCAGTGGGAAAAAATGTTCACGTCAGCCTTCTGTAATTACCGGTACAAGTTCCGTTTGCTTCTGCTACAATATCTCCAAGCAGCGTCCACAAGCCAAAATGGCTGCAAAATTACCAATGGATATCAGTTCAGTGTAAATAAAATTTGAATATTAACACAGATACAATCAATGCACCTACCTTAAAAGAAGCTGTATAGCCTACTTAGCTTGTTCATATATGGCAAAATTAGTTAACGAACCACAAAAAACAATGAAAACAATAAATGTAGTTCATTTATCTGGTGTGACTACAGATGTAGTAGTGACGTTAAATATCTTAAAATAATATGTCGTAAAAGCACAGGTGAACTAAAAACACTAACGTTTGCGCCTTTCTACTCAAGTGTCCCAGTAAGCCATGACTTAAAAGCAGATAGCATAGCCACAACTGTGTACTAGAAATTCAAAGAGAAATGATGGTAAGATGGTGAGAAAAGAGTCTAACACTGCGTGATTCATTCTTTGGAATAATTTTATTTGTATCACAGTTTGAATCAATGACTCAGTTTGCTTAAAACACTTAACTTGTAGATGATAATTATACTTTTTCAACTTTTCCAACCTCTTGGTTCATTTTCATGTGGTGTTTACAAGTGCTGCAAATGTTCAGCAGCCTCAAAACACATCAAACACTTGTTAGAGTGGCTGATCCTTATAGATATTATTCAAAGAGATATTCCAAGCGTGAATTATAGTATGTGTGTGTTGGTGCAGAAAGGTGAGCTAGAGGAGGAGAGGTAGAGAGAAACTGAAATGCATAGGCAGAGATAGAGAGAGAACTGGAGTGAGGTTTGATAGAAAGAGAGCGTGATAGCGTCGGAGCGTTTAGTATGCAGAACAGAAGGCAAACACTTTTAGCCCTTCTGTCGAAGTCTGGGACTCCGGTCTAAACTTTCTCATATAAGCCTTCGCCTCAAGCCATGAGCTCAAATATTTCAGTCACATTCACTGAAGCTAAGGAAAAAAATGCCTTATTACTTATGATCAAAGGTTGGTGTTTTCTGGAGGAGACATGGAACGTCTGCTAGAATTTGCATTAGGAGTTGAAGGCGGGTCATTTTCAGTGAATAGAGAGACATCTAGAAACAGGCGGGGATTCGTTGTTTTCCCTGCTTTTAAGCTCACTTCCTTTGAAGAAAGTTTACATGGGTAAACAGAGCTACGTGAAATCTAAATATGAGTATTAGGAATGAAGACTTAAATCTCTTTCTCCCGGTTAAGTCGCCCTGTAACCTGCAAAGAAAAATGTCAGCTTGACCTTTTATTTCTTTAAATCTTTACAGTACATGTCTAGAGATGCAACATTTTCTGTTACACCTTTGACTGTTGCACTCAATGTTGTCTTTTGTAGGTCTCTCTGGCCTTGTGAGAATACATAACATAATATAAACGTACTCGTAAATATAAAACTCATGAAAGATACTTGTCCTATCCGTTATATTATGGAATGAATGGTATTTAAAATATGTTGAGATGTCATGAAAAGTATGGGACTCCGAAATGGCCAATATAACACAAATAAATGAAGACGTTATCAAACAAACAACCACATGAATGGAGACAGAGAAAATATGAATTTAACCAACAAATGATTATGTGGTTTTATAGATTATTAAGCCTCACCTTATTAGTATGACATCAGCTGAGTATTATGTGATTTTATTGTTATTTTATTGTTTTATTTGAGTTTTTAGTTAAAAATTATCAATTGCAAATGTGCATTTTTATGTCAGAACATGAATATACAAAATTAATGTAGGTGTAATGTGTGATGTAAAATCAGTGTTGTCAAAGTTGCAATTTGGACAAAGAAGACAAGACGGACAAAACAAAACTCGAATACAGGATTATGAGGGTTATATCTACGACTGTAATAACAAGAGGCGTTTTGGGTTGTGTAGTTATATGCGAATTGGCTTGGGGTAAAAATGAGGTATTCTGTTGATTTAGTGTTTGTTTATGTCTGTGTATGTGTGTGTGTTTCAGTCTGCCTGTTTGTGTGGATGTACGTGAGAGTGAAGAGAAAAAGAAAAAAGGAGGCATGCGAGTATGGGGCAGGAAAAAAAAAAGAAATAAAAATAAAATATTGATAATAGTAATAATGATGAAATAAGCTGCCAAGCCAGCGAAGCAGGATTGGAGCACCACTGGAAAGCACTCAAACAGGTCAGCTGCGTTAGGCCAGGTTGGTCGACAATATTGTAATTATTGTTTTCCTTCATCACCATTAGCATGACCCCCTGTTTTAGAACCATTTTTCCAATACTCCTTTTACATTATTGTATTGTGCTTGAAACTGGTCCTCCTTGCTTTGGGCCACCCCAGACCCTTAGGAGGGAAAATACTGTCTTCCCCACTTCATCATTTAACAGATTTATTTTTCCAACAGTGATTTGTAACTGTTTTGGAAGGCACTGACAAATGATGTTGTCCTGATGAGAGGGGTGTCAGATCAGAAAACGCTAATACGTGTCATTCTGGAGGGCAGTTACAAATGATATTGGTATTTTATGGTATTTTGTGGTTCAATTCGGAGGACTTATAGGAGGGCGCTGGCCCATCAGGCAGACCCTTCGGAATGCCCTCACTCCAGCTGCCTGGTACAGGGCAGAAGCACCACCCATGTAAACAGTATTATTTCATAGTGGCATTTTGTCAGTTAACACCTTTATTTCATGTCACTTTTCATGAGTTTGTTGTCACCAATCTCCACCCCCTTGCCCTTCAGCCAATCACATGCCCCCAGCCTGTCAGCAGCTGTCAGCTAGCTCATGTTAACTTGAGCAAAAACACAAAGAGAAAGACACTACTTTGTTCTTCTTGTTACAGCGAAGATAACAGAAATAACATTTGAGCTGAGCGTTAATAATTTATTAAATTATTTTATAATGTATTAGTTAATTTTTAAATATATTTATGTATTAATAAGATTATTTCATGATGTTTTATTTATGCATTTAATATTAGCTATTTTGGAGTTCCAGCAGCCAGGCTGTGCACTCTGGAAATACTAATACATTCTGAGCAAATTACAGTGAAAAGCTTACAACTGCTCTGGCTGGTTCACATCTCCATGACTTTTCAGGTTAACATCAGTCAGTCAGTGTCTCAACCTGCTTCGGAAGTGGCTTTTAGTAACACCTGCCTCACCCCTGCTAAAAAGCTTAGGATTTCTATTCGTTTTTTAAAGCTGTTTTGAGTTTGATGGAGAGCTTTAGTATGTCATGAGGTCCATCATTTCTAAAAATGTTACTCTGCAGTGTTGATGGGCAGTTGACAGATTTTCTTCAATTTTGTGGTTTCTTCTATTCAGAAATATTCACATCCAAACCCATAACAACAATTTGTAAGATAGACCTATCCCTGTTGTTATTATTATAGTACAACACATGGCTCTTGGTGTATGTTGAAAGCATGATTTACATGGATGTCACCTGCGGAGTGCAGAATAACAGCTAAATGCAACATTTTGCTATGCTGATTATTTTCCTTTACCAGAGTTTCTTCCATAGCCTGTAGTTATTTTGATTCCCTGCCAAGATGCTAATCCATGTTGCATCCGGACCCTCACTGCAGATGGAGTGCCCATAATAAGCTTAATTTCCCTTCATCAGTGCAAAAGGACGGTAAAACTGTTACTGAGACCAAGAATTACACTCTGACTGAGGGGTGGGTTTCAGTTGTTCCACCATCTGATGAGAAAGTTCTTGACTTCCAGCAGAAGCCTGCAGGCTCAGGTCATCGTGTTTCTAGGCACTGTTAAATGGAGCTGTGGCCCCAGCATGGCACTGCTGTCAGACCTCACAGCCTCTGCAGACAACTTAGGGGGCTTGTAAAGAGGCCAAGGCTGATGGGTTTTGAGTCTCCTTGGGCGGTCAGCTGGAAGAAAATTGGAATGATCCCATGGTGTGTGTGTGTGTGTGTGTGTGTGTGTGTGTGTGTGTGTGTGTGTGTGTGTGTGTGTGTGTGTGTGTGTGTGTGTGTGTGTGTGTGTGTGTGTGTGTGGCAGTCAACTTTGAAGGTCCAGAAATAAGGACATATTCATATATATATATATTCTGGCTTGGTTGGGAATCCAAACTAACACATCTGGCAGTGTTTACTGGTGGGAAGCCAGTGAGGGATTGTGCCCATGTTGCTATACTAGTGACTCCAAATGGCTGGTCAGAGCACCTGAGGGGAGAGAGATCTGGGGAAGATACAATCTAGGAAGTCCAGTTTGAGTTACATCCCTGATTTTAATTATTATTTTTTTTATCATAGGCTGCATACTCCAAAATGGACATGGACACGGACCACGGACCTGCATGCAGTTCTCTTTATACTGTACTGGGTATCTACGTAGGTGGACATGTTCACATTTTTTGGCGTGTACAGTCTGACAAAATTTACATCATATCCAACTTCGCAGCTATGTCGAGGTGGAAAGTGGAATTTGAACTTAACAGTGGAGCTAGCAGTTGTGAGGACCATAGTAAAAGGGAATTAGCCATCCAAAGCAGAAAGGAAAGTGGGAAAATAGAGTGCAATTTTACCAACCTACTTGGAACGATGCATAATAATCTTTAAAAATCCCCCAATTTCTGCAAATGTGTCCTGTTATATCTTGATTTTTTTTTTTGCACTTGCTTTTTGGATTTCTCCCCACAGAGTTAACTCATGTAAAAGGTATCATGATGGTTTCTTTCTTGTGACATCTTCAAAGTGAACGTTTTGGCTATTCCTTCAGTTTTTCAGCAGGACTTCTGGGGCTCTGTTATTGACATGAATGACTAAGCCCTTTGACTGAGAATGCAACAAAAAATGCAAAGTTAATAACAGCAACTTCACGCAGAGGCTCTGGCTTAGGGGCTACCTGGGCCTGTTCAGTAACCCACCCATGTCTGCCTGTCTGTGGCTAGTTCTGTACATTTGGGACATAGTTTTTTATACAATATGTACCTAGAGTATAGGCATCATTTGCATGTTGGATTCAAACCTCCTACTAACAAAGTCACATTTCTATTTTCAAAATATTACAAAAATAAAGGAGGCAATTGAAAGAAATCACACTGGAAAATCCACATAGAGCTGCATGAAAACCAGGAATCTGCAGAGAGAATAAAGAGATAAGAGGGAGGTTGAGTGAGATCATAAAATCGAATTATTAAGTACTATATGTGTAAATGTAGAGGGAAAATATATACTCCAATGTGTGAATAAGATGTCCTGTACTCGTGAGGGCGGATCCTTGTATCTTGCCAAATATTCCAAATGTTACTCATGCTAGGAGGAACTCTAGCTTCCTCTCAGCGTGAGTCTCTTTTTCAAAGTCTCAAATCCACAGGCCTTGTGTTTACCAGTCTGGAAATGCTTCTGATGATCAAGCTAATTCAAAAGTGTGCTCTTGAAGTCAAGACACTTCATAATATTTTTATCGGGTGATTAAAAAATGCCTTTTAAGTAATAATCCAGGACAAGGACTTCTATCACAGAACATTGTGGAGATTCCTCCCAGTGCATGTTTGCAACAGCATCAGCAGTGATTTGTATTAAATGAAAAACAGAAACCATAGAAACAGCATCAGTCATTTAACCCTTTACTTCCTGAAGGGACGTTTTCAAACCAGAATTTAGTTTAGCACATGCTGTCTTTGGAGACAGAAAAAAACTAAATCTAGGAA
This sequence comes from Macquaria ambigua, assembly GCA_008360985.2. Lineage (NCBI taxonomy): Eukaryota > Metazoa > Chordata > Actinopteri > Centrarchiformes > Percichthyidae > Macquaria > Macquaria ambigua. Next base: position 166,287 of record VMKM01000134.1, read on the forward strand.
AAGGGGAGGATGCTGTGGGGCAAGTAGGTAACAACTGTGCCTAATATATTGGCAAGCAAACATGCCCCAAAACATATTTTTCTTTAAACCTTATTGGAACAATATAAGAAGTGAAATTTTCTATTGAGACCCAAACTTTTTGTGGAAAAAAATATGCAGTGCAAAAAACTGTTATGAACTGTTAAGAGCAAATGTTTAGAAATATTTAATCTGAATTCATATCCTGACCTGTATTAAAATACACAGCAGGACAGACAAATGGGATACATAATGTATATATTTTTCTCATTCAAGTGCAGAGAAAATGTTCTTCAATTTAGAGCCAAAACTTTCTACCAAATTTTACTGCAATTTAACTGCATAAAAAAACTAACTCTGAAGAGGAAATAATGACCTTGCATCAACCATTTTCCCTATATGTGTTATCTCTCCTCTGTGACAATAGGGCAGGTTTTATGTAATTGTGGCAGAGCTAAGTATTGTTAAAAAAAACTTAAAACCACCAAACAACCATTATTGTGATGGCAGTAATGGTTGTAATCTTGCTGTAAGTCTGCTAGCAAGGAGTGAATATTAAAAGGAATTTGCCAGACTTGTGGAACTCTTTTACACATTAAAATTAGAGGTGTAGTTGAAGAGAATGGGAGTAGCAGGTCCTTATGCACATGACAGTCATTTTAACATATGAATGGTACTCAGATAGGGAGTTGTTTTTTTGTTGATTGCCTGAGCAGATATACAGGAGAGGTTTGACTGAGTCAGACACAATTACTGGCATTCTCTCAGCCTGCAGCTGCTTGTGTAACAGCAGCGGGTAGTGAACCCTCTTCGAGCGGCCTTGTTGATTTTCCCTGTTGATTCCTACTCAAGATCAATATCTTCTCAGGTCCCTTTCAGTCCTCTTACTTTCCAGGGTTAATCGACGACAATGGAAAGCTCCAGGGATTTGTGGAGACCCTGCCTTCTAATTCTTTCATTTTGTGTGAGATAAATTGAGGGCTGTTGACAAGATCTTAACTTAATTTGGTGCTGAATATAAGTCTCTACCTTATCCTGGCCTGTGGACACGCCAGCATGGACCCACCACAGGCAACTCGCCACTGCAGAACTGTATGACAAGCTGACATTTCAAGGCTTAAATTATTTTGTATTCAAATGTTTCATAGTGTATTTTCCATGTCAATAAAGCAAAACAGTACTTAATATGACGCCTTGAGGGTCTCTTCTGCTCTCAAAGTCAAGGTTGTGATGTGAGTAGTCATTTTTTGAATATTGCCACAGTATTTTCATACGCTGTTTAATAATTCACTCAACATTCTAAGAAATGTGACAGTGCTTATAATATACATAACTTGGTCTAATCATATGCTGAATTTTGTTAAGCTGCCTGGGGCATTTCATTCAACATCATCATACTGCATATGCAGCAGTCACTTAAGACTTATAAATATACTGCAAGGATGGGTGTTGACGTTGGATGTTCACCTTGTTTTAAATTGCATATTATAGCATAATCATTGATTTGTTTGATCTTTTAGAAAGCCTTAGGAGATCATACCAAGAACAGAAGTTGCAACTAATAAGGATCAAACAGAGGCCCGCTAATTTAATTTCAATATGAGTTATTCTTAGACCAATGGTTCCTTGACCAATATAGGATCAAAGTTAAAATAGCTGATTACATCAGTTGAAAAGTAGAGGTGAAAAGTTCAAAATGCATATCAATGAAAGGGTAATTTGTGTTGTCCCTTTATTTCACTGCAACTGAGCTCACACAGGTCTTCTCTGGAGTGTGTCAAGCACTGTGATGCCAACATCCTGAAGAGGCTGAGGAGGAAACAAACTAAATCTGGATGCCTGAGGTTTGGGATGAGGCCAGCAGTCAGTCATCACTCTCCCAACTATCCTGACAACAATGAACACGCCACAGTGGGCCCACCATCTGTTTGGGAGGAGGGTTGATATTTTTGCTCTCAATATGGCTAGTGAGACATAATATGAGTTGCTGTTATTGCTAAATTCAAATGCATTTTGTTACTCATTTGGGACAGTTTTGCTGACACAATCTTAGAATACAGTCCCCTCTAATGTAGCATTTCTTCACCTAATTAAAACACTAGCAATGGAGCGTCTTCATTAGCTGCAAGTATTAAGTAGAAGAAGTCCAGTAAGTGGTTCTTTTTGTGATAATTAATTCAGTCAATGAAATGTCTGAAAATAGTAAAAAAAAAAAAAGAAAATGCCCCCAATAGCCCAAGTTAATGTCTTGAATTTGTTTGTTTTTGTCCAACCAACAGTTCAAAACCTCTAAATATTGAATTTACAATGTTTATGAATTCCATGTCAATGTTATATGTCTATAAAAGAGAAAAGCAGCCAATCTTCACATTTAAGATGCTGTGGCCGTGTTCTGTAATACTGGAAAATACCACACAATATCAAAAGATCTACGAAATAAGAACTTTTATTCATAATATATTCATACTTGTACACAAGTAAAATAAAATGCATATCTATGGTTCCATTGCAATCTCCATAAACAAGTCGACAGCATTCTTTTGGTAAATGCTACCCATATACCCTTTCTGTCATGAAAATAGAACTAAAATCGGGGGAGGTAAAACATTTGTTTTTATAAACATAAAAAAACATAACATTACCCAACAAATGCATCACTTTGAATAAATAATGGGGGGAGATTGTTTATCTTCATTAAACGGACCCAACATTCTTTGTGTGTGCTCTGTCTCCGATTTCCTGTATTTGCTTTTTTTTTTTTTCTTTTTCTTTTTTTTTTAGTCTTCCAGTGGTCTGTCTAAGCAGTAAAAGCTTTTGAGAGGGAAAAAGGGAGGAGTCTCCAAAGTGTAGCTTAGACACAGTACAGTTAAGTACATAGAGAACAAACAATTTTGGGCACCAATTCATTATATACATTAGATCTGTAGTGTTCTGTAAAGGCATCCATTTTGTTAAATGTACTCTAACGTCTTCATCATTGTTTGTCCTCACACACGTTGGGTCAACATGACTCCTCGCTTTTCAGTCACTGTCTGTTGTAGATGTCACTGCATCTTCTGTTATCATTGTCATGAGCATCAACAATCTTGAGTCCTATGTTCAGAGTAAGATCAGGAGTCCTAAGACATGGCTAGAGATATCCAGATCATGGGAATGAAGAGAAAGCGCAGCACTTGCAAAGTAGAACCCCGGCCTTTGATGCAGTGGGTGTCTGATTTGGGCTTTTTGGAACACTTCTTTTTCTTTTTGTTTGACGCTGTAGATGATTCCAGATTGTCTATAAGGTCAGGGTTTAGATTTTCCAAAGACTTGTCCAGGGTGTTGGACAAGGTTCCCAGTGGTCCATCATTCTGCTTGTTCTGGGTCTCGTTTTTCGTTCGTTCCGGCTCCTTATATTTAGTCTTAGACATGTTCTCCTTTTCCTTAAGGGGGTTGTTAGTGATTTGGCGGCTCTTGCCAGACAGGATGGAGGACTTGTCGTTATCTCCAAGGCAACACCTGGGAATGGTGTCCCCGAGAGGATTTTCGGTGGAAGGGAATTTCCCAGACTGTGCCTTTGAGCTGAAGAGATTGGTCTGGGTTTGAGGCGTTTCCACACACCCCTCCAAGTCTTCACTTTTCAGTCGTTTCAGGTCCTTTCCTGCCAGGAACTCAGGAACATTGCACTCCAATTCAGAGCTGGAACCTTTGAAACGTTTGAACCAGTCCCACAAGGTCCTCGCACGGCAGTCACAGATCCACTGGTTCCCGTTTAAACGCAAATACTGGAGAGACACCAGCGGGTCCATGGTCTCCCCCGTCAAGACAGTAAGATTGTTGAAGAACAAAAACAGGGATTTCAGCTTACCAAGATCACTAAAAGCCCTTGGTTGGACATAGATAACCCGGTTCTGGTGTAGCAGCAGCCTGTCCAGATTGATTAAGCCTCGAAACATGTTGTCCGTTACTATCTTGATCTTGTTATTGTGCAGGTAGAGATAAGTGAGGTTGGCAAGGTCCAGAAAAGTGTCATCATGCAGGGTTAGAATGTTATTGTCCTGCAGGTAAAGGTACTGTAGGGAGAACATTCCTCGGAAAACCCCAACAGGGAGCTCTGACAGGCCACACCTGTGCAGGTGGAGGGTGTGCAGCTTAGTTAAGCCCCGGAAGGCTGTAGGGCTGATGGTGCGGAGGTTGCTATTGTCACCAATGTCCAATTCCTCCAGTTTTTCCAAGCCGTAGAAGGCCCCAGCCTCGATGTAGCTGATGTTGTTGGAGTAGAGCCACAGAACAGTGAGATTGTGGCAAGAGCTGAAGCTGGTGGACCTCACCACCGTTAGCTTGTTGCTCTGAGGAATATCCGCTGGCTCCGCACGGGGATCTCAGTAGGGATGGAAAACAGTCCTTGTTGTTGGCAGGCCACAGTGGGCTTGGGCTCACTGTAGCACACACACTTGGCAGGGCAGCTGTCAGTTTGAGGCACAAGGTTCAGCCACATCACCAGAAACAGGAGTCGCCCCCCTATGGAGACAGACAAAAAAGACCAGTGGATTAGTAATCAATGTATGTAAATGTTAAAAGTTACAGTTCTAATATAGTCGCAGAAATCTGTAGAAATAGATGAATTCAGGTCAGATTGTATTATGTATAAACCCTTGAAAGAACACCCTACATTTTAATCAGACAACATAATTGGAGAATCAGTCTGATACAGAGCAAGATGGTACCTCTCAGAAAGTGTAGATAAAATATTTTTTGATCTTTTTTATGTTCATAACACACAATTTTAAGCCAATGACACCGCACACACCATCAAATTACATAACTGACAAAATCCAAAACATTTTCTTTCATAAAGTGTAACGTTCAGCACATTACTACTACAGAATAGGGAATCCTCTTCATAACAGTGATTCAGCATGTATTTTAACGGTGATGTTATTTGGATCTGGGGACACATCTCTACACATCCCTACTGCCACTGCTGATGTGAAGACCTAAACAGCTGAAGAGAGTCCTGTGAAGGAAGACTCATTTAAAATTGGGTGGGTGGCTTTTATGTGGAATTAGCTTGCTCTAATAGGGCGGACATAACTAATGGTGTTTCAGCGTTCCTGAGGTTGACATTTAGCCTGACGCTGGGAGATAAGCTTTCATGCCAGGCTAAGAGATTGATGCCTGGGGCCAAGGTGGAAAGAGGGCTACAGAGGCCCTGCTAGAGTTTCCACTGCCATGACTGAAGCATTTTTAGCAGTGCAGCATGAAGATGAGATATACAAGAGGTGTGATAGCACTCAGAGCGAGGCTTGTAAAGATTCTTGTATGCGTTTGCCCTGAAGGCATCCATGTTTAAAATTAGGCGTATTCCGCATTTGCTTGCATTAATTATTTCTGCTTGTCCTCTGCCATGATTCAGATCAGCTTGCTATGCAGTTCCACGATAAGTGAAATGGGCTGGATTACCACATGTGAATGATCACTTCTGACATTACACTGCCGTAGGTATAGCTGAGGTATATTGGGGCTCACTCATTCCTTCATGTAGAGAAGATAGTGTCAAAGTGTCACAGGCATGTCTAGTATCAGCATATAATGGCAGGTACTCTTCCAAATCTCTGAATCTTCTTCAGCTCCTGTCTTTACTGAGGATTTCCAATATCTGCTCCCATGCACATGTGAGGAATCCCAGGCTTGCAGGCATGACAGGTAGTGAGACTCTGGAAAAATGCATGAGCCTTACTCAGCCCTCCCCCCATCTCTACTCTCCCTCTTCTCATTCCCCTGCAATGTGTTGTGGTGCAGCTCATCTCTGGACCTTGTTAAACGGAGCTCTGGTGTGGCCTGACAGCAGCCCTCTGCTGCACTTTCTTTCCAATCTCCCTGCTCAGCCGTCAGACTGCCACCGGAAAGCTGTCAAGACTTTCCACTCTTTCTGCATCGCAGCACTTTTCCCTCAGCACTGCCTAACAATAGCAATATTTTATCGCACAGCACGCTTCGTGTATCTCCTCTGCCGTCTTCATTTTTCCCCCATATGCTGTCTATTCATTAACAGGCTATTTCCACCCACGCGTTGCATGTCAAAGCCTGGTTTCCTCAGCTCTCGGCATAATATGTCTTGTCTTTGTTAGCATCTGTTGAATGACAGCATAAGCCCCACAATGTCATCAACTGCATCCCAATTATTTTTTGGCCACTAACAGCATCTTCACATCTGCATCACACTGATTGCATTACCATATGATACAAACATAACTCTGGTCATGGCTTCCTGACATCTTGGTACTATATCACTCTTTCATAATCGCATTTCCGAATGACCTCTGAATGAGTTCACAGTTGGACCTCTCACCTTCCACTGTAGAGACTTGTATGTTGTGTTCACACTATTGATCGGTCAACAACGCTGGTCTTTCTCCTTTTATTTTCATCACCACTTTGCTGTCTTTGCTTCAAATCTAAAATGAGGCAAAGATTACACAAAAAGGAGCTAATGTTTAGCTGTTTGTCCTCACATTTGTTGTTGAGTTGTTGACACAAACTTTAATATCTTAAAATACAGCATCAAGGTTGTGGGTGAAAAAAATATCCATTCCTTATCGTCCTTTGCCAGCTTTGGTTTCAACACTTAATCTTCCCCCTATCTGCTGTGTCAAAACAAGGCTCCAAGCACTGCCTTCCTGTTCCAGACCCTGCCAGTGGCCTCTCTTCTGAGAGCTATATTATTGTACAGTAGCAATCATCACTCTGTTTAAGAGCAGACAAGCCTCTTTGTTTCCTCCTAACTGAAACTGTAGCCCCTTCAGCTTTGAGTAAAATACATCACCTTACCCCTGCCCTCTCCTCCAAGACAAGCACTTCTATTTACTATAAGAGCCTGACAATTTGTGGCAGGTTATGGCAGGTTAAACAATTGCGGGCGACCAGTATTCGTTGGTGATAGACAATTTAATTAGTCAAGCAAAGAAGCTGTCAAAACAAATTCTCTAAAATCATCTGATGTTGCTGAGGACACTCTGGTTTGGACATTAAATTGGGTTGATATTGTCTTCTACTAAAAATTGGATATTGGCCTCTCAGTGTCCCTTGCTTGGATCGTGAAGGTGAAGATATGATTTTTTGAGTCAGCTTCAGGCACGGTAATCTCCTTCCTTAACAACACACCTTAAATTATTTCATAAGTATGGATTTCAGGAGAGGTTTGTCCTGTGGTCATAAAGAAAAATGAAATACTAAGAGAGAAAAAATTGGGGCATGAAAGTAGTCAGCGATGTAGATGAATAATATCAGCTAACTGCAACTTCAGTCCAAACATACTGGTATCGGTTCTCGAGTAGCAGCTAGAGGACACTACAGTAGCAAAACAGAGAGATGCCCACAGGAGTGGTATGAGTGGGCACAGACAGCTTTGTTTACTTATTGTATGAGTGCATCACTTAGCCAGACTCCTCGCTCATTTGCATGTGTCCCTGGCATGTTTGGAGCTCTAAACAAACTCTCAGCTCTCCGTTGTCTTATTGTGAAAATACAAAACACATTTAAACCCTTCCATCGTGCTTTGAAACCCGCAACGAACACAGAGGGCATATCGGGACAGGGCATTCAGAGGGCCTCCGATTCATCACGGTGGCTTTACTTTGAAGGGCTGGGGATTGGGCAGGGACGGCTAACATGACAGTCTTATCCCCTTGGCCCAGAGTGGAAGTGATGTCTCTGTCAGAGATGAATCACACTAGTTCTCTAGAGGGACCTCCTGGCCTCTTTCTGAAATCATACATTATTGTATTGCTCAGAGGCAGGCCTGCATTTAATATAGTCATGATCCCTCTCTCTAAGGTCATGTATCTTGTGTGAATCCATCCATGCATACATAAATTGTTTTTATATCATGTTGAAAGGAATAACTTAGAGAAACCATATAGGATATGACAGTTGTATGAAGCCCAATTTAAGCACAGCCAAGGCAGCTATAAATGACTTTGTGAGCTGAGAGTAATAAAGGGCAATAACTCGGTGCAGCACAGACTCACAAACTTACAAACACAAAGTTTTTATGAGGAGTGAACACAAAAATGTGAAGATTACATTCTTCCACTGAGAAATTAGTTCTTTTTTGGGGGGGAATACTTACTATTTATATGTTTAGATCTTTTTTAAACTGCACTTTGACACATTATTTCAGGGGTCAGAGTTCTAGTTTGGCATTTATATCTTAATTAGACAGACAGGTGACTGGGACTCTACCATCATTTTTTCTATCAATTATTCTAGTATTGTTTTTGTCTGTGTTGGATTTGTTTATTTCTGTTTTCTCTCTCAAGCCTATCATCAATGGTTGGCTGCTCTGCTTCCTTCTGCTCTCCCTTCTGGTACTCATTGCCATTTTTCGTGAAAAAACAAACATGGCACATGGTCAACCTTGCTATCTAGCCATGCTAAATTATTTTTAAATTGTGCATAAAGCAGGTGTAGGTAGTTATGTAAAAATGTTCCTTAGTCACACTCACCCAGAACAAGCAATTTTTTCAAAGTTCAGGCCCACCCTTGATGATTATAATTGGTTTATGACAAATAATCCTGAATATTTCTTTCCCATGGCTTTTCTCAGATAAGTGGGATCAGTCAGACACTTTTCTTGAGACTTCATCAGTTGAAGAACAACATAGTTGAAAAATGGGGAAACTAGACATACGTGACTCCTGTGATTCATCTAGCCTTCACTTTTGGAGTGAGTGATGCTGTCCTGGATGTAAAGCAGCTAATTACATGTACTCTTGTTACTGTAAATAGATCCTTTTTTGTCTGCTTAAACTATTTTGAGGACATTCTAAAATCAGTGCTTCTACTTTCACTCATGTAGAGTTTTTTGAAAAAGTTCTACTTTTGAAAAAGGTAAAAATTACAGAATAGCCTACAGTTATACTGTCATGGCAGACCAGTAGAATAATCCATTTAAATTTGCTTTGAACCCCTTTTCCCTCATAAGCCTGTGAAAAAGTTTTATTACAGAGAAGAAATGGTCTTCACTTTCAAGAGCATCACTGAATTGCAGAGGGGTTGGCTAGTAGGGCATATTCATATGGAAAAGGTTGTGATCAGAAGGCCACATTGGCCCTTTTATGGCTACCATATTTACCCTGTCACTGCAGAGTATAGTGTTCAAAAGAGCTACTTTTCCTCTTTTACTCAGTTTTCCAGGCAATTATTCTTACTTCTAGGTCAAGTACTATTTCTTCACTTGTACATTCCAGTACTTGTTCAACCATAATGCAAGAACACACACACACTAAACAAACACACAGACAAGCACACAAGGACAGATTTGTGCTTGCCCTTACAACATTGATGTACCAGATGCTATGATCTTAAATAAAGATGCACACATCAGATTAAACAGGTTATTTAGGACATGATGGACCAGAGAGTCGAGCTGGAGTCCCTTGGCTAACCATGGAGTGTTGCAGGGGCATCAGTGGCGGCTTCAGCATGCAGACGAGGACACAATTAGAAGACAAACAGGGGGGACAGATGAGGTCCTGTTTGACACACATCTGACGCAGCACTTGCCCAAGCAGATGGCTCATGAATAACTGAGGGAACCGGAGGTCGGCAGGCAGAAGGAAAAACGGAACCAGGCAACAGTGTGTGTGGAAAAAGAGGGTCTACATAGATCTTTATGCATGTGTGTGAACATGTGTGCACATCCCTTCTTGTCTGTGAGAGAAATAAAGCAATAGCAATGCACATACAGTAAATACTCCTGGCTCGGCATAACTGCGGTAGGCAGATAGGTTGTCATGTCATGCTACTGAGAAGTGACAGCAGTAACAATAGGCGGTGGGCTGGCAATATCCTGACAGTGAGAGAATGAGCTTGCAATCAGAGGGCTGTCGGATCGAATCCCTGCTCGACTGGCGAACAATTGGAATGGAAAGTGGAAGTGAAGAGTTCTCCCTTTCAGCAACTGCCATCAAATTACCATCGACCCTTGAGTGATGCACTGACCTCCCAGCTGCTCAGCGGGACATCAGTCAAGACTGTGTTGTGCTCAACATTTACAAACTGTCACTGTTGTACACAGTGGTGGAAAGGACTTTGATAAAGTGAATTTACTCAAGTTCTATACTTAGGTACAATCTTTAAGTATGTGTACTTTCATTTTATGACACTTTGGAGTTCTACTTCACAACATTTCATAGCCAAATATTGTTCTTTTTACTCCGCTTCAACAGCTGAAATTATATTTTACATACAAACTGTATCATCAACTTATATAATATGATACATTGTTAAAAATTACCTAATACTATATGTTAAAGTAAAGCTAAAAGTTTAAATAAGCTATAACCTTAACTAGCTGCAACAATAAAATGCTGCTTGCACATTAGTTCTTCAGTAATAATAATTTAACTGACATTCTGCCTGCATAATGGGTACTTTTACTTTTTGATACTGATACTGATACGTGCTGTTAATACTTTTTCAGTAAGATTTGGGTTGTAGGATTCTTACTTGTAATGGAGTATTTTACATTGTAGTATTGCTACTTTTACTTAAGATTACACCGATTTAGTATTGGACTCCTATCAAATTTGCAGTGGAGGACTGAAAAAGTCTGACTTTTAGTCCCTAGGTCAAGCTCCAAAAACGATTGATCTCGAAACACCTACCAATAGATAACCATCTTTTATTAGACCCTTCCTGCCTAGTAAATGCCCATGTCTTGCAAACCATGACAGTTTGTATTGCAGGCTTTCCGTTACAAATTTGCAGTCTGCTATCCAAGGTTGAGATACTCAAGGGTTGTCGCCTTTCTCAGACTTGACAAAGCTCCTCCAGAGCCACAGAAAACATTATTCAACTGTTTTCACAGGCTGTGTAGTACTCCTCGTGACTATTAAATAGTCTATGACATGTACAATTGGTGAAGTGTCCCTTTAAGTAAAGAATGGATACTTCTTACACCATTGACTGCATATATGGGCAGCACTCCTGCAACTATCAATCAATTTAGTTGCTAAAATGACAAATAGAAATAGAGTTAGGTATGCTTAAATGCCACTATAGAGGATTAATTGTAGTGCGGTGGCATAGCGCCACAGGATTAGGGGGCAAAAATGGCACATTCTTCACAACTCTATTGTATAGTTGGCAGCAAACCAAGTCGCCCTTAGTGCTGCTACAGCTCACTGTGAAATGTTCCACGGAAGGCATTTGGAAGTCAAGTCCACCCGTGAGGTTTTGCAGAATGGCTCAAATCCAGCTTTGTGCCCACCTCCACATGTCACAGACATGGGCAATTTTCACATGTGAAACCATGTAGAATGCATAATTCAAGTAATGTAAGCTGAAAATAATGCAGGCACCCGCCGAGCATGAGTGCGTGGGGGTGTCCAGATGCACTCTTCAAGCCACAGAGGAGCAAAAATTCAGAATGCCCTACTTTGGGTTTTGTGCCGTGCGGGCTGCCAGTAGTGCAGCCAAGCATTTTTGCTTAACAGAGTGTATAAGGCTTTATCTTATCTACACATGGCTAGAGAGAAAATAAATGAGGGTAGCTGCTACAGTACATGCCCCATGTGTCTTGGTGTTGCTTAGCTCTCAGGCAGACTTTAGCACAGGTGTTAACAACATTTTAGGAGGCCTCTTTTTTTGTTTAAGACAGAACGTGTCATCCTCCTCAAGTACTAAGAGGATTTGTGTGAAAATCTACCCTGCAAAGAAATAGGTAGCCTATTTCTGGACACTTGAACTCATATAATATCAAGTATCCCAACCAAGTGCTTTAACTGGACTGGACTGGAGATGTCATTACGTCTGTAGTTGTGCTATATATGGGTATGCTATATATGGGTTTAAGGAAATGGAGTTTTTCTTTGTATGTCCAAAGATTTTCAACACCCCATGGTTACCTTCATATAAATGGATAGAGGAAAATGTCTTCCAGTGGTATGAGAATATAAGGACATTTTATGCCCTAGTACTGTCAAAAACAATAGTGATAGAAGCTAATTTTGATTGATCTTTTTCACCTCTACTGATTTTTTCTCTTATGTCATTTGAATAAGTTCTGAGTCAGTGAGTGGTGTGGGCTGACCTATATTTGTTTACATCTTGGCACTTCTGCCTTAGTTACTAACATTTCTTGCTTGCACTGTAACCAGTGTTATAAATTAAGTTATACATTATTAGATGTTTAATGTCAACATACATTGATATCACTGGATTTAATAAGTGGTGTTGATTTCAGCAGTGTGCGTTCCCATTCGACTAAGTGATGACTCTGAGAAGAAGGGGTGTATCATATTTTGAATGAGGTCCTCACATTTCAGGTGTTCTAAAAAACATAATTCACTGGTCTCTCGTGCAGTTCTGGGCCTCTTGTGTCAAGTTAAAATTGGTGAGGACTGCCATCCCTCACAGTTAATGCACTGCACTGGTATGAAAGCAATGAGGCCTAATGAATCACTTCTCTATTATCTAAAAAGCATAAAGACCCCAGTAAATATTGGATGATAGCTTCAGATAACGCTAACACCTCCTCATGTGAAGTGTCAGCTGGAGAGGGAGGGAGCAGTGACAGCCCCCACTGGCAGCCTTGTATATTTGGGCACGTGAAGATGAGAAAACGCATTGAGGTGGTCTGAGCAGAGAACATGCTGTAATGAGTGGTTACACAGTTTGATGCTAGTTTGGTGTCATTGTAGCCTGTCTTTGCTGTGGGCATAGTTGAGCTCTCAAAGAATGGTCTATTCTGTTTTCCGAGCCTGGAAGTAGAGCGGGAGCAAACATTATACACTCCACATCTTTCTGACAGCTTCATTACTACAAAATTCCTGTGTTTGGCAGCGGCCCTCTTGACTGGCACTTGTTGTGCTTGTCGAAGAGAAACTAGCTCCGGTTGAAGTGTTGTGTTTGTGTGAGTTACAATTGGGGAAAAATACATCAAACAAGCACTTAATCTTTGACCAGTCTAGACTAAACCAAAGTCATTTTGTGAGTAATCTATTTAGTTGGTTTGGAGAATTGCTGTGTAGGAAAGCGTAGCTGTAGGGGAAACCAAAAAGGATTTCTAAATTGCCAGCACCTCTGCTGCTTTGTTCTTGACATGGATGCTCAACTTAACCTTGCAATGCCCTTGTGCCCAGGATAGAAACAATTGCAAGCACACACATTAGTCATTCCAAGGTTATGCATAGGTGAATGTACTGTACAGCACAGAGTGGTATTTTGAGTAGGCAGGTTTCTCATTCATGTGAAAATGCAATGAATGATACAGGTAGATCCACTGCCTGAGGCGAGAGGTGCTGAAAATGAGCCTGAGAATGCTTCACAAGACAAACCATTATTGACACCCTTTTTACTGCCATAATGTGTCATCTACCCTTCCTCAGTCTTCTCCAGTTTCGCAATATTGCACACTGCTGAATTAGCCAGCTGACTATGCAGACTGGCTGCAAATGTGTCATCTGCAATCACCTCAGACTGACTGAGACTGGGTAAGCCCAGAGAGGCATGCTTTAACCAGCAAATGTGCCTTCAAAGAACCACAAACTGCACTGAACTTATCTTCACTGAAGTGGATACGATGCATTATGCCCATATGTCATCACACACACACACACACACACATGGATCCATATAGTTCAAAAGATTTGAGCACGCAATTGCATCTGCTCCCCCAGTATATATGCAATTAACCATGCATGTTATTCCTGACATTTTTATACTTATCTGACTAAAAAAGAAATATACACATTGACAAGAGAAAATAGAAAGGGTGAGCTGCCACTACATAAGTTAACTAGGAATTTAAAGCTGCTAAAATAAATATTTATATATTATTAATGGATCAAATTATTACATGACTATGTGAAAGTGGGTTGCTTGTTGTGACGAACGATTGAGGAGCATTTTAGCATCTTTCAGCTCAACATTTTAGTTTTACGGCCTGCAACTTTAATGTTTTTGTTCAATCTCACTGCTCTCATCTGTGTCATTTGTCACCCATTGTACACTATACCTGCCCAGCAGCAAACAGGAGATGGACAAAGTTAGCGACTAGCATGTAAACATAACAGATGATGGTTGGTGGAGAGCAAAAAAGAGCTAAAAGGAGATATGACATTCATCAGATAGCCAGAGACACGACTCCAAAAGAATGCTAATGTTGCTGCATATCTACTGGATGTGTAAAAAGGGAATTGTTTGCTAACAAGTTCGCCATATCAACTTAAAATGTGTAATATTTCGAATGCAGCTTGTTTCTGCTGCTCTAAAGGGGCAAAAATATCAGTTAATGCAGGTTTAAGTAACAAGAAAACCAAATGTAGTTGGCACTATTCAAGCTATGTGTTTTGGCACATGGTCTTCATTAGGGTGTTTTTGAGGATGACTAATGTTTCAGCATTAGATCATTTTTCCTAGTTATTTAATAAAAAAGAGTTTTGTATTTTTTGTACTTAGTAGGTTTTTAATATTCACTTGAGTCTTAAATTTTCTCCCCCTTTCTCTGACTATTCTGTGACTGCGTGGTAGTTTTAACAATTATATAACATTTTGTTGTGGACTTTTAATTTGAAATTTCCGTGTTGAAGGTGGAGTATTTTAGAAGCTGGCCATCTGTGTCTAGTCCTCATTATATAACTGATAAAGAAAACAAGAAATAAGTATTCATTAAAAAACCCTGTGCCAAAACACAGTGCAGACTCTTCCAGTTTGTCGGTTAGTGTTGCAGAGTTTGTTTTGTTTTTTCCACACTAAAAATGCAGACAGACAGAATGACATACAGTACCAGTCAAATGTTTGGACACACTTTCCCATTCACTTGAATGGGAAACTGTAGCTCACCATGAGATGATATGTCATACAGCACAGTGCTCATCAAGCTGTTACTTGTAATGCTAGCCACAAAGAAGCTCAGCTCCGCCGTGACATGCGTATGGTAGAGTGTTCATTTAAAAGAGATGAAAAGGGAATCGCGTGGGATATACCGCCCGTGCCTTCTAGAAGACCAGGACATTTTAATGATGTGTGAATGACAGACAGCGACTGGATTGCCGTCTAAGAAAGGGAAGTTGATGAGCTCTCAAGAGGAAGAAGATGAATGAGGCAGATAACTGGGATGAGGTGGGCAGGTGGCGCCCAGTTTGCAGTTTCTGGTGACTGACTGGTTTGTTGTTGTGCGGGTGGTATTTACATGGTCTATTTCATCATGTCAGAATGTCCGCATGTTTAATCTCTCAACTCATATTTGCAGCATATTCAATTACTCCATCTCACACGACACATGCTCTCATGCACCATCTCATAAGGTAGCCATTAGTTATCCATTATCTCAAACAATGACTTTTTGGTCCCTGTGCATGACTCATCAGACACGCAGTGGAAGGAATACAGAGACACAATGTGCCCACAAGCATTCTGTAAGAAATCGCCAGAGGAAGAAAGATGTCCTGAGACTAGCAGAAAATGAAAGGAATAAAATAAATAAATAAATTAGGTAGATCATTGTGCAAGTGTTAACTAATTCTGGCCAGCTTTCTTGTAGATCCATCTATTTTGGATGTGTAGGCAGCCCTGGAGGCATGTTGACCTGAAAAAGACAAACCTCTCCCTTCCTTTCATCTTTTGAGTCAGTTCCTGCAAGCAAATGTATTAGGGCCAATAACACGAGGCCTACTTCTGCTGTTCTGCCCTGTAACAAGAGCAGTATTCTCAGCAGTGTTTTGCTCCCATCACATTGGCTTTTTTTACAGGCCTTTCTTTCCAAAATAGTGCTGTCAAAGGGATATGTTGGGATTTGTTGCGCAATGAAAACTATTGAAAATCCGGTAAATATTTGTGGAGGCTGCAATACTCTCTGTGAGCGTATGTAGGTGGATTTTTGACATTAGTGAGGTATAGGATCTCATATCTTCCCCTGCCTCCGCATACATCTGATTCATTCTCTATCCTAGACCTTCCACTTAAACCCAAAGCATGTGAAAACTGCAGCTTTAAAACTGAATTTAGCCGCCTCTGTTGATTCAAACAGTACAGCGGAGAATAGAGACCTTCAAGCACACCAGAAGGTCTCCATTCTCTGCTATGCTTTAAAGAGAAATGACAACAATTGCAGCATCTTGACTGAAAATGAAACACCACTAGAGTGGAGTTGAGTGAAAATGGAAGGTAAATAACAAAAACACTCATCTTTATTTGTAGAGCAAATGGAAAAACTGGACCAGATCAAAAAATAAAATAAGATGAAAGGAAATCCACGATGATAGTCAGAAGATGGAGGAAAAGCCAAATAGGGACATGCCAGAGTAAGTCTCAGCACTTTTATGTCAAGGTTACATCGCTGCTTGTCAGGAAAGATGAGCAAGCTTTCCAAACTTGAATTTCATCAACCATTGCTTTGAAACCTGTCCAGAAGACAATGGCCATCTGCTACTCTTTTTAATACTTTCTGTTGTAAATGTCATAAACCAGAACTTACAAGGCATAGCACTGTCTGAGAAACTGGAAGCAAGTCTTTCGGCAAGGGATCAGGCAAAACCTGACTGCAGGATCTCTGCAGTGCACCACAGCAAAGGCACACTTAGTGACTTTGGGAGCTTTATGCATCTCCCATTTGGATTCCTCTTTTAGTTTCAATGGGTAAGGGAGTGGGATAATGGGCCCTTGCAGCAGATATTTTCTTTAGGGACATTCTCACTTTTTCCTCACCTCGCCCCCCCAAAAAGGAATAGAAACGGCTGCAACCTGGTTGGTTTAATAAGCCACTTCAGAGAGGGTCTTATAGTGAGCACTGCCTCCTTTGGAAGAATGAAAGGAGAAAGACTTTTGCATTATTTACCACCCGCCTCAGTACCGCCGCACCCTGCGCAGACAAAGCGGCCTACTGCAGGAAAATGGATTTTTTTCTGCAGAGGAGCTTAGATAAGAAGGATAGAGGGAGGAAAGGATACATATCAAAAAAGGAGAGGATGAAGACAGAAAGACATTAGGAACATCCCCACCCAGCCAATCCCAGAATCAGTTAAATTTCTTTGCACTCGCCTGTCTGCTATCTCCTCCTCTTCCTCCCTGTTGTCCTGATAAGGGCAGTTCTTTACATCAGAGGCCTCCACGGATCAGTCACCTTTTTTTTTCTGGAAAGGTCGAATGCTGGCCCAAAGCTCAGCTCAAGCTGGGAAGTCATAATTCCTGCTCTTTATCTCCCAGGTGAGGGATGATCCAAGGCTGAGTGCCATGCCATTCTGCCCCCAATATGCCCTGTAACCCCTTCAACATCTCCCTCACCCCTTCTTGAGCTGCATCCAGAGAGATAGGAGGAGAGCTGGTGACGTGTGAGCACCGGTTTCACAACACCTCACGGCAGAGCGGCCATCAGATAAGACCAGAGTAAAGATCCAATAGTGGCAAGTCGTCACGGTGGCGCGGCAGTATCTGAACGATGGGTTGGTCAGGCTATCTCTCAACACCCTCGCTTCTGAACAAGTGAGGCACGAGATGAGAAGGAGGGATAAACACGTCAGCATATGGCAGCCACCTGAGACTTACCCTACCTTACCTCCCAGAAAACAAAAATCTCCCGCAATCTGCACACATCATTTCCCTGGATTCCAACACACACAGTGTGTGTGAGTGAAGTTGTATAAACAGATGTGTGTATCGCTGTTGTTGTCACTGTCCCAAAACGACTGTAGCACTGTAAGTGATGCGCTGGCGCAATTTGCATGTCACTGTACTGTGGGACGACCCAACTGACAAGACTTCCTGCTTTGCTGCCTGGGTAATGAGTCATTCCAGCCCTAGAGAAAAACAATCTGGTATTTTTAAACTGCATCCTTCAGCTGTTCCTTTCTCCCTGGAGCTCCAGCTTGTAAGCTTTTGGTGGCTTGTAATATGAATGCCATTTGTAGTGCTTGTGCTAATGGGCCTGATATGTCTGAATAATACAAATGCATTACAGTGCTTTTAATGGTACTTTTGGTCCATCCATGCCCTGCTGATTAAGACTTAATGCGCTGCACAATGCAACAAAACACCACGTATATGTGTAAGTGTAAAATCTAACCAGTCGACTGGTGCTATTAGTGTGTTGTCAGGTTTTAACACCTAAGTAATACTAATAGTGTTCCCCTCTTTTTCAGCATTCAAAACACTTAAGTGTGAGAAAGCATTTTTTCCAGAGTGTCTCAATTTCAGGAGCTAAACAGTACAGGACAAACATGTGAGTATTGATTCATAGAACAAATGTGGGCAAAAATAAAAGACATAAAACTAAAGAGATGCTGTCCCTAATTTACACAGCACATGAACAATTAAATTCTCTAAATTTTCTTAAGTAAAGTATAGACTTTACTTAACTAAAAGTCTTGTTATGTCCATTATAGTCTGAAGCTAAATTCCAAGTTTGTGGATATATAATAAATGATGTAAATAAGAATAATGATGACCTGATTTATTGTATTAATTCAATCTTTGTTTAATGCAATTGTTTTAATTTGTAATATTTTCTTTTTCATGTATAGAAAAAAAACAATCCATCAATCTCTGATTGCCACACTAATAAAGCTTTTGGATTCTTGTGTTTAAATGTGCACCTCACACCAAATGTTCTGTAAGCCAATGGCACCACCATCATTGCAGTTTCTTCACCAGTATTTGGACCTTAATTTATATATAAAATTAGAATATTTATTGGATTGATTCCTTACAGTGTAAGCAGCATTTTTAATGTTGTAGCTGGACCTTTACATATTGATTGGTAGTTTAATCTATAACAATGCATCATATTCAAAACTGATCATATGTTTTGTACATAAAATCATAATCTGCTAAGTAATTAGTAAGCATAGCTATCAGATAATTGTTGCAGAATAAGAAGTATACTTGTTCTTGTTGATATAGTGCAGAAGTATAAAATATCACAAACTGGAAATACCTCAAAATTGTACTTAGGTACAGTACTTGAGTAAATGCAAACTATTCTTTCATTGCTGCAAAACACAACAGGCTGGAATTTTGATCTTTAAAATTTAAAATCTCTTTCCATGATCAACTTCCACATTTTTAAAGGTTTTTGTTTTGTTTTCTCGATTGTCCACATATCGTGGTCTTCTACCTCTAACATACTGCTTACTCAGCATGGTCACATCCAAGGGACTGGTTGTAAGAAGCCATCAAGTCTTTCAAGTCAGCCCACTTTTCTAATTAACATTTGATTGATTGTTTGTGTTAACATATATGGCAGAATGTATACTCTTCTGTCCATGTGATGCATTTGTATTAGCTGGTCGTTTGTACATGTGCCTCTTCACATTATGCATATATGTTTGCGGGCTGCACGTGACACAAGGCCCTGACAAGATACAAGAAAGAAACAGACAGCATAGGACAAAATCCCTCTTGATCCCCTCTCATATGAAAACCTCTAAAGTCTTCTCCCTGCGTCTGCATTCTGCTTAGAGAGACGCTAGCGTTGTGCTGCATCACCTGAGCAGCCATCACCTGACAGCAGGGATTTCAATCATTCTGCTGAGCTCGTAACCCCGTCTCCGCCAACGCCTCCCCCTTACTCCCAATGCAGCCACCCGCACCTGTCATGCTAATTTACTAGTACACACTGATGTGAGCATTCACATTTTAGAGCTTTCTCATAGACCCCATCATGGGCTGGCAATTAAAGTTATGCATGATTTGAAACAGGAGCACAGAAGACGAGAGAATTTTTTCTCTCTCCTGGGGAAAATCCGCTCAATCAAAGGTCATAAGACAACAGTGCGTGGTTATGCACACATGATTTACAAAGAGGAAAATAGCTTAGAGGCAGATAATACAGAAAGCAGGGAGAGTTAGCTATAGTACATGTACAGTAGCTTCCCAGGTATACCAGTGCATTTCTACAGGGCATCTAGAAATAGCTGTGCAGCAACTGAAGTGGTTAACAATAGATTATGTTTGCTCTTCCACTTTTGTTGGCTATATCTATGGTAAACCGCCTCCGGTAAAGTAGAGTAAACAAGAAAATAGAGGCTCTGTGTCTGCTCTGAGCAACAAATCATGCTCCCACAGATTATCATTAGTCTCACCAGCCAGCAGAAAGCAAGACAAGAGGCTTGTGTCGGAATGAACTGAACACAAATTTGGTCATAAAGAAGAGCAAAAACTCACAGCATGTTTGTATTACGTTTTTGTATGAGTCCAAGTTAACTAACAGACCACCCTGATAGGCTAATCTTCATACAAAATCCACAAGACTCTGCATGGGCTTTTGAAAACAAAGGACTATGCACTTTCAGAGCTCATAGGGAGCTTATGGAGCTTCCACACTTTCTCATGAACATGACATGCCATTTATGATTAATGGCATTACCGGCTGGGCCAAGATAAGAGCTCAATTAGCTGTGTGGGCAAGGACCTTGACTCTATCTCCAATGACTAATCCCATGGCTTTTGTTATGATTAGCAAGAGCAGAGTTTTAATCTTGGCTTCTGAGTGCCTGCTGTTGGCCCAAACACAACTGATTAATTAGCAGTTAAAAATGCACTTCTGCTGTGAGTGGCGCAAGTCAGCGCTGCATGATGACGGATGCATGGATGTTTATATCTACAAATCTCTGCCATTCATGTGCTTTGGCAGTATCAATGGCAACACTCATTGGCAGGAAATTAAATTAAGTCTTTTAAGTGAAATTAATTCATCCACCGTGTTAATATTTTAGCAAGAGGGGCCTCTTGAGAGTTACCATCCATACTAACCCACTCATCCTCCTGGGGGAATGTCCTGCCTACATGCTTGAACTGATGCTAGTTTCCTACAAATATATTTCTAGCTACAGCAGAATTGCCCAGGGAGTTTCGCTGAAGCCCATAATCTCTACAGAATTCAGGAACTGTCCTAGGTCCCTAACGAAGATCTTCACCAGTTAACACCACCACTGAAAACAGTCAAGGACAAGCCTTTCAATCTTACATCTTTCATTTGGTGTGAAAACCTTTAGCCAGGCATTGTGAGGATCCTTGATTAAATATTTAGCAAAAAAAAGTAATACGAGGATAAACCTTTCGAAGAACAAGAGAGAATGCTACAGCATGCAGGGAGGTATAGGGATGAGATGGGAATTCTGTGCATAGAACATGATATAGTTGTAGTTATCTGTGCTGATAGAATGCACAAAGTATAAGAGATCTACTATGGTAGTCCTTTCTGCAGTAAAACCCATCTTGCGTGATGCTGCACTCACACTCTGCAGGGGGAAACGTAGCGCACCATCTGTTCGCCGATCCCCAGCAACAAACAACAGACAGACCATTGTAGCAGACAGACCAGCAGACACAGGCGGGCACCACTCCCGCACCAGCAAAGAATTGTGGGAAACAGGGAGGCAGCTACACGGACGCAAGGCAGCTAAATGTGGGATGAAAGCAGTCATCAGCTGCTTGGATTTGATCAGGAGGCCTGGGCTGACACCGCACACCAAGGAATGATGCAAATTGAAGCAGACACTGCAAAAGAGCCGCCATGCAATGAGAGAGACTCTCGATAGCGAGGTAGCAGGAGAAAGGGAGACGATGGGTTGGGGCAAGAGATGGACGAGAAAGAGAAAAAAAGAGAATGTAGTCGCCGTAAAACGAGAGAGCCTCAACACAGAGTATAAAACCAGGAGAGAATAGAGAAAGAGAGAAAGGCTAGTGTATTTTAAGAGACAGCCTGCAACAACAGAGACTTGACAGTGTGTGTGTAGGGGTTGCAGAGAGAGAGAAAGAAAGAGAGAGGAGAAGAAAGAGAGGGAAAGACTTGGGGATGCAATCCATTTTTAATCCGAGATGCCAGAAGTCAACACGACTTGCCTCAATCAGAATGGTAAATAGCCCAATGAATGTTATTTTTGGATTAAGATTATTGTGGGTGGCTCACCACACGCAAGCCCACACCCAAACAAATACGAACAAATGTGTGAGTTCACAGTCTGTCACATACCACTGTGAAGCAAACACACACACACACACACACACACACACACACACACACACACAATCTAAAGTGTTAAAGGATGGGAGAGGAGAGAGGAGATATAATTGCATATGCTATGGACTTGTGAAAAAGGCTTAAGCTTGCCCCCTAGTGTTCATTCCAGTCCCTGATGCCATCAGAACAACATGATGCAAAGAAATCTCCATCTTAACAAGGTATTACATCTGTTATTATGTTCTAAAATCTAATTTTCTTAAAGGAAGAACAAAAAAAGTCTGCCAGTAGGTGGTATTAGTATTTGATGTCTTTTCAACACGTTGTTTCACGTTTGTTTTCTTTAACCAATTGTCATTTTCTTGATTCTAGTGCAGCTATCTGCTTTTAAAAGGTAGTGATGCGCATTTCAAGACATGTTTTTAAACAAGGAAAGCTGCATTGGGAACAAGTGGAATTATCTGACCTCACTGGGGGTTCACATTTGTGTTGGCTTAACTGTTAATTGTTAAGAATCCTTTTTAAAGCCATCAGTGTTAATATTAATGTTTTCACTGTTTTGATAAAAATAGTTTGCATGTTGTATAAAACAGCATTTGTCCTATTTCAATAATTACTGTATTTGGCATGAGAATACCTTATGCCGTATGGGACTTAAAATAAAAGCAGAATATCCTGCAGTTTGGCAAAGGTTTGACTACCTCCCCTACCTTTTTTTCAGTAGAAATTGGAATCCAGTGTATAAATATTTTCTGTAACTGGGTGTACAAGTATGTTGATGAATAATAAAGCGGTCTGACGTCAAAGGCCATGAAAAAGGTATGACCTACAGTGGAAAAAAACATAGAGAATACCGTGAGAAGTAGACAGCTTCATCACTAACGGTGTATAAGCCTGTGGATCGACATCAAAGTCAGCACTGCATTAATAGAAAGATTCATTATTTGAAAGATAAAAAAGAATGTGATCCATTAACTAGACCTTCTTCCGCTCATCTCTGGAAATTCTCCATTTTGTATCGCCAGCAGCAGATTTGATTTAATAATGTGCAGTGATTCAACACTGAAATGCCAGCACCAGGCAAGCCAAACGAAGAAAACACAAAACACTATTTACGTTCAACCTGCTTGGACTAGGGAAATGACATAAAGTTATTTAATGAAAATGAAATTGGATGGAGACACTGTAAGATTAATATGGCTCAACTACCAAAATCATAAAGGTAATGAAAAACTGTCCAACACTAAATTAGAAGGTACAGAAGTTTAATTGAACAAAAACTAGCATCATACAAAATATAAGCATAAACTATGATCATCTCTAGTGAAGAGAAACGTCTGCAGTGCTCTCTGTCTTCATGCAGTTCATTTCCATTTTTGTTAACCTTTTCCAGCTGCCATGAGCAACATTTGTCTGTATATGTGAAAAGGCATATTCATGAGAAATGTGGCCCTTGTGTCCATGCTGTACACTAGAGACATGTTCTAAAATGTTTTTGTCTCCCACATCTCTTTGTTTTGAGCAAAGACGTCCTGTTTGACAGCCCAAATCCCAGTAGCCAATGGTATAAAAGGCAAGTCACAGCAAAGTGGCTGTAGCAGCTTAGCTGTCATCAGCTTAACATGGTTATCAATGGTGTTTTTAAAAAAATATCAGTGAACAGTGTCAATGGCCCTAATCAAGGTAAATTCCTATAATCAACACCTTGTCAGGGAAGGATTTATCCTCTGGTTCGGCGATTATATTAGCAGACAAGAGGACAAACCCCGATCATTTTCCAAAGGTGGTGCCTCACATGAAAATACTGTATGTAAAGGATGCACTCAAATATTGCAAACATTTCTTGTGTCCATAAAGTCCATAAAGGACAACAATAACAATAATGGTAGGAAATGTAGACTTTGTTGGCTCTGGACCAATGTAGAAATGCAAGAAACGATTACTTTCATTATTGCTTAATCTGTCAATTCCTTTTTTTTGATTAGGTGATAAATTGCATAGGTCTGAAATGTCCCATCACAAGTTCCCGGAGCTAACGTCATTAGTTTACTTGTTTTGTTGAACCAATGGTCCAAAACCCAAAGATATCCAGGTTATAAATGGTAAATGGCTGCATGTAGCGCTTTTATCCAAAGAGCTTTACAGTTTGCCACTCATTCACCCGTTCGCACACACACACACTAACACACCGGTAGCAGTGAGCTACCTTGCAAGGTACTGGCCTAACCATGGGGAGCAAATTGGGGTAATTTGGCAGCAACCCTGTGATTAGTGGACGACTCACTCTAAGTCCTGAGCCACAGGTGAAAAAATGAGAATAGGAACAAATCCTCACATTTGAGAAGGTGAAACCAGAGAACGTTTGGCATTTCTGCTTGATAAATGACTCAAGCGATTCATTTTCTGTCTCATCTCATTACTCGATCGTTTCAGCACTAGACCACCGCACACCACCAGAGTCAATTGTTACTCCAGAACCTCATATTTCTATTATATATTATTCTATATTAACACATATGCATTTGGGCCTAAATGGTGTCATGTTATTGCTGTGTTACTCTGTGGTGTTTTTATTCTCAGGCTTTGCAGTCTGGGAAACCTAACACTGGAAACCCTGACTGTCTACAATGCTGGCTCCCAGTCAAAGCTCTTGCTTGTTGAGGGCCAATTCTTGGTTGGGGCAGGAAACGCCTACATGCAACAACAGTCTGTGGTAAAACAAGCTGCTTATTTTGGTTGTGTGATTTAACATTTAAAATTCTACTATTCAAAGTCGTGTTAGGCTAAGTACCAGAAGAAGACATTTTTTTAATGAGTCTTCTAGAAAAGCAGTGTCATAAAGACAGAAAGGAATGTGATAGACGACCATGGTAACATAATAAAACAGACAGCCTTGGTAGCATAATGTGATAGAAGGCCATGACCTAGTAAAACCTAATCAAAAGTTGCTAACTTTTCTACCTCACTCTTTTAACTTTTAGTCTTGTTTCTTGTCTTGTCTTCTCATTATGATTTAACAGGGCATAGAAAAACAACGCTGACAACCCCCTGATACTTAGACCTATTATCTAAGCATTTCTGCTTCCCTTAGTGGAACAAATTGGTTGTCTTAACCACGACTCCCTTACACAATGAAAGATACAAAAGGGGAAAGGGGCACGGGAAGAAAAGCACATTTCTCACAAAAGAAAGCATCTCATTCAATGGATTTTTCAACAGTATTTCCTCTGGTTTTTCACTTGAGAGCTTGTTCTCCTGCTAGAGATGGTCAGTGGACACAGAACTGGACATGAAGGTTATGATCTAATGTCTCTACACCGCATCCGTCTGACCAAAGGATGCTATATGGACAAGATAAGCACCTGCCCTTTATAACTGAAGCAGCCTATTACAAGGGGTTGTACAATCTCCTCTGTGAAGGCTGCCCTCTGATACAGCCGGGCAGAGCTTAGGAGTGAAAACGCAAAGCCATCATCTTATTGCAAGGAAAGAGAGACTTTGTGGATTACAGTTTTTTATATTTCCTTTTGCTAAACTGAATATCACAGCACAAAGCAGGGATAAGCAAACAACAGCAGGAAATCTGCTTGTACTTTTAAGTGTACTATCAGGCCTGTTTGTGTTTGAAATAGTTTCTTGTTTGGCATTTCCATATGTGTGCATACGCAAAGGGATTCATCTCTCTGAGAAGCTTGCAGGATTGCGAGGCAAGATGACCAGCTAGACGTTGTTGGCAGCACAATGGAGCCAATAGTCGGGGTGAGAAAAGCCTCCAGATCAAAAGCAAACATCAATGGACTGTTGTCACCTTAGCTAAAGCCATTATTCAAACCCCAGTATTTCCTGTTCTGTCAATAGGATCTGGCACCGAGCACTAACAGTCTGGTGGTTTCTGCCCTCTCCTTGAGACTAACATCCTACCAGGAGAACTTATCTGATGGGACCTTACACTTAAATCGACACTTTAAAGATCAGGGCTGAGGTCACCATTTGGAGTCTATTCCCTAAAAGAGCTTATACTTTCTTGTGAGCGGTGAGACTAGACACACTCCCCAAAACTGAGTCGATAAAGTATCTGCTCATCAGGAGAGCGTGACAGCCTGAGAGATGAGACCACATCAATCATGTGGACTCCAATAGCCGTTCTGTGGCTCAGATAAAATAGGGAGCGCTCCTTAAATAGGCACCAAAGGAGCCAACTGGAGACCTTCTCCATCGCTCTTATTTGGAGAGAGGTCAAGAGGTCATTATGCCCTCAAGAACTTTTGGGTTTTTCTCTGCAGTGTTGATTGAGAACCAAACACTTTCTGAATCCCAAAAAGAGCTCTCCTTCTTTTTTCCACACTAAAGTCAAGCTGATTTTTCTGAAGTGATTGCTCCAAGCAAGATTTGCCCATACCTTCACGGAGGAAATCAAATGCCATGCACATTCCTGAATAAAAAGGAAGATATTAAAGGACCAGCTCACCCCCCCTCCTCCTCACGTACCTTCTACTTCCCCTCAGCCTTTTCATTGTCACGTCTCATTTCTGCCATAACAAACTTTGCAGAAATGCAAAACGGGATGCGTGATGAACCCAAACCAGCTCTGGCATCAGTCTCCCCAGGGCAACTTCAGAGCAGGCGAGTCACAGCAGCAGCAGCTGTTGTGTTCTGGCACCTGTTGACTACGGATGTCACCCAAAATCTGAACACGTGTCTCTGAGCTACTTAAAAGCACACTGCCTTTATATTGCTGGGGAATCCTGGAACTTGTTTTGAGGCGTTGTGTTGGTGGTGTGAATGTATTTAGACAGAGGTCCCATGCCGACTTCTGACCTACTTTCTCTCTCAGAGCTGTATTTTGACATTTTCTGTCCAACATCGAACCCTGCAGTTAAACATTGCCATTTGGTATTTCACACAAGTCAAGACAAATCTTTTCATACTGCACATTTACACACATAAAATACCATCATATTGTTGTGTGCCATTCTTTCCAGCTTAACAAAAGCCAAAGGAATTCAAGGTGAACAAAAAGTTACTAAATCTAAACTAAAAATCTGGTATTTACTCAATGTGAGTCCAACAGCGCTTACAGAAAGTGTGTCGAAGAAAAGTAAACCTTTCTATACTGACAGGTGCACTCTACTAATTTTACACACAAGTTCAGTTTACTTGCCATGAGGACTATTGAGTACTAGTCAGCCTGTGAAAACAGTTGAATGATGTCTTCTGGGGCTCTGAAGGAACATGGCAATATTGCTACGACAAAGCTTGACAGGGCAAGAAACATGAGCGGTCAGCTGATCAGACAGCTCGTAAACATAAAACTGAAAGTGTGCACACCAGAAATGTCTACACAGGCACAGGAAAATGTGTGCATGCATACACTAACAGTTAGAACGGTAGGTCAAAGATGAACCAAGAAGCTGGTCTGTAAACTGTGATGGATGTTTGGGTAATAATTTTTACTGTGCGCCTTCATCTTTTTTTCCAAATGAGTTTGGCTAACCTACAGTTATCCTAACTGTCTGACTCCTCATGTGTCTTTCCCCATCCAACTTCTTTTTCCTAGATCTCAGGAATTAACTTGGTGAGTATAATGTCATTATTAAAGACAAGATTGATGGCCCAAACTGCATGTAATCAAAATGTCTGTATGGTCTTATGGGCCTTCAAAAATCACCCCTTATAGCTCTTCCCCTCCTTCATGCTGAGAGAATGCCAGCATCAGTCACTTTCATCTGTTTTCATCACCTCTTCTCAGACAGGTAACCCATTTGAGCACCTCCTCAGGTATTCACTGTGCTACAGTATGCAGCTAATGACACAAATATGCTACAGACACCCAGCCGTTTATCTTCTTACTACCATCATTTCTAAGTCAATTAGCCCAGTCAATATGCTGTGTCAGTTATTACCCACACTATACCATAGCTAAATTACTTCTATGCAGTGCAGACGCCTCTGTCAGGTTGACACCAAGGTAAAGGCAGTTGGAGGGGAATCAGGAAGACAGATTGATGGCACAGAATGGAAACAACCTCAGCTTGGTGATTCATGAGTGCTTCAGTGGGGAAGTTATATGGAAACAGGAGTATTATGTATAGGAGGCATCATTGCATGAAGATGGTGAATTCTAAAGTTGAAGTAAAGACCCCTATGCAAAGTAGTGAAAGAGAGACAAGAATCCATACAGCATTAGTATGCTACCCTCTCCATCGCCGTCTTTCTCAGTTCCCAGAGTTCTCTACTGCAGTCTGATCTTCTGTGCCATCACCAGCCCTGCAACATCATCTTCCAAGATCCTTTATTCCCTATTTTATCTTAAACATGCTATGTCGGTGACAGCAATGTCGCATGGGGAAAGAGCAGCTGAAATCTTCTTTTGAGAAGCTCAGGAAGCAGTTGTGACAATCGATCTCTAACATTATGCCGCTGGCTGGCTCTGCAGAGAAGGAAGAAGGATGCATACTCCTGGCGAGGGGACATGGTTAAAATTTACTACAAGTTTTGAGATACAAACAAAGCAGGCAAAGAAACTTTCAAAGTAACGCAAGGCCGATGAAATATATATGGAGCTGGTGTGACAGAGAGAAAGGGGGTTTTGTCTTGCAGTCACATTGCTAGATGTATGCTTTGTTGTGTGGTGGCAGTCGATCCAGAACAGGCTATTTCCATTTCCCTGCTGATCTGAACAGCCTATAGGACGCCTGTGCTAACTTATTTATTTAAAACCTCTATTTGGTATTCAGAACTCTTTTTAATTTCCACACCACATTTGGGAGGCAGCATTGCCTCATCAGAAGCTCATTTTTTTAACAAACTAAGTGGGGAACAGCTGCAAGTCTGGAGTTTTTGTCGCCAACATGGAAAACAGTCATTAAAGCAGTTACTTGGAGTGTTTGTGGAGCCCGTCTTGCGTACCAATGAAATAGCGCTGTCACCTGGGAATCCAGCGATTTCACAAACCAGCTCGTCCTGGTAAATATTGAAATTCAGTGTTACCAGAGTGTGATTAGGTTTACTGCCTGATGCTATTACCAAACATTCAAATAATAATTTCTCTAAAACAAGTATGGAAATAACAATACAGCTCCAAGTGTCCCATTTAGCATGACTTAAATTTCATGCAGATCTAATCTTCTAGTTCATTAACATTCAGTTAGAATGTTAATGAACCTGACAGTTCTGTGATTGAATTATTAAACCTGCAACTAACTTGTATGATCTCAAAATATCTTCTCCTCTGTAATCAGTCAGAGTCCATAAGTATTTAATATTTAGACTATATTGGAACATCAGCACACATGATTTGGTTTGTTGCAATAAAATGTGGATGGTATACCAGAATGGATTAGTGGGAAAATATGACCTGAGATGGCAGAGTTAATGAGATACAGTATGTTTTCTTTCTGTCAGATGAATGTTTCCAACCTGCATGTCTTCTTTTTTTTTATTTTCCTTCCTTTGTGTCTGATATTTTAGGTTCATCTCAGTCGCATTGCATTTTAATTTGGGCTGGCATCCTTGAAATTAAAGGAAGATAAAAGGGAAACTGGCGCTATGTTAATATCTCTTTGAAGATGGAGTCAATCTGGCAACAGAATGCCTAGCCCTTATTTTCCCTTCCCTTTACCCTCTTCCTGTATTCAGCACAGTGGATAAGAGATAACTGCAGACTCAGCTTAGCAACAGCTTACCTTAGGTGGAGGAACTCTTAAAGCCATCTGCTTTCATCTTGCTCCTTGTGGCAGGAACCAGGCTTTGTTTTGTCTTTTTAATCTACATCTGGACTCTGAATATTTATCTGTGTAATTTCTGCTTATTCCTACATCCTTCCCTGCAGAGAGACACAGACTGCACCTGTCTGGCAGGATTTTCAAAGGTAAAGACAGGGGTGGAAGAAGTATTCAGGTCTTTTACTTAAGCAAGATTTCGAATGTAGGACTGGAATGTAGTACAAATACAGAAGTATTGGCAGCAAAATGTACTTTGAGTATCAAAAGTAAAAGTATTCGCTTTGCATAACGACACCTGTCAGTGTGATATTATATGATTCTATTATTACAGCATTTTATGTTGTAGATGGTTACAGTAATTCTAACTAAATAATATACTGTTGGGTAGTTTAATGTATAACAATGCATCATATTTTCATATATTTTCATATTATCTTCAAAGTAGCTAGTAACAACAGCTGTCAAATCACTGTAGTAGAGTGAAAAGTACAGTAGAAGTATAGGAGTAGAAGTACAAAGTAGTACAAGTATCTCAAAATTGTTCTTAAGTGCAGTACTTGTGTGATGTCACTTTCCACCACTGGGTATAGATCAACCTCCTTCACAGTTTGTATGATGGGAATGTGTGTATATCAAGTAAGGGAAGTAAAATACTTTCTGCTCATGGACTGCAGGCTGTTGTCAACGGCTGTTTCTGGAATAATGGCTGCACAGTAATAATGACTACGTGTGTGCAGTCCTAGCCATTATGCAAGTCCTTCATGCATTTAACCTGCATAATCCTCCATTAGAATTGCAGATAATGAAAATGTTATAAAGCAGAAACAACTTGGTACATTGCGGTACAAAACTCAGTTAATCGCCAGACAATTTTATGTAAATTCTGATGATGTAACCTATAATTTTTCCCAAGAGTTACTCTTGAGAATTGCTCCAAAGTGAGTCAGAGTTTCAGCAAATACTGCAATACAAACAAGTGTCTACAAAAGCAGCATCTGTAGCTGTAATACCTTTAGAAGCAGCTTTTTCATCACTTCCTCAAGCACCTTATTCTACTGTTTTCCCATCCTTTACCTGCTGGTTTTTTATTTATATCTTAACATGTTCTTATCATCACTGTCCTGTAAATAAAGCACAAATACAGTATGAATGCAGGTGTTTGGATGTTGATCCACCATTTGAGTTGTACTCATCTAATACTCTCATTTGCAATACATCTTTGTACATCTTTGTTTCATTACAGACAGGATTTCTTTTTTCCAAGGATCCTAGAGGAGAGCTTTTAAGTTAAAAAGTGTGAAGTGTGAAAAGCAATCTGCCAGAGTTTTGATGACACCAGTTTCAGCCTCCATCTTGTCTCGTCTAAGCGCTGGCGAACATGTCACGCTGCGACTTTAATACCCAGTTAATTACTCTCATCTTGACCTGCCGGTAAAATGAGCCCGGCTGCCAGTGCCGCCCATGTTTCTGTTATCTGTGCAAAAATGCATTAGCGTGTGCCCCTTTTAATGGCTTTAATTAGTCGTAAACGGAGCTGATTCTCCTGTTAAGTCGATACTGTAATACAGTCCCAATATGCACAGCTCCAGCTCTATCTCATTGAGAAGGTGGCGCACAGGAGGATAGTTTGCACGGCGATGGCAGAGGGCGGGCTGGAAAAATCCATTCAGTAATAAAGAAGGTATCGCATACTCCAGAACCATATCAGGCAGTACTCACTCACTGCTCTGATATGAAAAGGACATAATTAGAGTGCTGCTGTATTCACAGAGGAATCCTTATAGAGGAGCTGTTTCAATGTCAGTTACATAATGTAGAATAAGTTTCCACTGGAAGAGACGAAACATCAGCAGGGCCTATTGTCAGCGGAGGGAAAGTGACTTTATTGTGACATCTTCCTGTCATAAAAAAGTAAACATATCCTTGAGATGAGTGGAAAGACAAAGAGTATGGGTACAGCAAAATTGAAACAATAACAAAAAGCAAAGAGCCTGTTTTTTCAGTCTTTCAAGAGTGAAAACTGTCTGAAATAATACAGCCAACACAAACACATCAACATTATTTCAGCTTTAGTCGACAATGTTTGCCCAATAAACACTAACCTCATAAAAACCCTGCAGATTCAGTAAATGAGGCTACTTTGTGGAAGAGAGACCCATAAAGTCTATGTCAGTAAACCATATCTCCTTTCATCCGCTCATCTGCAATAAAGTTTCCAGTCTCCAGTCCCTCCATTTGCTGAGTAATGCCTTGCCCGGCTGGTGGTGAGGTGCAGTGCTCTCACGCTGGAGGAAGCTAATGGCTATTTATGGTTTCTAATGCCTGATGCTATAGCTTTTGAAATAACAGGTCTCTATTACGATGTTGTGTGCAGATAGAATCCATTGACGGGAAATACTGTGATAGCATGTAATGTATATGTCTTGACCTATTGACCTAACCAAGCAATTTTAATGGAACAGTACCTCTATATGAAATTTGGCTACCTACACAAAGACCTTATAAGGTAAAATAGCTTGCCAGGCACAGCTGAACTATTACTTGTATTTGGTGACTGGTAAAAAGATAATCTGTTATAATATACACACACCTCTATATGGAGCCGACACATGGGATAATCTATAAAAAAACTGCAGATGGGGGGCTACGCAAATACACAGATTACCAGTGCTGTGGAGGAAATCGAAATTCAATCAAGCTTTGAACCTTTTTAGAGACAAAGACAAAAATAGAAAGAAGCAAACACAAAGGAGTCAATCTTTTGTATACTTCCAAATATTCCAAAATGTGCACAACAATGTCAGACATTCAAACCCTGTTTTAGTTGTCACTACTTTCTAACTTCAAAGGAAGAAAAAACTTCTGAATGAAAACTGTTGATAGTGAGGTCTTTGGGTCATCCTGAGCAACCCGAGTAACAGGGACATTGTTTCTGCAAGGACATGTTGCTTTTCAGATGTAATTTTTGGATTCTTTGAGCAACAAAAGCAAAATTCCACTTGCCTCCATTGTGTTAGGGTGGAGGCAGAAATCTCAACAGCACATATCTCAGTCTCAGCCTGAATGGAAATGCATTATTGTATTCACTCGATATTATTATTATTGTTATTTTGTACTTTAATGCATGCATCCAAATATCTTCTGCTCTGTAACTCTCTCTCTCTCTCTCTGTAACTGATTTTTTATTTAATTAATCTAAGCAAACTGTTTTTCTGCTTTTTAACTACTCAAAAAAAAAACCTACTCAACTTTAAATATTGTTCGCTGGATTTGTGTTTGTGATCTTAATTGTGATGCATCCATGTTTTTACACTTTTTTGACCTCTCTATACATTCTATTTACATTCATGTTGATTGCTCTTTGGCATATTTTATTTAAAAAGCCCCTCCTATAGACTATATAAAGTAGCCTATGTAATTCTGATGAAGTATGGTTTTATGTTGAACATGATG
This sequence comes from Macquaria ambigua, assembly GCA_008360985.2. Classification (NCBI taxonomy): domain Eukaryota; kingdom Metazoa; phylum Chordata; class Actinopteri; order Centrarchiformes; family Percichthyidae; genus Macquaria; species Macquaria ambigua. The sequence continues at coordinate 199,425 of VMKM01000134.1, forward strand.
ATATTTGCAGAAAAGACAACTGATGAATAAAAAGACTGCATTGGAGGAAAGCGTACAGCTCTTTTCCTTCATTCTGGTGTTAATTCATGTGAGTATAAACCAATGGGATCATTTATTAGCAGTCTCACAAATATACTCAATGCTACATTGGGCTGTTGACAGTAAATTTAAACTCTTGTATTGACTTTTGGAGGAAAAGTATTCCAGCACTTTGATTTTTGTGTTTCCAGTAGTCTAGTAGTCGAATTCCTAGGTGTGATTTTGAACTGCTGATCCGATTTTGTGAAGTTTCCAGCCCTAATTTCAGTGTCATGGTTTAGCAGGCAACAATAATGGCAGAGAAGGCAACAATAAACAAGGCTCAGGTGTCTTTAACTTGAAGGGGAAGGTGTACCTATTTCATGGCTCTTTCTCCGGAGTTAACTGTGGGAGATGGGAATGTAACATGTACTACTCACACCTCCTGAAAATACGGTCCACCACCTAAACCTTGTGTGAGTCAGCAAACAGTAGGGGGTTCCAGCAGCCTGTGTGTGTGTGTGTGTGTGTGTGTGTGTGTGTGTGTGTGTGTGTATGTGTGTTTGTGTACGCGCATGCATGTTGAGCTCATCCCGCTGAAGTGTGTATGAGCTGAGAGGAAAAGTGGAGGAAGAGGATGCTCTCTCTCCTGTCTCATATTTCTCAGCAGTGTAATGTGCCGCCTATTCATGCGATGCCTTTTAAAGGCATGGTGGGAATCGCTTCACAGTCGGGCACGAAACTCAATATGCTAATGCCTTCCAAGGGAGCGATGGAGGGGGAGAAAACATAACCTGTCAATTACCTACGGCAAAACCACTGAAAGATTTATTGAAAACCACCAGAAATTTCCACAAGACAAAAGAGCTCAAACATGCGATAGATCAAAACACAAGCCACCAGTTGTTTGAGTAAATAATTTCAGTAAAATTAACCTCCTCTGACTTAATGACATCAAGTTGAATTATATTACATCTAAGGGTGCACATGGCAATTGTATCTTCATCAATTACCTCTTGAAAGTGCCAGGTGGAAATGTTGGGCTTTGATTTATGCTAACAGAGAAAAAGCTGGATCTGTTAAAACTCATTATCCAAACAAGTGGAGCGGAGTCTGTATATTTGATGAGAGATGCAAAATGGGTAAATACAGCTTGGGAAGACAAAAAAACATCACAGATACACCATGCATCTGGAAGGCACTGCTGTAACAGCCAGCTGCTTCCCATTGGCGGCACAGTTTCACCCCCATGAGTATCTGCTGGCTGAGGACACAGGAAGGCACAGTGGGACCATCAGAATTGGTTTCAGATTATTTCGTTTCTCACACAGACATCATCAAGACCCCTCAACATAATTTGTTTACAGCTCGGAGATGGAGAGTTGGCAGTGCTCATCTCCCACACTGGAATAATTGCTGTGATGATAGGTTTTGCTGGGGAACACGGACGGGCATGTGAAAACAAGTACCGTTTCTGATTAGAGGTTTTGGAAACCGAGCCAAGCTGACGCACCCGCGACAGCGACATATCCCCAGTACAATATTTTTCGCACATCAGATCAATTCTTCCTTTGTGCTCCCCAATCCCGAATGTCAAAGGGGTTCCATGAGAAATTCTTTACACAAGTCTACTACCCGAGAGTCATGTCAAAATGCTGCACTGCAGGAACTAAGTGTTGCTGTTATAATCACTCACAATGCTTTCAGATTAATACATTTCCATTTTGAGACTCTAACACTGACTGATAACATATTAAAAAGCATCTATTTAGCTGTTTCTATAATAATAAAGACAAAAAACAGGTAGTTATCATGATCACTGATTGCTGCCATATGGCTGAACATACAAAGCTCATCATACACTACTGAAACTGATACTTTACAACAGAAAATACAGGGATTAAGATGTGAAACCACCTTTTATGGTGCAGAAACACGGCAACAAGGAACGCTTAGTACAAAAGTTGTAGTCAAAAAGAAAAAGAAGGCGGGGAAAAAAAATCAGCTTTCCACTAACTCGACATACTGTATACAATGGTTCGTGACCTCAGCTTTTGATGTTGTTTCAGCCTTGGATGGTACTCTGGTTCATGGACATATGGTCCTGTAGTCCACTCAAACCTCATCAGTGGAGGAAAATCCATGTCCGCTACTCTCTTGCCAGCTACCGGATACATACTGAATCCCCCTCCATCATCATCCCTCTATCTTCCCACCCCTCCCCACTGCTTCCCCTGAGCCCAGCAGATTACAGATATCATTATAATGGACATCCTGGCAGGCTAGCTGCGGTCACATTTAATTTGCCGTGGCCTGATATCTACACAAGATAATCAGCATTTACACCTGAGAGTGAAGACAGAAAGATGGGCGACAATGTGTATGCGGGTGAGACAGTCTTAGAATTAGAAAGAGAAGAATGACCAACACAGTGTGAGAGTAAGTAGTAAGAGAAAGCAAGAGTGAAGGAAAGATTGTAAAGAATCGGAGGGAATAAGTATTCGACACACAATCCACAGGGACAAAAGGAGAGTACCGATGAAGCGCACTTGTCAGATTTGCATTTTAATAAGAATGACCTACTTTGGGCCCCTGAGATGACTGAGAGCGAAACCTGATTCAAATAAACGGCCCTGAACAGAGACGTTACAGCTTAGCTTGGAAGGAGTTACCTTTCCCTCATACTGTATTTTGCTTTGGGAGGGCAGCGCTGTCCAATTACTTGCAGATAAACAATAGTGTTGTTCTTTCAAAGTGAAGGTTATAGGGCACTCTTATTGTAGCAGACGAGTGGGATCTTCATTGATTCCACTTTTATGCTTGTGAGTATGTTTAGAAAGTCTTACTTTGCTCCTGCAGCAGTTGCAGGATTATGCATTTTCCTGCTCAACAAATCCTTTTACTCCCACCTGCCATTGAGGACATTGATTTGTGTATGAAAGAAAGATATATCTGCCACGTAAAATATGTGGAAATGTTGTATAAAGCCACCAGAACAGGTATATATTATATATGTTTAGCACCTACGGAATGAGCTTTCACATCTATAACAGATCAATTTCCCCTGAGCCGAACAGTGACGACCTATTTCCTTTGAAGGGCTGCCCATACATATTTCAGCTGTGAACTACCTCCCAACCTCACAGGAAGACACATTACTGTTGTGAATGTATTGCAATGTGACTGCATGAAAGCGCAATCTGTCACTGAGTTTCTGAAAGACTTTGTTCTATACCTCAATTTCCAATGGAAGTATGGCACAATGTAAAATTCTGCATTCTATCTATCTATCTATCTATCCATCTATCTTCCCAAGCTTTATCTCCCACTGAATACATATGAATCACTGCAGAAGACATCCATCTTAATGAGTCATTTTGACTAAAATCCTATTTCAGAAGAAGAAAATAAAATGTTTTTCAGCTCAGGCCTCCTGCCAAAAAAGCCAGGTAATTCCATTTGTTCCCAATGCATCTTTATGTCTTTAAAGTTATAATCATTAAAGGGAAACTCTAAACGTGGGCCCTATTTTTTACAAATTTTGTGGTCGAAATGACTAATACTTAGCAAAAGTTTTGGTAAGACCGTTTTGTTAAAGAGTAAGATCCTTTCGTCTTCCTGCAACAACTCAACCTCTCACGAGATTTCAGAGCGAGACTTTTCCTTGAGCAAGACTTTCTGTTTCTGGTTAAACAAAAAGGATCTTACTCTTTAACAAAACGGTCTGTCTCTGTAGGGATCCTTTCCATAATGTTGTCAGACACTTCGAATAACAGTCTGAGCCTGTCAGTGGCAAAAAGAAGCACTTTTAGTGGTCATACTTTTCACAGGCATCCCGTTCAGAGGCGATCTACTGGACCAATTCCAAAACCTTAATAAGTTGTAGTCATTTCGACCCCAAAATTTGTAAAAATAAGGCCCAGGTTTAAAAATAACAGAGTTTTAATGAAATTAAACATTTTTGACTTACTATTTATGGCAGTAATTTTTCTGCTGTAGCTATTCAGTGTATTTACATTCAGTAATTATCTCTCTACATAGTAGCTTATTGGTATCGGGGGAGTCCGCTATTACCACGCATGCGCAGTTTGATCTCATCAGCCTCACCGTTTGCTGTTGACTCTCTTTACACTGTGTCAGAGCTGTATTAAGTTACGGCTAATGCAAACAGAACATCCTACTGCAGCCACGGAAAACGCGATGTGTTTGTCACAGTGGTTAGCACTGACCGCGATCGTTCATCAAAAACACGTCTACAAAACAAGACGAGGGCAAGGGCCATTTTCTGCATTTTTCGCCAGCGGATCATTTTGAATTTTTGCAAGCAAGTAATGGATCAAAAAGGAGCTGCCATCAGTCAGCTGTTAGATAAAGAGCTGCAGGCGACACCTCTAACTTCTCAGCAAGGTAACCAACTCTACTATGCCTTGCTGTTGTGTGGAAAACTACTCACACTGTGTACAGCAGGAAATCAGATCGCGGTCGCAATTACTATTGACAGACTTCTTTTATTAAAACCTGAGTTTGCTTGGTTGCACTGTAAACAAGTACACCAGTTGCTCTTCTTAGGAATTCTTAAGAAAATTAGATAGGTACACTATTAGATAGGTACACTATAATGAAAAATGAAACTTGATTAAAGACAAGTCTTGTAACAATATGATTTGTGTTGAAAATAACTGGTCAAAAAAACAACCTATCTTTCTATCTATCTATCTATCTATCTATCTATCTCATTTATGGTTTGTCTTGCCTATCTGTCTGAGTAAGCCGCCCTCTCTTTCATTAAGTGGGCTACCTACTCTGTCATCTCAAGGTGCTTTTTTCTTTCACCCGGCGCTCTAGAACTACCCTTTGAAAGCTTGCTAAAATATGCAGTCTCTGAATTCAGCATACAGTATTTGTCCTTCACATAAAAAACACCCATATATTCAGCTATTTATGCAAGTCCTTCTGAATAGGTTCTTCAGAGCTTCGCCTTGAATGAAGATAAATAACGAGAAGAATTGAATACAACAATGCATACAGTGGAGAAAGGTGACCCCCTTGGCTTAAGTTTCCTCAACGAGCTGGTGCCAAGAGATTGAGTAAGACGCAGCCTCAAAAAACAAACTCCAGTCTGTCGAGTTTGCAAACTAATCACAACAACAGGCAGACTCACACAGGTTGATCAGAAGGATTGGTAAGGAGTCAATTTTGTGTCACTAACGCTGGTGACATCAACACAGCTAAAAATACCTGAGGATATTTATCTATCCATGGAGGAAAAAATATGAGGTTCTTGCTCAGGATTTCCTCCCTCTAAAATATTCAGTTGAACATTTGACAGTCCTGCTGTTGAAAACGCAGCAGAAAATACTAACTGAGTGCAGACTTCAGATCGGGTCGTATGTCAGCAAAATGTGGCTAATTATATCAAAATGTCCTCCGTGTTTACTGAAGCCCAGTATTGATGGTCCTTCCCTTTTTGCTGTCATCAAGCTCTCTGCTGTAGATCTATGAGAGCTGAATTCTTGTAATATACACATATTTTATACTGTATATACAGAGTTTAGACATATCAATCTTGCTTAATATCTAGACTAAATATTTAGTTATCTATCTGTGTTTGACGGATATGGCGGGAGACACTGCTGCTGATATTTTTGTATTCATTATGTTGTTTGTTACTCTCTGGTTTTGAACATGACAATGTTTATGCCCTTTATGTATTACAAGTTGTTATTTATTCTCTGAAAAATTCAACCTCCATTCAAACCAAAAAACACTTTTTTAAATGAAAAACCAACAATTTCAGGGATTTTTAGACTGTTGTGATGTACAGTAGGTGTGAATAAAAATAACTTGGAGGGTATCATACCAATTCAGTCTTTAATAAAAAAAAAAAAAAGGTCAACACCTCAGTTAAATGCAGTATCTATCCCTCTATCTGCCTATGTGTGTTTGGTGTTATGGTAACCCTCCTCCTAACACTGTGATCAATGGCATTGTACTTGTGCTCACGTCTTGGATCAGCCAGCCACTTTATCTGTCCGAGTGGCACTGCAGCCAGCAAGAAGAGGAGCGGAGCAGGGTTGACTTATAAGGCTGACAACGGCTCCATTCATGCGTCTAATTTAAGAGCGGCTTCTGCTCTGTCTAATTAACAATTTACTAGGCCATCAGTCAGCCTCCCCATTATGGTATAATCAGCGTCACCAACGTTCAGCCAGCTCGGTGCACACTTTCGGGATCTGCAGTAGGATTAGAACAACCATGCAACTTTCATGGATAGTGGGCACTGCGAGTTCCAAGGACGCAGCGAGAACAACTGTGAAACCCCAGATTGAAAGATGACACTGTGCGGCAGAGCGAGATGGGCAACGTGTTTGACAAATTAGCCAGCTCTGTTTTTGCATGCTAGGAGCTACAGCCGTATAATGTTATTGCTGTGTTAAAGGAATCAACAGATGCATATTCGCTCCCCTGGGGGGGCTTTCGTGTTGCTTGCTGGCTCAGCCGGTCGGTATGTAATCACGACTCTGGTGTGAACGCAGCTCTGATGTAACTGCATATTGTGTGCAAATTTCACTTGTCTCTTATTTTAGGGTTGGGCTTAGGCACATTGGAGGTTTTGATCTGCTCTGTCATGCGTAGGCACCTTTAAAGGATTATGTTACAGTGTCAGAGTGGATTTTTGTAAAAAGACATAAATAAATCCCCCCATAAAGACTCCACCCGCCTCACCACCCTAAAGTTGCATAACACTAATTCTTCTGGTCCTCCCTTTTCTCCCACACCCTACTCAAGACAAGAACCAACACTTACTGTTATTTTTTTTTAAATGTTATTTTAGGAGAGGAGTGTAGGGAGTGGGGGGTTAGCATCTACAGTATGCTTTCTGCTCGTTGTCCCTCCAAATTTTCTGACAGTAGTATAATAACCCACAGAGAGGATTAAGGACTGGTAATCTGGGGGAATAGTGTATTCCATTTCTACTGCTTTCTGTATATTTTCGCCCCTTTGCTTCCTCTGTATAAACAAATAGAATTTTACTCGTTTATCCACTTAGTTCCTCTGTCTTGCTGATTAGCAGTGAAGGGCTGGGAGGATGGGATAACCTAGAGCGGATAGTTCCAAGGATATCTGAGGCCAGCATGCCTGTGTGTGTGTATCAGTGGGAATCTGTGTGTGTATGTGTGTGTGTGTGTGTGTGTATGTGTGTGTGTGTGTGTGTGTGCATGTACTGTATAAACAAATGCAGACCTACTTGAAGGGCGCGGCCAATTAAAAGAAGCCCCTGAAGGAGTGTGCTCATCAGGATGCAGTGAACATAGCAGATCCGCTCTCTGATAGCCTGCTGCAGTCTGTCACTGTAACCAAGGCATTAATACCACCATGGCTCTGTAGCACAAAATATTGACATCTTCATCCTTTAGACGTTGAGTAATCGATAAGAAATGTGAATACAATGGCTCACAGGCTCACAAATATATAAGGAATCCAAAACATTTTTATGTATGAATCACATCTTTTGACTCCAAACTCTCAAATCTTGTGTTGTGGCTGATAATGCAAATATAGTCCTAATTTAATTAGATATGAAATCATCATTAAAAACATTTGAAACAATAATGCTATAACAATAATAATCTTGCAATGTTAAGTCAAAAGTTGACAAATTGTAATAGAATGTCCATAAAATGGGTCATTAGACTGTAATAAAATGTGATATTCTGTTATTTTATATTGACGATGTACAGCATTACCACATAAGAAAGCATGGATTACATAAAACTTTTAATATTTACATGTTAAAACTAGATCTTCTTATTTTAATTCAACAACAACTCTCCAGAGATGTTATTATATCATCCAGTAGTGCATTACAAATGAAGAGAACAATTACATTTTGGACATATTTAGAGGGATTGAATTGAAAATTGAAATTCGGCATTGAAAACAAAACCTGAACTGAAAAAAAAATAAAATTGGCATTGAAACATGCAGATTATATGTAAATCACACTCTCCTTGCCTGTCCCTTCAAATCCCTGGTGTCCATGCCTAAACGGTAAAAGAAAGTTGAAATTAAAAAATCTACGGACATTGAAAAAAAAACTGACAGCGTAAAGAAAACCTGACAGTGTAAAAAAAAAAAAAAAAACTGTCACTAAAAAAGGACTGACATTAAGAAAAAATCTGAACATTGTCATTGAAAAAAACATCAGAATGCAAAAAATATCTAAATAAAATGAGAAAAAAATTGAATGCCTTTTTCAGTTCAGGTTTTGTTTTCAATGCCAAATTTTATTTTCGATGCCAAATATTAAACTCACTGTCCTGGCTCCATAATTAAAACTCTTTTGGGCAGGTTTTAGATGCCATTATCAAACAGTTATCTATTGCTACGAAACTTTTATTATGAATCCAGGTGAACAGGTAAATAAGTAATTGGATGGGAATGTTACTGACTTGTGAGACAAACAAAGAGATTCAGTTGTTATGGAACAAAAAAATGCAGTGTTGCGCAAATAAGAGAAAGACAAGTAGAACCAAGGCTGGATGTCTGCATTGGAGCCAATTACCTTCTGTTTTCACCCTCTGGTAACCCAGAAGGCAATGCTGATGTGTTTTGTGGCAGAACACAATTGAATTGCCAAGCCAAACCTTCTGTTTACCTTCAGTGTGATTTGGTCTTGGGTTGCAGCCAAACCACATGTTGCACTCATCGCGGCTGTGTTGAGTCCTCTTGACCCCCAAAACTTCATTACAAATGGGCAATAACCAATCTGTGACCTTTATCGCCCTCTATTGTTGACTAGAGGGAATTGCAACAACATTAGCAGAACTTATTATCTCCTCTTCTTAGAGCTGCTCAGGTCTCTGGCACAGGTAATGAGGCTTATTAGTCTTTATAGCTGAAAGGTCTTGCTCAAAGCACAAACCACAATTGTTAAAGACTTGGAAAAAGTGAATAAATGAGGCCGGGGAGACTGGGAGGGTCTTGAAATTCAGGCCGAAAAAGCTCGAAATGAAAGCCAGAAATCTCAGCACCTGGCAGAGTAATCAATGAGTTAGTTGTATTGATCAACAACCTTCAAAGCTACAGATATATGGTACAGTGGGGAATTAAAAATCCTACATATTTCTACATATTTCCCCTTGAAAACCTCGAGAGAGAGAGAGCTTTTATTGATGTCATTGCTGACCTTGGCCAATTAAGGGGGGGAGGGGAGAAGTCCTCATTGATTGAGTGAACTTTACAGAAAAATGCAGAGCTACTTATTACTTTTCATCTCACTTTGCTGCATCAGCCATGCAGCTGACATACTGACATGTGATGAAAGACACTTTTGACTGGACAACACATGGTGGCAAGTGACACAAACGGCAGGCATGATAAGTCGCATAACGTTCACACTTCTCAATTTCACATGCATTCTCTCTTCCTTTCTTGCTGTCTTTCTCGCTCTTCACTGCCTCTCCCTTCCCCAGACCTCCCCATACACTCATAGAACAATACACCCACACACACATCATCCCTCCCAGCCCTCCCCCTGTGCTCATATATACACCCATACCAACACAAAGATGGATCAATTTCACATTCCCTTTCAGGATGTGGAAGACGCCATGTCTCATTGTCAGTTTATGGCACGATGTTTGATCCCACCTAATGCCGCCATGCAAATTAGCTATTGTTATTCTTTTTTCTGTTTGTTTTTGCGTGCCATCTTTTTCTTTATGGCTTGATATGTTCTAAACAATTATCTCGCCACCTCAGATGCTGCATCTTGCGGCCTATTTTTGAAAATAGGGCAGAGTTTTTGGCAAGGCACCGACAAAACCATAACAAAGTTAACTAATTGAAAAAAATGCCCTCATTGTGTAGTGGTTTAAAACTCCTGAAGAGAAAGCTTTCAGTTCCACCATAATGGTTTTATCCATTCATCTGGGCTTTATTGGCTTTGCTTGGCAGTAGACAGGGAGCAACGGCACCCCCGAGCAACAGCTTTCCCACAGAGTCATTTGATCATATGCTGACTGGCTGAAAAAGAGTGCAAATTAAAGTCCCTCCTCACTCTGACACCTTAAACACAAAACACGACAGGCCATATTTTCTCCGCCAAATCAGGAGCCTGAGAGATGGATACCGATTATAATTGCAACAGAGAAAAAAAAAATCAGACATAGGTGTGTGTCAGGAGCCAGGTGCTAAATCACACCAGCAGTTGGATGATGAAAACCTGTCTGAAGGGTCTGAGGGACCCAGAGCCATTCTGTGCCAATGAAGGGGTGTGCACTTGAATTTGCATCACCCTGTGACATATCAAAGAGAATGCACAAGTAGATGTGCCTCTTTGATTTTGCTAGTTGTGAAATGCAAAGTTACTCTGTAGACCCACAATAATCTGCAGCTTTCTTACCATAATCCTGCAGTTTTAGCCAAGTAATGAACAACGTGAGCAAGAGAGAGTGTGTACAGCATGTTGCATAAGCACTCTGCATGTGTGTGTGTGTGTGTGTGTGTGTGTGTGTGTGTGTGTGCGCGCGCTGAGGCAGTGTGTGCAGGGGTGGGGCAGGGTGGGGATGAGGGTTTTCCACAAGCTCTTGATGGAACAAATTGGATGTTACATACATGCACTTATCTCATCGTGCTGCTGCTTATCAAGCATCACACGCCATGTCAGTGTTATTTTCTCTGCACGTATTAAACATATTTACACAAAAGAGGCGCGGGTGCAATCAGGCGTGCAAGAACACATGCCAGGTGCTTCTTCCTCCCTGCCCCTCCTCCCTCCACCTATCCCTGCACACGCACGCGCGCGCGCGCGCTCACACAAGCATACACATAGCCTAGAGCATGCTCCTGCCAAGAAATGAAATTCTTAGCCATTTCCGGCGGGAATGGAAGAGCATTCCTGTCCTCATTAGAATAGCTCCGCGTCCAGTCGGTGAAAACTACAATGCCCAATTTCCTGTCTTTTTGGCGGCACCCAGAGTGGGACGATGCCACAAAAACACCAATTATAAGCCAAGGAGCTGGAAAGTAAAGCGGTGTTATTGGGCCGCCAAGCGGACCATCTGCAGACTTCATCAAAAGCTCAGCCCACAGCGTCCAGACGGGCTGATCGGATGCCCGGGTTAAGTTGCGATATCATGCAGAGCATATTGACCGCCACAAACACTACATGGCCTCTCTCTCTCACTCTCTCTCTCTGTCTCTCTCACGCGCGGTCACTCGCGCACAGATACACACACACGCATACAAAGAGTGAATTTGGGAAAGAAAGGGGCACGCACAAAATCTGCTCTGAATTACGACTCAATTAAGAGCCTCTGAGTCAAGGTCGTTTACAGCCGCAATATCCATAACTGATATTGACGCTGCTTGTTAGTCCGCTTCAATAATAAAAAAATAATTTTGTTACTGTGCAGATTAGAGGTGTTTTTGCGCATATAGTCATTCATGTACCAGTTTAACCAAACCCCGGAGGAGCCAGCAGAGTAAACTCCAATTAGGACATCTGATTTATCTTTGGTTGTGTCTGCTCTCAACAGAGCAGAGACACTGCCCGATGTGGATTTTATCATTGCGCAGTAACCCAGCAGGATCCTCCTGTCTGCTTTATGTGAAAACTTTACAAAGATGTACTATTGTCTAATGTGTACTACTCACCATCAATAATAACGGTCTTCATGATTTAGATGGGGGTGAAATCCAGAAGCTGTATAAATCCAAGTTGAAGGAATCCCAGCGTGTGTGGAGACAGATAGGATATCCGCGGTTTATTGCAATTTATGGGTAATTGCAAATCCAGTGCACGGTTGGAGACGGACAGCCTAAAGCACCCCTGTACCCTTCAAACTTTACCCGTAGGTCTTCCCGAGTGGGGAGCCACGTCTCCGGCTGCACCCGAGCTCAGTCATTTGGACAAGGGATTAAAAAATAGTCAGCAATAAACATCCAAATTGGGATCAGTAGACTCGACACACCAGTCGACACCTCCCCAAAATATAGGACGCGCAAACAGCTCCGGAGAAGAGCTCAAAGTGTTAACGCAGAAGTGGAGAATCAACGACACAGGCGAAAAATCAGTATTGGATCCATGTTTTGAAACTGCAGCACATATCCAGTCCGATCACTTGCCCCGCTGTATATTTCCCAAGTACACGGAGAAAAAGTGTGGTGGATGCGCACGGATTTCGGCCGCACTGGTGAGCGTCGGTGTGCATTTACCACGGGGAGGTGGAAAGGGAGGGCGGGGCAGCGTGGTGCGTTTGGCGGAAAGAGAGAGAAAGAGGGAGAGAGAGAGAATTCGGAGATGAATGTTTTATGGGTATGTATCACGCTGCAAAAAATTATCCTCTTAAATCCCAAAGTGGAATGTGTCCATCAATCAAGGTAAAGCAAAAATATTTTATGTATTTATTTAATTTGTTGTATTTTCTGCCTGGTTTCACTACAGATTGATAGAAAATTCCATACACAAACACTGTACCTGGAAAAATAAGTTATTTGAAAATCTTTCAAGTCCATCAGTTATTTAAGAGTGAATCTGAGACTTAATGACTTATTCAGACAGACATTTCTTGCAGCGCACGGCTGAGCTCTAATGAATGTTTTATGTGCAGGGGGTGGGGGTGGTGGTGGTGGGTGGGTGGGTAGGTGACGTGAGGCGAATCTATTTGGATCGGACACGGCCAGGCACGCACATCATGCATACGAGCCAGGCCTGCTGGTGGGACCCGCGCTTCCTCTCGGGGACTGGACAATTTGGCTGCTCTGATGTCGTGGGCGGAGTTGTTAAAAACCGTCAGAAAGAAACAACGATTTCAGTCCTGCTTGGTTAACAGGGCAGACAGAGAAACATTTAAAATCCTCAAACTTACCTGAGACCTGGGGCTGTTACAAAAAATGTTTTCCTGATGTCTTTTTAATTTTTTTTTTATTTTAAGACTTAACATCAGCATGCCCTTTATTTCTAACAATTATAATTTATTATTATTATCTTCCAAGTCAGGCAGACATTTTATTTTCTCTGTATTTTCTCCATATGGAAAGTCAAAGTGCCTGTTGGAGTGTGTAATGTTGGATTCTCTGCAAGGACATGCTATGCCGTTTCCTTGCATTTGATATGATAATGGCTGCTTTTACAAAGTGATTAGACACACAATGGCAATGCTGATTGGACCGAAGACCAGTTCACCGTCGCTCTAGTCTGCAGCTATGCTGGGTTTGCTGAAACCCAGGAGGATTGGATTCACAGCAGCAGTGCTATTATCTTTAGGTACCACACGCCCCCTACCGGCAAACATAAAACATATCTTCAGCACCATGGACAGAGACAGAGAAGTCTCATCTGTGGAAGATGATTCCCTGCTCGCCCTAAGAGACAGAAAGGAATTAAACTGAATAGGAGTTTGTACGCTCTGGCAGATAAATTATTGAATTCACAGTGGAGACTATGTTGTATATATTTCCTATAGGCCTAATGGAATCTGGAATATTTCCATCTGCTGGCATGTACATTCATAATGAAATATAGGAAACTTTCCAAATTGCACACTCAATCTTTCACTTGGAATAGCAGCTTAGCTGTTGAATTGTGACACATACAGAAAAAACAAGGCTGCGTGTATTATGAGGCACACTGGCACAGGATCAAATGCTTGCGTTAATTACAGTATAGTATGTAGTTTGAGACAAAATGCCAAGAGATTATCACAGGGAGCAGGTGAATGGAAACCACAGCCAGGTGGGTGGTGTCGTCGAGTGAAATGGGGGTATGTGCAGCAGACTAATCCCAAGCTTACAACTACCACCAATATTGAATTACACCATCAGAATATGTCAGTGAGCCACTCGCCTGGTATTTGCTCACAGTGGAGACCGGCAGGGCCAGATGGCCAGTAGAGACGCGGTCCAAAGCCGCCGCAGCGACCTGCTGAGATCGAGGTCACCCCGCGAGAAAAGGAAATGCTGTCACCTTTCACAGTTGTCTCTGTCTCTCCTGCCTTTTCTGAATGCCTCCGTGTGGGCAAACACATGTGTGTGCATAATCCTGTCTTGCATTTGTATGCTGTGTGTTTGTGTGCCCTGGAGTGTACTGTAACAGGCAAAGTGACATTTCTTGTGCTGGATTCTATAAGGCTTTTCACAAGAGAAAAAACAATAATAATGAATCAGCACTACTAACAAGGATCGGGGGCAACAGAATACACATTCAAATGCTGCATTTCCTAAACCAACATTCATATATTTGCTGCATTATAGCCTATAGAAAATGTATTCTGGAGTAACCCAGTTCTGGAGACATGTTTACTGTAAAATAACTTTTTTGTATGTGGTAAGTAACATCTAGCTTAAAACAGAAACATCATTAAATAGACAAGAACACGAGTTGCATGTAAAAAAGGATCCTAATTAAGTCACAGATTACAGTGTTGACATGATCACAAACATTGGCCACAACAAGACATTCCCAGAGTATAACCCTTCCTAAATATATCCCCAACTGGAAAAACACTCATTTGGCTCACTGGTTAAGACGTCTCCCTGTGCCAGGAAGTGAAAGGTGTACTGTAACTGATTACTATACCCTTCCCCAGCTCATTATACAATATGCCCACTCACTCCTGAGCTCATTCCATTATAGTATATCACAACGATATGCGCCAGCAAGTGAAAAGGACACAGGTAAATTGTCATGGGAGCTTTGAGGCTGGAGGCCTTGCACAACGAGTGACTGTAAATTAACTAAGGGTGGATCATTGCCATGCGAATGGAAAAAAGGAGATTGGGGATCTTTAATTCATGACAGTAATGAAATGAGTCAAGCTGTTGAGTCTCAAAGGCAGCGGATCCCTAGGCTGAGGCTCTACTATTCTTTTCATCACAAGTCTGACGGATCAAAAGGAGAACGAGGGCATAAATGAGTTCCTTTGGTAATGGGAAAGTTAGCTGTGTCCCACTGCCACAGGAGCTACAGTAGGACCAGTGTTAATTACAGTCTATGATTGTAAGCTAAAACTGAAGGCTTTTACTCACTCTAGATTACATAATGAGAAGGTGGAATATAAAGTTTGTGGTTCGAGTTATGTGTATGTCAAAGGTCATCAAGCCATCATACACTCACATCAAGCATGACTGATTCACTTTTCCTCTTGACTGAGTATTCCTCATCTCTTCCATAGTCCTCTAAAATATATAAATATTCAACAATGGTACAAGAGATGCAGGAGTTTGCCTTCATAACACATTATCTGCTGCATTTAGCTATTGCTAGGCCATAACTGAGCTGGAATAATACATTTGTCACTTAAGGCAATACCACTCTTTTTACAACTTCCCTCCAAAACCCGCAGCATGGGGTGACTAGGATAAAAAATGCTTGAATTCAATAAAAGGGGGAAAAAATAATAATCAAAAATCTTTGGAAAGAAAAGGAGAGAAAATGCAAATCCTCCTCAGGGAGTGGATCCCTGCTGGCTGAGTTTCACAGTATGTGTTTGTGAAATATGATAGGTAGAACCAGCTCAGAGCAATACAGTTATTTTTTAAACTAATCGTTGGAATAAGATCTCTTTTTATTGGTCTCGTAATTCTGCACATAATAAAGACATTGGTGGGTTGTTCCTGTAGGTCACATTAAACAAACACACCCACAAAAAGTGGTATATAAAATGTCAGACCAGAAGATACAAAAGCAACAAAACACATTTAAAGAATACCTTTGCACAGAATGATTGCACTGTGCTCTGTTAACATAATTTAGGGTCCCATAGATCCTACTGCAGTATGTATAGAAAATAATAATTGCAAAATCAACCTTTTTTTTCCTTTAAATATTATTTTTAATTTCTTCTGGCCTTATTAACTTTTATTAGGACACATACAAGACAAGCATCATTTTACTGTCCTGCTTATTTTTTATATATATATATATATATATATACACACACACACATATACACATACACACACACACACACACACATACACACACACACACACACACACACACACACACACACACACACACACACACAGTATATGCAGATCACATCCCCAGCTGCTGCATCAACTCAAACCGAAAACAGCTGTCTAAAATGTGAAGCCAATGTACAGTGTGTACTGTACTGTATATGTGTGCATATACTTGCTTTTGCAACAATGGCTACCTCTTTGTGCAAATAAAGCACATTTAAACTTGACCTAGTATTGTACTGACAGGGCCCTATAGCAAGAAATTTAGAAATGGTCTGGTCTGGGGTATTTTATATATAAAGCTGTTCAAACTGTTCGAAAGTAGTCAAATGTGAATATACTGAGTCTAAACATGCTGGAATCAGCATGTAAAATACCCCACCTTGTGGAAGTTTTGAATTGTTGAATGTAAATTCCCCCCAAATTGTAAATAATCCCCAAATTCCCAGGAAAAAAATCCAAGGACATGACCTCAGTGTCACTCAGTGGTAGCTACGGCCCTCTGTACTGGGTTCCAGTGTATGAATATGTATATATATATATATATATATATATATATATATATATATATATATATATATATATATATATATATATATATATATATATATATATATATATATATATATATATAAATAAAACGCCTGACTAAAGGATATTAGGTACAAGTGCTGGACACCAACGCTGAAATTAGTTGTAATCAACTTTATTACTACTACTACTACTACTACTACTACTACTACTACTACTACTACTACTACTACTACTACTACTACTACTACCTAACTATGTCTATATAGTTTTCAGTGCATAGTGAAACACTTTGAGAATATTGTTAATTTTCCGATCGTCATGCTGATAAGGCATCTTTGAATTGAAATTGCCCTTGAGGAGCAGAATCCAATCACAGCAATGTATTCCCTCACAAGTTCCATTACTCTCTACGCCATCCATTTCTTATTTTTTATTTATTTTTCTCAAATAAATAAAATTTTTCTCCTTTCTTCTGCAAACTTGCAGGACAAAGAGTTTGTTCAGCTCTCTGCTCATTAGGCCTGGGAGTCAGATATTAATTCTGGCCTGGGTGAAAACCCTGTCGCCATTAAGATCGGGTGACAGCTCATTTTCCTTGGTGGCCTGCAGAAGACAATAGCAGTGATGGAATTGTTTTTTCCAGTCTGTAACCTCATTAACTCATTGGAATAAAGACAGTGTGGAGTTGTTTGCATTAAGCTGTAATTATGCTGATTCACTCACTTTCTCCCTCTCTCACTCACTCTCTCTCTTCTCTTTCCATTTGCCATTTTAATTAGATTCTCCTCTACTCAAACACTGACAATGTGGACTTGCTTTTGACTCATGAATTAAGCACTCACCCACCCAACATCTCCTATATGGATGTGAGTGTCACGTGTGAGAGGAGAGAGGAAAGGGAAGGTAAACAGTATGCCTAACAAAGGGCCATGTAAACATGCCATATGTCTTCACAAGTCATATATTACCTGGCTTGACAAGGCTACATTCCTTGAGACTGTCAGTGGGTCAGAAAGGACAAGTATGTGGAAATTTATTCTCCTGCAACTTCACGTGCTCGGTGGCCTGACCTTGATTTTCTCCTCCTTTTCAAGTCAGAGCGGGAGAGAGAAAAAAAGGAAAGAGAAAGATAGAGAGACAGAAAGAAAGAGTGATGCTTGGATGAACACAGGCTTTGTGCATCTGTCTCGTGTGGGTTTGATTTGGTCTTGTCTACTGGGTGATAGGGGCACAGATAGCAGATGTCAGCCATGACTTCTTCCTGCTGCCTTTTCAGTCCACAGCAGTGTATACTCACAATCTTCATATGAAATAAATGAGAATTTGTTGAACACATGAGCACATGATTTTAGGAAAATATTTTTCAGCTTATTGAGAAATATGGGTTTGTATTTGATGACAATTTATTACCTGAAGCAAGAAGATCATGATTTTGCCTTGCTTGTCTGCCTGCCAGCAAGAAATCTTAAAAACCTATGAAAACTGGCACACAAATAAAGCCTTTAGGCCTTGGAATATTTAATCAGATCTCTTATTTCCACAGATCTAAAACAAACCCTTGATCCCAAACTAAAATCGATCAACTCAAACAGAAAACAGCTAATTTAAATTTGAAAACCAGGTCTCCAGTAGCACGTTAGAGAATAATTCACTGTTGACAGACATTTGCAGTTCCCGGGATTGCTTTTAATTAGTAAGTCATTACTTAATTAGGAATATTTGTGTTCCTGAAATGAATTTAAACAAGTTCGAAAAGTTTTTAGGAACTTGTGAAGTACAGACACTTTTACATTCTTATTAGATCAAAAAAGGGTTATGGTCTAGCAGCTCCCAGAGGCTGCAGTGTTCTTAACACCTCATGCGTGTTGTCAAGTGTTACTGTACTGATAATTTTGCTATTCTTACCTTGCCTTAGGGCTAGAAATATTAAGTTTTTCTTGAGAGTTACAGACAACGATAGGCCATGAGGCCATTAAAAACACCAGAGTTTGTTCCTTTGGGAGAATGAATGTGCTCAGCTAATTGCATAGCATTGGTCTACGAGATATCTTATGAGTAATTGAACAAGACTAATGGCGTGTCCCAAATCCATACATACTAAGTAGATTTTGAGCACGTAGCGTGTACACACTGAAAAAGTGATACAATGAAGTACTCTCAAACTATGCAGTATGCATACTAATTACAGTCGATTTATCAGCGTGCTCTCGACACTATTCTCCCACAATGCAATGCATGAAAGAAACGGATGAGCTGCTCACAGCTGGACACTTTTTTAATAAATTGTGGGTGGTGAGACAGCTCCAGAAAGATATTGGAAGAAATAAAAAGTACTAAATCTTAAATTAAGACATTTTGTTGTCTTTTTCTGAAATTTTATTGGCAGTGGCATACCAAAGATGCAGTTTGATTGACGTCAGATGTCGTGCGTTTTGCATTATTCCCTTTTAGTGTAAGATGGTAAAGTATGTTGGGTTTTTTTGTACACTAACTGCTAAAACAGTATACTATGATGATGAGTCGTATGTGGTATGTATATAGAATTAGCATGTAGTATGAATTTGAGTCTACAGCCATGCTAGTGGCTCTGTGAGGCTGTACTAAAGCAAAGCGGTGTTTTGAGCCAAATTCAAGATTCAAGATTGGCTTTATTGTTCCACATTGTAGGAAATATGGATTGAGAATTGACAAGCATATATCATATCAAAGAACATAAAACAGACAGTAAAAAAAAAAAAACATACACTGATACTAATGTCAGCATGCTAACAAGCTCATAATCATAATGCTAACATGCTGATGTTTAGGAGGTATAATGTTTACCATGTTCTCTATCTTAGTTAAGCCAGTTAACATGCTAACTTGCTAATTAGCACTAAACACAATTCACAGCGGAGGTTGATAGGAGTGTTATCTTTGCAGATATTTGATCATAAACCAAAATATAAAAAAACTAATGGTGGTGCTAGATGGAAGGTTAGGATCACCAAAGTCATTGGGATTGATTGTCTGGGAACCATGAATGTCTGTACAAAATTCCATGGCAATCCATCCATCAGTTTTTGAGATATTTTAGTCTGGAACAAAGTGGTGGACCGACCAACAGCACATTGCCATCCCTGGCCACGCCGCAATCATGGCTAAAATTTGAAATGCTGGCCTCATGGTGCTTTAAAAAACATAAATCAGGCGTCCAAATGTCTGTACATTTTGCCAGCAATTATTGAGACATCTTGGTCTGGCCTGACTGACAGACATACAGTAATCATCCTTCGGCCCCCTTTTGTGTAGCAGGGCAATAATTAAACAACATTTTGTAAGGGTCTTATCCACAGCTTCTAAATATTCTATTTTACACATATCTCTGTCTGCTGTTCTGTGAGCACTTTGTTACTTGAAAGGCTTTCTGAAATTCAACATTATTTATTCATAAAGGACAAGGGTTTATTGGTTCCTATTTAGGAGTGTGTGGTCATTGCATTTTAAGAACAAGCTCCTCAGCCACCCTTAAGATCAAACACTTCTTCTTTGTCTTACTGTGTAACAGCCATACACCAGAACAATTTGTCCTGACTTGCCCTGAACAAAGAAAAACGACTCAGAACAATAGAGTCTTACATAAAGAAGCCATATTGCGCTCCCTTGAATTCCAGGTCGATGCAGGTCAGATTAAAAGTCTACAAGGTGAGCTGACAAGCACCAGATGATGCACTACTCTCTCGGTTCCTTATTTCCTAAGTCCTTCTCATTCCAGATTATTTAGGGGTGTAATACCATCTCCATGGTAGATAAAGCCGATTACACACAGTCTCTAAATGGAATTAGGTAATTTGCCTCACTTTATTCGGTGTAATCTCCACTGCCAACCTCACTTCAACCGCTCCCTCTCTTCACTTGATCTTTTTCCTTACTATCAAATTTAGAACCTGAAAATTAGTTTGAGATATGCTCAAAGTATTGTAAATGAGACACAGTAGCTAGTTATCTTTTAAATGTAGAAGTCACACTCACTACATACTACAGCTGCTCCAAAGGAAATGGTTAAAACACAGTGGTTTCCTCAGTGCCACCTATCAATTTATTAAGGGAATCTAGGATTTGTCACCAAATTCCAGGCTATTTTGGGTCTTCTGTTGTTCACAAGCTGACTGAAGGCAGATCTCATTGTTGTTCTGAATCAGATTGGATTATAAGCTTAGTCTGTTTTTTCTCTTCTCTTATTGTGTTAGTTTCCAGGAAAGCCTCACAAGGAGTGCAATGATGCAGTACTTTTTCAGATTTATTGTATTCCTCAAACAATTACCCTCTAAAGTCATTCCTTTTCAGTAAATGTAACATGATATGCAACAAGTTATTTCAGAGAACTTTATCAATTGATGATCTTTCAATCCACTGGGGTCCAATATTAAAATTCAAATGCAACCCCTGGCAGTTACTGAGTTTATGATGTGAAATCATATAATGAGATCTTCTTACTCCCTAGATATATAGATGGTATCCTACTACGATATCAATAATGTGTGGCATACATGTTTTGCACAGCGATAGACCCAGATTGATACAGTCTGATGGCATGTCCATGTTCGAATTTAAACGTGGCCTGCTGTTAAATCTTTCAGAATAATATGGTTTCCTGTGAGATATTGAGAAAATGTATAATCAGTCTTGCATAGAATCGAAATCTTTTTTTCTCTAAGCTTACAAAAGACAATAAGACAGGAGCATCAAGATTGCACGCCCGTGGTCACTAAACAATGACCGCTGCACATGATTAACCACAAAAAAACATGTTATATTTCTCAGATTGTCAGTAATCTGCCAGTCTGGCTTGCACAACTATTCATTTTCTTTAAAAAATCTTATCTGCCTGCCAAAAAAAAAAAAAAAAAAAACCCTAAAAGCCTCTTAGCAGAACATATAAATATACATAGTTTCCTAGAAATACTGTATAAATCTTCCTTATCCATTTCACATGTACTCTGCCCCAATGAATTACAGATGCGGCAGTGCATTTGATTTAAGGAACTTGCCCATGTACAAGGGGCTTCAAAGTAGCCTTGAGCAGGAAGTGAAAGAGGAAGCTGGGTAGCCCTGAGCCTGGCAGGATGCATCTGCTTACTTAGCCAGTTTTGCCTATGAAACTGATGGAAAATCACAAGGGGTTTAGCCTGAGGATTCTCTACTTAGATATCCAAGAAACAGAACGATGGTAAATCCAAGGTCTTTGTTCCAGGTCAATTTTGGTTTAAAGTAGAAGCTTACTAATGACTCTAGTTTGCATTTCACCACAGGCAGAGCTAATGTCTTTCCCAGAAGACACATATAGCTGCCACTATTTATATTAAACCAATACATGATCCACTCTAAGTGAAATAATGACTCCTACCCATGCTAGCATGATCTCTCAAGGAGAACATGGTGTTCTATCATCTGAACACAAGGCACTTATGAGCCTAGCGCTTAGTACAGAAATTAATGAACAATGGATTGAAATCTATTACATTACTCACAACAGGCAACAGGGGAGCATGTATGGACAGACTCATGGATTGTTTCCCTTTACTACAGAAAACAATATTATAAAAATATCCAAGGGTCGGCTAGAAGTCTATTGCCACCTCTCTGTGTCCAAAAATTCACAAGTGATTGATGGCTCACATGTCATCCTGTGACACCCTTCACAGATTTGACTCTTGGACCTGCCATCTGCAGAGCCAGGCACCACACCGGGATGCACCATTTGTTAGCAGTTTTGTGGCTCTGTTAGGCATTTCTAGTAGCATCTCGACTCAGTAGACGGAACGGGTATTATTCATTAAAAGTAAGATTTGACAAAAAAGAACATCAGTATGTGTGCAGAATTCAATCCAAATAAAGGATACTATTCTCTGCACTCAACGCACATTACTGCTTAAAATGATGGTACTGATCATTTGTTGCATTA
Organism: Macquaria ambigua; assembly: GCA_008360985.2. Classification (NCBI taxonomy): domain Eukaryota; kingdom Metazoa; phylum Chordata; class Actinopteri; order Centrarchiformes; family Percichthyidae; genus Macquaria; species Macquaria ambigua. Next base: position 221,893 of record VMKM01000134.1, read on the forward strand.
ATAAAATATAATGCAGATTGATTATGTGTAGGCTTCAATTCCGTACGGAGTACTGCACATTGATTGGTTGGCGGTGGTAGCCTCATGGTTAGCAAAGCTTGTGGCTGGGGGTTTCACTGGTTTAAAGGGGGAAACAGTGGGTGGGAGCAGTTTATGAGTAACACCCTCCCTTCATTTAGCATGTGCTACACCTAAACCCATATTATGACGTTCCTTGGTCGTCAACGGGCTTGTACTGGTCATCTGTTGTGAATGTGTAGAACTCCATGGATGCGAGGTAATGCATTATTGTATGTTTGCTCAGTTGAAATTTCTTTAAAAAAAAAAAAAAGGTAATAAGTATGGCCACCATTTAGACTTAGAGTGAGCATAGATATAATGGGATGATCACAGGTAAGGCGGTATTAGACCTGGCATGATGAGCTCAAAGGCAGAACCTTATCCCTACTGGAGTACAGGCTCTGGGCAGCTGCCTCCACACAATCCCATGGCTAACAGCTCTCACTTTGTCTCTCTGCAGGCGTCTGGCCCCGGGCTACTGGCTATCTCCGCAAAAGGTCAGCAGGAACCCTCTGGGCTCATAAAGACAGGGCAATTAACACACCCGCACTTGGAAACCTGCATTATTTATTCAGGATCCCTCCTTAGGATGAGAATGGGAATGAGGGAGGAAGCAGGGAGGATGTAGGAAGAGATGACGGAGATCAATGGAAATGTGAAGTTTAATTACCGTCAGCTCGGCAGGCCATCTTCACAGGACTAAATCCTTGGCAGGGGCTGGTGGAAACAGACCGGCAGCACCCGGAGCAAGTATCTGTGTTTGACACGTTTCACTATTCACAGTGGTGTTGTGTTTAACAGCACTTAGATCAGGGCGAGAGCAGTCCTACTTGACAAGGCCGACACGCTTTATGATGAATAATGAAAGAAGTGTTTTCGTCAAAAGTCCTTAATTGGCTTAAAGGAGAAAAGCATTTGCGTGAAGTTTGAAAAACCTCCCTTCTTGTCAGAATGTAATTGAACGTCGTCTGTAGATAACTTTCCAGTCATGATGCACTTACAGCATCACTAAACACAAATGTGTTAGCCCGGCTCAAGGATAAACACTTAGTTTCACACCAAGTGAAGGAAATGTGATTAAGTCCCTACATCTACACATCAAGCGATAAACATCATTAGATGGAAACCGCCCCGTCTAATTTGTTGTGATGTGCCTGTGATGTCATGATTGGATGTGCTCCTCTAAATGAGAGAGAGGCAATTCCAGCCAGTTCGGAAAAACACTTTGATTAATCATGCTATGTTGTTGACTGCAATTACGCTGTGATAATAAAACAGGTTATTTCAGGCATGATTCACACCAGCTGAACAAAGAAATGCACCGCTTAAATCTGCCCATTCGTAAATGACATAACACTGTGATGTTTTAGTGGCAAAAACAAGAAACACACTTATATAGCATGGTGACTGCTCACAGCATGTCGTGGTAGATCTTCTCCTGAGACATGGTTTGGTACATTTTAGTCGTCACACTGCAGATTCCATAATTACATACATGTTTTATGTAAAATAATGTACTTTATATTCATGTAAGTAGTGCTTTTTTTCCTGTGATACTATGCAAAATGACAATTTGCATCCCCTTTGAACACAGCAAGCCAATTCACATCTAATGTTAAGGCTAGTAAATAACAGTCTTAGCTATTTCCATGACATCAAAGAAGGAAGTACATTAACACATGGCAAGATGTTTCCCAGGTATGTCTGTAACATCTTGAATGTGTGTACACAGAAAGTTCAATTAATTGCGACTCATATTTATTTATTGGTTTTATTGCATTTAATTTGTACAGCATAATTCAGCAACTTGTTTCAGTAGAATGTCTGCTCTTTAACTGGAGCATTTTATCTTTTAATTAATTAACTGTAATTAATGAATGCAAATTGGTGAAACATTTCTCAGGTTGGCAACTTCAAAAGACACCTCAGATGGATTATATTACTTTGCTCATTGATATTCTCCTACAAAAAACAGTCTTTGAAATGTTTAAATGAAGTTTGGGATGAAATCTAAAAACACAAAATGCAGACAATAAACTGGTTGAACAGTATATTGGATCCAGCTATCATTATGAGATGACTTTGTCAATGTAAGTCAGATGAGCAAATGTATTTTTCACTCTTGCTTCAAGTTGCACCTCTGGAATGGGTTAATGCTCAACCAAATTGAACTTATGGTGTAAGGGGGCAGGTCAGAGAGCTGCCAGATTCAATCTGCTCACATGCACACACCAGGAACACCAGGAAGGAAACTCAATGGACTCCTCTCTGGAACATGATAGACACAACTACGACCTAAAGGCAGAAACACGAAGCTGAGGATGTAGGCAGGAGGGCAGGTTCTCTCGCCTTTGACCGCTACCCCCCGTTTATCGACTGCCCATAACGCAGCCAGTGGTCAATACCCTCAGACCCAATTAAAGGCTCTTTCCTGAACACAGTCAGTGTAATTTAATTGCCTTATAGAAGCACAATACAACTCACATACATGCTGTGTGTAAGTGCATACGTGCGGATGTGTTCGTTCCTACATTCACTTATCAATTTTACTTAACCAGGTAGGCTATCTGAGAGGACATTCTGTTTTACAGTTACTGCTGGTGCTTTCTGATACACAGTATTTCATTTAAGAATCAACATATAGTGGGTCACTATAGATTTGTAGTCTAATGTAGAAAATATTTAATGGCTGATGAAATATTAGAATACATTCTTAGATTTCATTATGAACGTAAATACAGTAGAAAAAACACCATGGACAGTCTGTTGCATCATATGCTGTCTGACATGTAAGAGTTGACAGATAGCTGTTAAACATTTCAATTTATAAGCTACACAGCAAGAATTTGTGGAATGTTTAAGTATTTTTTTAGGTTAGGAGTAAGTGGTTACAAAGCAAAGTTTCTGTTTCTCAGGGCCGTTATACCCTTTATCCATTTTTTAATGTTCCCATGGTGGTTTTTAAAAAGGTGTTTTATTTAAAACGTTGAGTCTAAGGAAACCTGTAAACTAGACATTTATGTAAAGGTGTTTTTATTTATTTAGGGCAGTCTCACTAAGAGCCAGGCTCTCTTTTGCAGGTACATACACACGTTCACACCTGGAAGTTGCCCAGTGCAAACACAGTTTAATCTGCTGGCCACTACACGGCTCAGCTGGAGCAGTCGGGGGTTAAGGGCCTTGCTCAAGCACCTTGGTGATGATAATGACAAAATGATAAAAACATGAGTGGCTGGTAGATTTGAGGCACCCGCTTGTCTAATGGCAAGCATTGCTTTTTTTACTTTCACCACACAGATGTAGCCTGCTGGTCCGGGTCCCGCTTCTCCTACCTCGAATAGGGAACACTCCCTCATGGTATTTACATAGCCATGGTGAAGTCAGTGTAGAGACTAATGTTAAAGTTATAAGAAGAACTGTCACAAAAGATGCAATGCAATATTTTCAAATATTTTGTGTTTTATGCACCAAAGTGACTGTAGCTAAGATGGTAGAGCAGATTGGATCCTCCAGTACACATGCTGAATTGTCCTTGAACCATACACTGAACCCTAAATTGCTCCCAGTTCAAAAATGTACCATGTATGTAATGATAAAAACGTGAGTGGCTAGTAGATCTGAGGTAACTGCCAGCTACTGTGTGTGTTTGACCAAAAACATAATTTCCCACTCTGGTATGACACTGTTATGTTTGTGCTTTTTCAATTGATTTCTATATTATATAACCTTAGACATTCTGGCCTGCGTACCCTCTCAGATATTTCCAAGTGCCCATGCCTGTCATACATTTCCAGTACACAACACAGCAATGTGCATTAGTGCATCATATCCATTGAACTGAAGTGGCTACTGTGTAATTTAGACCAAGCAAGTAGGTGTTAGTCATTAGTCACTGCTGGGGTTGCTGTTGATTTTCTCTATGTGTGGGTAGGGGATGTACAGTATATTATGAGATTACTGCACTGATCCTCACATCCTCACAGTTATAATTAATGCAGGACTGCAGGTTGGCTGAAAGCTTGCTGGTTCTTAGTCCATGCAAACTCTCTAATGTACCCTTGAACAAGGTATTTTATTATGCTTGTTCTTTGTCTGATGAAGCTCCTGAAGTTTTGTGATTTGATGTCTTAAAAGGAAAGTAATGGAATCCTTTAGCCCTGTCAGCACTAAGGTTATTACAGAAGCTATGTTTTGGTCATTTAAAAAGGTGATTTGATGTCTTAAAATTCAAATTCAAAAGTGAGCAATATACATCAGTGAAGTGAAGTACAAGATACACCTGCTTCCATGCATTTAAGCATGTCATGTATCAAATACCTAAGTATTGCCATCATGATGCAACAGTGTTTGGTCAGACTCAAACTGGTTGAGGAATAAGGCCCAAAATAGAGGAAGTTTTGCTTTGAGGACCAAGACAGATGTTCTGTAGATATATGCACAGGTGCTTTTGAGTGAAAATTCTACATTATTACAATATGTGAATTTTCTTCATTGTTTTAGCCATCATTTCTACTGGTTATGATAACCTTGTATTCAAATAATTGCTGAGATTTAGGAACATGGAGAGGGCATTAAACATGAGCGGCCACATTTTCAGACAGGTTGCAAACAAGCCAACATTATCTAAAGCAGTGGTTCCCAAACTTTTTGGCTTGTGACCCCTGTAAACAAAGCAGTGTCTATGTCTATGAAATTTGACAGTCATGGTCTTCAGAGGATGAATCCTACTGACTTTGGTGATCCCCTGACTTTTCTTCTATCACCACCATGAGGTTGATATTTGTGGTTTTAAGTGACTATTGGATGGATTGCCATTAAATTTGGTACACACATTCCATGGCCCCCTCAGGAAGTTTATTAATTACTTTGATCCCCTGACTTTTCCTCTAGCGCCGTCAGCAGGTCAACATTTTAATTTGTCCAGTACTTTTTTTGGTTTATAGCCAAATACTTGCAAAAGTAATGACATTCCCATCAGCCTCAGCTGTATTTTGTGTTTAGTACTAAATAGCAAATGTTAGCATGCTAACACGTAAACTAAGATGGTGAACCTGGTAAACATTATAGGCCACCTGCTAAACATCAGCATTCTAGCTTTGTCATTGTGAGCACGTTAGCATGCTGATGTTATCATTGAAAAATAAAAAACATCAGAGAGAAATCCATGTGTGACCCCTCAGATTGATCTTGACACCCCTGTTGATCTTTATTTGTAGGTTAAGAGTAAGTGCAGCCAAAGCGTTGGATAATAATCCCTTATTGCACCTATGGTAAGTGCAGCAGGTCAAAGTTGAACCAGGAACTCTGTCTGCACATGTAGCTAAACATTTTAACATTGGCCTTTCTTTTCATTTGGCTAATCTGAGGGTTTGTTTAAAACCTCTATGACTGTCTGAATGCTCATGTTTCTAGCCCTGTCAGACTTATTTTTAGCGAAGTCACCATGTTCATAGATCTCAGTAATTAACTTGTTGAGACTACTGTTGTTCTTACCAGTAGGAATGATGGCCAAAACTATGAAAATAAGACCCAAATTGCATAAAACCCGAATTTCCCTTTACTGTGCAAGCATAGGACACAGTACGCTCACAGGTTGGTTATAACTTTCACAGTGGCTCCTTGCCTCTTACTTTTATTACTTTTCTCAGCTTCAGCCCTACCAGGTAAGTATGGTCTCAAAGCAAACAATACACATTAATTTCACAAGAGAGCTCCGCATGAGAAAACTGAAAGAAACTTGCAACAGACTAGTATCCTGTTTAGGGTGACCTTGTCCATCACAGTGACACATGCTACACAATCATAAAATTGCCTCATGGTCCAAGAGACAGTTATGGGCCTGGATGTCAGGCCCATTATTATTTTTCTAACTTGAGCCATATAAGACTTGCAATCAGACTTGGTTGTATCTTTATTTATCACCATGCTCTTTTTTTTTTTTTTACTTGTGTGTCTTTGTTTATTTTGAGGTGAGGAGTTTTTATAACCCCCAAGGGGGTTCTTTTTATCTCTTCTGCATAATCTGTACTTTCTTTCTGTTTTATCTTTTTCCACATGTGCACATAAATAAAAGCTAAATTCTCAACATACTGGAGAGCTGGGTTAAGAGCCAGTGTTGGAACTAAAGTTGACCAGGACTGTGACAAAACAATCAGGATTTCTTGGGGAGCACTAGACAGTCATCTCAGTCGGCGTCTCGCCTCAAAAGGGAATAACTCTGGAATTTGAAAAATAGCTTAATTCCTATATTTGCACTTAAAAGAAAATACATGCAATTACAGTTCTATTAATGCTGATAAGTTTAGCAAGACCTGAGCTGACAACTTAAACTCAACTTCATCTGCATCATGCTGAGTGACAAGCCGTCAGTATTGCTGGATACATTTTTAAGTGAGTTTTCACAAAACCTTGTTCTCAGCATCAGAAAAATTCTGCATAACAAAAAAAAAAAAAAAAAAGAGAAAGAAATGCAAGCTCACATTCAATCTGCTGCTATTTTAAATTGTACTGTTCAAAGCTGTAAAGCAGTCTGAGCGCCCTCAGTGGCCTGGTGATTGACATATGATATGCGCTAGGGTGCAAACAGCAAAAAAATAGCTTTGGATTGTTATTTGATTTTTGTTGATAGATACTGTACAAAGATTTCTTTGTTCTCAGTCGAATGCTTATGAGTGAAAGAACAGCACCAAAGGCAATTTGCCTGCTAGCATATATTTATTCAGAGGTTCATCTTTCAGCATGGACCAAAACACAGCATGGGTACATATGATGAAATAATCAACACATTATAAATAAAAAATAGCATTGATATAGTAAAAACACAAATAAAAGATACCGCATATAATATTCTAACTCTCTTTGGATACGTCAAACGACATGTTTACAGTGATTATATATCCATCCCCAGCTGTCTGTATTCTCCTCCATCCCCTCTTACTGGTGTATTCTAATATCTCATGTGTCCACTGCGCCTGTCTCTTCTGCTCCAGTCTTGTCAGAGAAAGGTCACTCTGGCCCTCCAAGCAGAGTGCACACTTTCTCCAGGGAAATTAATGGTTTGAGCCTTCAATTGCTGCCTCTCTCTTTCTTTGTAATTTGCCGGCATTGACTTGGAGGATGCCTTCAAAAAGGTAAACGTACACTCGGCCACGTATGGAGACTGGAAACAGATGGACGCTTCCCTTGTGTTGATGAATTCAGAAATTGGAGGGTGCTTCTTGGTTTCTGTCTCTCTTTTTTTTTTTACGATAAACAACCGGACAGTGAAAGGAGCAGGTGGTGCAGATGGAGCTTTCCCAGACTCTGTTTTTGTGTGTGTAAATATTATAACATTACGTGTGTGTGTGTGAGAGAGAGAGACTGCGTGTGCACCAGCATCAGGGGCAAAGCGAATCCTTTTGATTTGATTTAATTTCACTGCATCCTGTGGAGGAGTCAGTGGGATGTTTGTGTAGCCGTTGCGACAACACCCACCCACTTTCTAACGTTACGTTATTGATGATGTTCTCATCCTCCCAGACAATCACCAGGGATACACGGACAGACGAGGGAAATATGTCTTCATTCTCCTGTCAGGAAGGTTTACGGGCAGTTGATGTTCAAACGCCCAGCACTGCCTCCAGAATGGATGATCAGAAGAGTGATGCAGAGTTGTGGGAGTTTGCGATGAGGGCAGGCCAACCTTCACAGAGGCATAAATTTGGTGCATTATGTTAATTAGCATGTGATAGATTGGGACACAAAATGTCAAGGTGACACTTTTATTCCTAAAAACATTGTTCACATGGCAGTTAACACTTTTATATAACAATATCTATTATTGGCTGGGAATGGAAAAAAATCGTACATCTTGGAGTACAGAGTATACAACTTGACATGAAAGAGCTCTTTCTCCTGGAGAAAATTGTCTTTTTAATCTCTGACTTTTCAGCAGCTTCTTGTCTGCTGTTCTGTGTAGTTATCCATTATATCGGGGCTAAATACGGCCTTGACTGTCCAGTTGTTACATTACACCTCAGCGGAAGTCTCCCCGAGCTCAATAAATCACATATGCAGATACTAATGGAGATCTTCAGACCATTTATAAGCCATCCTCTGGCAGGGGGGAAAGGGAAAGGGTGGTGCCTGTTCAGGAAGACTTGTTTTCAGACCCGAAAAAGAGATTTTAATACAATTGAGAGCAAAGTGGTCAATTAGGCATCGCTCATGGAGAGCTGGGGTTTCTGCCAACAGTAAAGTTTTGAAAAAGAAATGATTCAATCCCAAAAAAGGTTCTTTCTTTTCTGGCAGTGCTGAAAGGGAGCAGCATGTTAATATGCTGAGAAGATTTGGTTTTCACAACAGATTGATTTTGAACATTTAGGTCCTTATCCAAAGCAATACCAATAAATGTGTGTCTGTGAGCACCCGTCTCTTTGTAATTAGTTATTTTTAAAACTGGACCCTGTCTGAATCAAACAACCAACCAGGGCTAGCTAGAATGTAACTAGCCAATCACAGCGACTCTGTACAAACAGTTGGTGAAACTGATATGAGGCGATCAGCTAGAGTGAAGAGGTATCACTCTGTTGGAGTTGTTGGAACTACAGAAACATGGTTGTACAGTGGTGTTACAAAGTGGAGTTTCTTCCATCACAAAGTTTCTTGCCTCTGGGTCAAACATAACTAGCCGAACAGACGCAGAGTTTGCTAGTTAGTTACAACGGTTGACAACATTCTGCTTCAAGCCCAGTAAAATGTGCGTGCATGTTTGGTGCATCATTTGGTGGGAGGGGCTTAGTGGAGTGATAAGAGGCAGCAGAGAGAGGTGCAAAGTTTTGCATTGTGTACGTTCAAATTGCCAACTTCAGCCTTAATGGTCATTTTCACATCTATAGTTAAATTCCATTGGTCCAGACTAAAGAAAAAACTGATACATTGATGCCTTTTAGTTGTAGTCAGTTTCTGCTTTGTACTGACGTATTACAAACACACCAACAACAAATCAAGCTCAAGCTGACTGACGATCTCTGACGTTAAAACCAGCAGCTGCTCCCACTCGCTTTTACTTTGCGAATGGGCCCTTTTAACGGAAGACATTTTGACATCTCACAGAAGGAAAATCAAAGGTGTAAATGAGAGATATAACGATGGCTGAATTCCATTTAGCTGCTTTGGTGTTGTGCATGCTGGCTCACTGTCACACTGTCATGGCTTACACTTGAACAGAACAGAGCCATCGTTAATGTTATTAACACCTGAGCTTTTCCTGCTATGACAAGTCAACATGTCTGCTGTGAAAAAGGCCTATTGCAAGATAAAGATGTATAGGATCTAAGGTTGTGGAATTTAAACCCACTTAAGCTATCACAGCCTCTGAGCTACATCATCTCTCATGCAAAAAATAATTCGATATTTTGTTCTCATAAGGTTGTACAATCCTCTAAATCTCGTATTTTAATAATAGAAAGCATATTTTACATACTTGATTGGAGTTTTTATTTTGATTGTATGAACTTGGGTTGTCGTTTAAAGCACATGTACAGCATGACTTGCATGCATATACCAAAGTCACCAAAAATGTCCAGTCAACGAGGTACCTCTTGGCCTATGTGGCTTCATGTTTACAGCTCTTGGTTTGTTTGTAATACGCCAGTGAAAAGCTAAAACAAACTTGAAAAGACACTTTGTTCAGGATGAAGGAAACCTGAGTCTGAGAGTGATCATGAACATGTAAACCAACACTTACAAGAGATTCAAAGTAGTTGTCTACAGTTTTAAAAATAAATTTAGAAATTTCAACTTAGTGCTTCTGATTCAGGGAACAAAAACTTGTATTAGAAGTTACAGCAGCATCTTGTTCAAGTTCCAGCATTGATACATACTGCCTCAGATTTGCCATGTGGCTAAAACCACACTTTTTTGAAGTGGTGTCATATTATCTTTTTTCCACACATAAACTCAGTCTGAGTGCAATCTGAGAAGCAATGGGCTTCAATGGCCTGTTGATGGGGTCAATACTTGGTGCTGTGTGTTAGTGTGCTGGATGGAGGGAGTCTGTCTCTTCATGGCTGAAGGCTAGATATGATAGATTGGAGGCCAAACCGCAGGCCCTCTCAGGTCTCTGCTGGGTGCCTGGGGCATCCACAGTTCAAAGCCCACAGCGCAAAGACATTTGAAGAAGACACAACCCTGGATGACTGAGAGGCTATCCAGTGTGTGTGAAAGAATCCACGGGGGTATGAGGTTGGGAGGGTGAGGAGGAATGGTAGGATTGCGATAAGGATAGAGAAGGAGATAAGGGAGAAAGTCCACGTGTCTGTTAGACAGCAGACTGTCAGAGGGGAGTGAGTATGTACCATCTTTTCATCAGGGTTTATGGGTTGTGCTGTGTGACAAACATCGTTTTTTACATGTACAGTACACTTGAGAGAACACGGAGCCTGTGGGTTTACAGTTTGCTGTATTATGATTATATGGTGGAGAATTCTGCTAAAGTGTCCCACTTCTGGGGTTAGGGATTTGTAAATGGGAAAATGTGAGCGAAGCCTGTTGGTCAGATGCGAAACAGTGGGCCCTGCATAGGGGGCCGTGTACCTCAGCGCTTTGTCCTGGTGTTGATCTGCTCCTAAGGGGATTTAACACATGAACTTTACCATCTCATCCTGTCACTTTGCACACACCAGCACACATGCATGCACACACACACACACACACACACACACACACACACACACACACACACACTTAATGCAGAGGTTGTGTGTCATGCACCGCTAGGTTTTTACCCCTTTCCTGATAAACAGTGCTTTTCCCCGGGTAATCTCAGTTTCTCTAATCTGCCTCTTTGCAGGTTTTGGAAGCTGCGATCTATTACCAATATGTTCCTACAATCCCTTTCTCGTTCAGCAATTAGAAAGCTGTATTGAAACTAATACTGCTTAAATGTGCTTCTCTGTCACTGTGACATTTCCCTTCTCTGTATTTTGTGCAGTCTACATAGCTCTCTCTCCCACACACTCTAACCTCTAACGTTCTGTCTGTAACATGTCAGTATTTGTATCATGCACCGACTGCAAGCCACTAAGCTCATAATCTAACTCGCAGCAGCAAATCCTATTGTAGTCATGCCATTGTAAGGGACACAAGTGAATATGCGGGGACAAGTGACCTCTGTGTACTATGTTTTGGTAGTCATGGGGCATCACTGATCAATAGCAGGCTAATCGTGAGCGCAGTGCCTGTCTTTGTTATTGACTGTGTAATGGAAAAGGTCTAGACAAAAAAAAAAAAAAAAAAAAAAGCTGCTCTTGACCTCATTTTGGTGCACTGCAGTACATTTTGATAGCTGTAGTTGAAATTGGAAGTTTATATTTAGATACAGAATGTTGTGCAAAATCTTTCTACTGGAGAGGGCAAGTACCTCACCTCTGAAACATTTACAAGTCGATGCTTGTATCAGCATGTTCCATCCTGTATATTGTTTAGGACAAGGAAACAGCATACAGCATTTGTCACTGAGGTGTCACTGGTGTATAACAAGCCTTGCCAGCTGAAATTCCCCCGCTTTAAAGTCTATGTTGGATTAAACCAGCTCCACACTTGTCACCTTCAAAACAACAACTCTAATCTCTTCGAATGGAATTGCTCGACATGTCTCACTACCGTTACGCAAAAAAAGTCTTTGCATTTTTTTTTCCCCCCCCTTTCTCTGAGTCTTTTGCTGAGGCGTGCAAAAGTGTGGACCCCTCAGAGTGTGCAGACATTTGTTATTCTTTTTTTTTGTAATATAATTTAGTTGAAAAGAGAAGGTGCACTGGCGATCAATAGCAGGTCAGCCAATGATGGATGGCGGCGCGATTACTAATTTCACTGCGAGACAAATAACTCGGCCCTCAGAGCTGAGAAATGGAGAGAGAAAATGGCAGACCAAGCTACACGGGGAGCCTGTGCTCCCCAATCCACTTCCCTATTCACATGACCATTCATCTCTATTGCTTCTGCGCTCCCAGCTTTCACTCTCACTCTCTGAAGGATCATAATGACTGCTGGGGTAATCACATGTGGGAACCTGTGTGTCTGCCATCGCTGCACTGACTTTACCACGACTTACGCGGCTCTAACTTTAGTAGCTACAGAAAATCAGGTCAGCTCAATAGCATTCGATCTTCACTGTGCTATGTGTTATTGATGCACAATAATAGGAATGGTTAACAATGAGGTACCTGCATTGTGCTGCGACCCGAGACAGCCATCGACCCAAAATTGGTAACCAATAATCCATTTCAGGTATTGCACTGCTTATAATTCTTAAATGTTATTATTTAACTATTCAATAAAAAAATATCCCAAAAGGGAAGAGAGTGGCATCACAAATAAAAACAACAGATAATCTTCATTTGCCCTCATATCAGATCGATAGATGCAGGAGAAGATGAGAAGAAGGGTGGGGGTACGGGATAGGTCAGAGAGAAAGAGACGATGGGACGTGTCCAACTTTCTGGGTCTCTCAACGCTCGGATGAACTCATTAGAAGTTAATTAATCACAGGTATCGATCCGTTGTCACTCTTCCCCGCGCTAGGCTCCACTAGATTCCAGGGCTCGGGTTCTGCTCAGCCAGATGAAATGCTGAGTTCTCTTGTCTCCCTCCCCTTCCTAACTGGGCTGTGGTAATCATCCTGGCGCCATGTTGCGTGTCAGTGTGTAGCATGAGATGGCAGATCCATGCCCGGGATGTGGGACGACCAATAGGACCGAGATCTGGTTAGGATGAGACCTTAATTGAGTGTTAATGAAGTAAAGATTTCTATACTTTCACATCATTTCACACCAAACAATCCATATTTGCCAGTCATCCATCTGGGAGCAACAGCATTTTGCGGAAACAAAATGCACCCTCTGGCAACCATAATGGACATCCTGTAGTCTCTACACATTTCAATAAACACAATTAATTCCTGTGTTTTTTGATCCAAACTGATTATTTGCTCTGACAAATTTAGCTGCTGGCTTTTCAGCTTTAACCTTATCACACTTCTCTTCTGTTTCTAATTTAATTCAAATTGATGTCTATACAATCCATCAACATTGTCTGTTAAATCAATGTGCCAGCTCCACTGGACTTTCCTGATAGAGAAGCAATCTGTGGGTGAGTCCAAAAAAGTCAGCCCCTCGACTCCAACAAGCTTGGGAGTTGGGACTGTGTAAGTCTGAACTGAACTGAGTCAAGTGTACGTAATTCAAAACATAATTCAGATAAATGGATCATTAGCTAAATTCTCAAGTGAGGCATAACACTTGACCAAAAACTCAGCTGCTACTTAAAATGAAAAAAGGGCAGGCATTGCATGCATAATCTAGTGCTTTCTTCTGTTGTAACTCATTGTAGGTAATGCCTGGTTGTTATTTCTGCATTTTTTACAGGCTTTTCCTTAGCTGAAAAAAAAAACAAACAGATAAAGTGTGGGCAGCGTTTGCAGTGCAAATTTACCGGTACAGGTATCTTCCCTCTAACTGGAAGGCAAAATAAAATTACAATAACTTTGCTCGATATCCTTAAAAATGCAATGGGTCATTGCTTTTCTGTGTGCAGCTGTTTGTTAAGGTTTATGTGTTCATGTCTGAAAGTGTTAGTGACTCAATAAAGACATCCCCTTACATAATTTGCAAATGCATTTGGTTTTAAATTATGTCCTTGACTCATATTTCTATGCCCTAATAAAGTTATGTTTTGTCTCAGTTCTGTATTGAAAATCCAATGCTGTAGTTTCAGTGGTGTTGTTTTATATATGTTTATTTCCCTTTTGTTAATTTACATACCAACATAAAGCCAATATTGGAATTAAATATTCTAAAGGTAAGGGCGTTGTGGAGTCACGAAGACTGATCATCATTTAACTTTGCAGGTAAAATCTCTGGGGGGGTTCAGTTGTGTCACTGTGTCCCAGTTCTGGGATCCTCTGAAGGACTCGGCCCACAAAGCTGGGTCCTTCAGAGGACCTGAAGGCCAGCTGAGCCTGCGCTTTCTTCCTGAAATTAGAAAATAGACCATAACTAATGGTGTGTTCTGTTGGCCTCTGTCAACTTGTGAAGTCAAAACTCTTGACTCAACTCCAGGATGTTGCCCTCAAGTGGCTGACAAAGTGAAAACACCAGTGCAAACTGGTTTCCTTGATACCTTTTGTTACAATGTGAGCTGTATCCTCTAAGCTAAACTTATGTGTGTCTGTGCCATATACTGTATATAAAGATGGATGACATGACAGCTCCCCAAAAGTGAAGCCAAAACATCTTGATCGCCCCCTGGTGGCGGGCTGCTGTGTAGGTCATAAGCCCCGCCTCCTCCATGTTAATGGATGGGACATGGGCCAAATTGAAAAGTCTAAGTCTGAAAAGTATACTCAAATTTTTCCCAAAGATGGTTTCTGTCATTTTAGGTAGTTCTTATCATGCCGATGTTTGTTCAAGTGTTTGTTTTTCTGATAAGTTTGTTTTTAATTAGTTATTTGATGCTATAAAAACAACAACTGTGAGTGTGCTTGCGATTGGCTCAGGTGGCTGTATAGGCGGGAACTCAATACGATCACTACTGCGCAGACTCTGACTCCAAATGACGTCACAAGCGCAAGATGGCAGGTCCCGTATCCGGGATATTTTGGCTTCATTTTTTACAATTGGAGGAAGTAGAGACGCGTCGTCCATCTTTATATACAGTCTATGGTCTGTGCTGGAGACTAGAGACAAAGCTCTGTGTTTAAAAGTCTCTTTGTGTTCAGCTCTCAGTGCTTCTGTAGCTTCTACCTGATTCTCTGTGGTTTGGAGTTTAATTTCACTCCTGTGTTCCTTGTACTTTCAGATATCAACCTTATTTGACTGTTCACTGAACACTTTCAGCTGTATCAGAGCTGCGTTAAGTTAATGCAAACCAAACCTTTCCTGCTGTTGCTGATTCACACCAAAAGCTTTCCATTGGTGAGCCGACGGGATGTTTTTATTGTGAAGATGAAATGCAATGTGTCTGTCACCAAGTTAGCTATTCTTCAACAGCTCTAATGAACCAGATATGGACATATTCTGCGCTATTTGGCACACTTCCAACAAGTCATCAAGGTAAACAAATAAAAAAACACTTGCACCCCGACAGTGCAGCTAGACTGTTTTTAGCTGTTCACGGCGTGGATCTGTTCACGGCATGGATCTGCGCGATTAACCCCCCTACTATGGAAAAACACTATAAATCTGCCCTTTGTCGCTCCACTGGCTCCCTTCCCGTCTTATCTCCTATAGGAATTGCTGTTGATCAATTAACCTATAAGGTGGTTTCACTTAACACTAACGTGCAATCGGGTGCAGCTGATTAGCTCATCAGTGGTGAGAGGTATAAAAGAGACTCAGACCATTGCTGGGTTTGGCTGCACTGAAGTACTTGAAATGGGGCTTATTTACCCCAACACCACAGCCTATAGATGTCCATTGTGTTTAGTCCTTTAAGATATGAAACTTTTTGGGTGCTGCAGAAGACTCAAATGCAACCTGTTATGGGTTATACTGTAGAGATTCAACTGCAAAGCCGCTGTATTGGTGAAGACTGGGACATGATGGAATTGCATTTTGTTCCACACATATTATGTGATTTTCTACGCAAAAAGGAGCTCCTTACGAAAAGAAAAATAATGTGCAGTGATACTTATTTGAGAAAATATTACATCATATATATCCATATTTGGGCAGTAGCAGGTATTCAGTGATGAACATGCAAATGCTTAAATTAAATTCTTGGTGAATGTATCTTATTGTGTTGAATCCACGTTCAATGAGATTAATATTTTATGTTTTTACTCCATTTTAAGGGCAACCATCTTGAAATTTTAACAATCTAAGCTGTCAAAAAAAAAAAACTAACAGCTAATCACTTAATAATTCTGGTCTGGATTATGTTAACAGATTACTGAAAGTTAAATAAAATATTGCATTCTAGTGAGGTATTTTGAAAACCATTTGATAAATACCAGACAAATCTGGCAACGTCACAGGGCAACACAAACACACTAATACTTGTGCTCACAATAGGTGGATTTCCGTTGTTGAAAACTAAGTGTGTGTGTGTGTGTGTGTGTGTGTGTGTGTGTGTGTGTGTGTGTGTGTGTGTGTGTGTGTGTGTGTGTGTGTGTGTGTGTGTGTGTGAAGGGGAAATTGCTTTTGTCGGCAGTCTGACCTCTCCTTGGTTCAATTCGCCTCAAAGATTTGTCATCTCCGTACAGACTGCAAATAGTTTGGGGGGTTGTGTTAAACCCCATTGTACTAAACCCGATAGTACATGACACACGCATTCTCGCAAAAAGGGATGCACATTTATTTATTTATTTATTTATTTATTTATTTATTTATTTATTTATTTATTTAGCTGACATTCTGTTGCACCAGGATAAAACTACATCTCAGGAGAGTGCAGAGTGGATGTAGCTGGAAATAGAACTGTCTGTATGCTCCGTGCCCTCGGTGCAAGAGCCCATACTGCTGACTGCTGCCATTTTTTATTTTTTTTTCCTTTCATGCCACTAGGAGGGGGGAAAAAAACACCCCTCACCTATTTGGGGTTAGGAGAATGAATAATTAATCTATTATTTGGTCTGGTTTATTTTGTTATGCAGCATAAAAAGGGACTCAGGCATCCAACAGATGGTTTGAAATCAGAAGCAGGAGTTAAAAAAAAAAAGAGTTAAGCATCCCTTTTTTTTTTCATCTAACATAGCTGTATGACAGGGCAGGTTATGCAATGGGGTTGTGATTCTTTAGATGCTTAGTCATGTGTGCCACAGCAGCTATTAGATAATTCACACAGTAAACAGTCACTGAGTGTCCTATTTAAGCTGACCTTCCTTAAATTCAGCTGCTTAGTGTTATACAGTGGTGGCCTAGAGATTGGCAAAGCATGTTGATGATCACATATGGTTGCTGCTAACTGTTTAAGTACCCTCATCTGACCCAATACAAGCCAGTACCATTCTACTGTACCTTGTTTTTTTGTTTTTTTTTTGTTGTTTAAGTGTTTTTATGTCCACAGCTCTGGTTGTACTGAGTAACTCCCAGAAGTGAGCGTTCCACCTTACCTGGATACAAGAAGGTGAAAAGAACACAGACGAAATGCACAGCCTCAGTATGAACATGTATTACTTCTTTCATTGTTTGAAGATCATCTCTTCTGTGTATTCTGGCTTATCTCCGAAAACTAATATTGACAGTGGAACACAAGTAATGTGTGTTGGGTTATTGTTGGTGTTTCTTTTTTTCCCCAGACTCCCTGCAAATTCCTTTTGCATGTTATTTTGGATTCCTGAAAAATAACAATTTTTTTACTGTGTAATTCCAAGTAAAAAAAAAAAAAAAATTTTAACCACAAATATAATTTTATAATTCAAATGACTTTGAACACAGTGTCATTGTTACGGCTGTATGTGCTGTTGGTCCCTTTTCCTCTCCTGTCCTCTCGAGCTCTGCCCAGGTGTGCTACATCTTGATTGCTCAATGAGGTGCACCTGGCCTGGGAATTAAGTGCTTAAAAGCTCAGAGGAGAGGGGCTTCTGGCATGGGGACTGCTGCTCTTGCTACCTCTCAGCCTGGGATTTTGTGTGGCTGTTGTGTTTTGACTTAGTGTTTTGGTTGTTTGTATGTTTTTGTGTTGATAAATCCCATGGCTTTGGTTGTTTCTGAAGGTGTTTCTCTGTGGTTGATTTGAGTCAGTGGTGGAGTGGTTGTTCACCCCATATGGCCGTCTAAGGGTTGGGTGTAACAATCATAAAATTGTGAACCAAAATAAACCCCAAACACGTGTAGTGGACAGGAATAATGTGAGCAGCATCACATCTGAAGGATTCTGCAATAGCAAAAATTGAATACATTTCCACTTAGGTCAGAAATGAAATAGGTTTGTTTAGGTAAGTCAAACAACTTCAAGGTTACAGTCAGGATATGGGCTGGTTTATTTCTTAGTACATGTTTTATTTAGGATTGAGGCAAAGAGGTCTTCATTTTTACCTTAACGTTTCAGTGCAAAACGGGGTAAAATGAGACATCATTGTCCTAATGTATGCAGAAAAATTTCATTACAAGTCCTTCTTACTCATCTTCTTAAATCTGCAAATTTACATCTAAATTTAGCCTTAATATCTCTGAACTCAATCATATCTGCCATGGATTTGGGATTATAAGATAAAGATGATTCGGTGTCGTCACACAAGCGTTCCAAAGTGGCACCTCATATTCTCAAAGTCAAGCGTGACGACGACGATGACAACCTTTTAATACAGCACAGTAAAAAATCCAGCTCAAGTCTTACTTTAAGAACTACGTGCTCTGCTCATTTCAACACAGCTGATTGCTGAATTTGTCTGCCGGTGCTTCAATACTTGTCAGATAGTGACCCATAATCCTCTCCACAGAGCAGGAAATGATTACATGCAGCTTCCTGTCGATGTTATATTGTATTACTTTTAGAAATCTCATGGTTTTGCCAACAATGTGCGAGTAGGTACTATTTGTTTTGTTACTACTAGGTATAGGAACTACTGGAAGGCTAAATTAGGTTTAATAGGTTAGAGTTGAAAAAACACTCCAGTTGTGTTGCTGGAAATCCAACCCCTTCCTCTCCAACCACTTTACTTCCCTCTGCTCTATTTCATTGTCAATATACTGCCTGTTAGTAGTGCATTCTCCGCCAATCCCTTTGTGGTTAGGAAAATGCACTTCTCTCACATTACACGCG
This sequence comes from Macquaria ambigua, assembly GCA_008360985.2. Lineage (NCBI taxonomy): Eukaryota > Metazoa > Chordata > Actinopteri > Centrarchiformes > Percichthyidae > Macquaria > Macquaria ambigua. The sequence continues at coordinate 240,694 of VMKM01000134.1, forward strand.
TGGACTGTGTTATTTCCTTTATACACCACGCTAATTTCACTAAATTTCGCAAGACCAGGCTCAATTAACTCTTTATACTGTTTTACATGGGTCATTAGGTTTGCACTCTAACCTTGAAAGATATGTTGTACAGAGTCTTCAAACCCATTACCTCATTGTCTACTCGCACTTGACTGATTAATCCTCCTCTGTCTCCTGCTCATGAAAGTCGGGTTGCTTATTCCCAGGTATCCAGGGGTGACTGGCCTTGAGGCAGTGCCATTTCCCTGGGTCTAAATAGCCAATTAGCTGAGACCTTGGGAACCACAGTAAGGCAACCATTAGTAATTGGCCATTGACATTTTGGCTGCTGCAGAAATGGAATAGTAGCCTGATATTCAGACTGAATGGCCATTTCACTGAATCGTTAGAGAAAATTTGAGATGTGGGTGGCGATTCAGAGCTCTGGAACCAGGCTAATAGAATAGTTAAGGTGTGGCCAGTGAGATGGATCAGTGCTTTTTCATCAATAATTTGACATCTTTATCTTTCAGTGACACCTTCTTGAAAGGATTTCATCTCATAAGATCATTTGAGCAATTCTGTCAGTTCATACTTGGTAGGAGATTAAATTGGTATATTCCCTCATGCTGCGTACGTTTGACAACCAGGGCTTAATTTTATTATTTTTTTTAAATCATCTTTGTAATCCAGACTCATGCATGATGGACGACACTAAGCATTTGGAACATATAGTTCAGTGTCCACCACTTCTCTTGAGATAGATTATGATGCATGTCTTAAGTAACACCACCATTCATATTCAAATATGAGTGAGTATTAAAATGCAGTATATCTCAATATCCATGGTATGCCTACTTCAAGCAGAATTATCCGTGGTAACATATTTTTTTATTTTTTTATTTATAGGACTGCAACTAATGGTTATTTTCATTATCTATCAATCTGCCAATCATTTTCTTGATGAATCAATTAGTATAAAAGATATAAAATAGTGTAAAAAATACGTAAAGCCTAAAGTGATGTCGTGAAATAGTTTTCTCTCCAACATAAGTCCTAAAGATATTCAGTTTATCAACTAAGGCAAAGGGAAAAAAAGAAAATGCTTACAAGTGAGAAGCTTAAACAATTAATCATTTACCAGATTAGTCGCCAGTTATTTTTATGTCGACTGACTACTGGATTATTTTTCCTTGCATTATTGGCCACTTTGGAATGCTAGCTAAAAGTCCAATTTGATCTCAGCTTTAAATCTTAATCTTTTACTGTTTTTACACTGAAATTCTCCACTGATTAGTTACTTTTACCAGTGTCTTGTGGCACAATGGGACAAATCTGATTAAAGCTTCATACTGTATAGCTGACACAATGGGATCGTGTCACAATCGTCTGGTTTTCAGCATAACTTCCACCCCACTGTCACGCAGTGGTTACACCTGCACAATCTGCATTAGATCTGCCTGTATGTCAGGGCAATGCAGGTAAGCTATACATTGGCATTTAGCTCTCACCAGAAGGCAGTAGCAGATTGTGTTGGGTTTTTTTTTTTCATTCTTTTGATGCATTCCTTTATAGAGAATCATGTAGAAGAAAATGTCATTGTCTTTTCTGTGTCTGTGTGGAGGGGAAAAGATTGTTGTAGAGAGAAAGAAACCCACCAATTTTTGTCATATGGCCTTAAATTAAGGATTTGAGACAACTGAACACCTCAAAAGGATCTGATGTGTTGTAGAATTTTATTAAAAGTTTATTTTGCTGGTGTTTTGACAGTTACGGGCCCAACACATGATCATGTACTTCTGCACATAAGTCGGGGGAAAAAAAATGGAAGCAACTAATACCCATGTAGATGGGGCAGTGGTTAAAACTGAAGTCAAACAGATGAGTGAAAAATGAGGCTGAAACATATCAAGTATTGACCGGTGTCAGTTCTGTAGATCTGTGAGCAGGGCTAGGAAGCTGCTGTGAGTGTATTATTGTCATCAGAGCACTTGTGTTTTTGTCGTACTCTGCTTATTCCGCAGGAGGGATGGTGGGTATTTAAATTAAGATGAGCAACAGGAACCCCGTGCCATTAACTTTAATGTAATAATAATGGCTGCAGATGACGCTAAGAGCTAACCTGTGTTCGTTCTTACAGGGCAAATAGAAAGCAGAAGAAAGAAGAAGAATTAAATTTCAGGCTTTATCTCTGAGGATGTGTGTGAACTCCGATGTCCAGTCAGTGAGCCACGAGCTGTGACAGGCTGGGCGGCGGTGTAAATCTACCTTTCAGCAGAACGTCAACAACCTGCCTCTGACCTACATTCTCACAGATGGACAATAACAGCAGAGAGAATATTGTGGAATTAAGAGCAAGCAGGGCAATTTTATCAGGACGCCCCGGCTGTGGGTATGCTCACAGTTCTTCCAAATCTCCGGGGACAATCACTCATATTACTGGAGGCAGAGGATGATTTTTGTCAGGCATTTCCTGTCTCAATAATACATCTATTGTTGTTTTTGCTATTCTATGAGCAGAGAGGTTTGGAGGCAGAGTAAAAATATTTCAAGGCTTTCAAAATCTATTTTTCATGAGCTTTGTGGCCTTCAGAGAAAATTGCTATAGAGGTACTGTTCATTTTAGTAGGACACAAATGTTAAAAATATTTTGGGAGCCTCAGGGAAAACCCTAAATTGCACATGAAGAACAAAGTGTGAATGATAGCTAATAAAGTCAGTACAGTGCTGTCATCACCATGGTCCATGGTAATTCCTGAGGAGGAAAAAAAAGAACAATCTTAGTACATCCAAGAAGCTGCAGTTGCAATCAAAAGCACCCAAAGGAACCTGAGCATTGGCATTGGCAGAGCATGGGTTTACAAATTCCAGATATTGTAGAAAATTCCCTGCAGTTTTACAATGTTTTGATAATGCAATAGCTACAAAAATTGTTGCGAACAACAACCAACAGGACCAAGCCAGTATTTTAATAATAGTCTGACCGACAATGATCAATGGTCACCACAAACAAAATCAAATTACACTCATAAACTCACAATAGGATTTTCACCACATGGTTTTCCCTGTTTAATATGGGAGCATTATAGACCTGATGGGTTGAATTCCATTGTCGTAATGTTTACAGTGTGTGCAGAGAGAAATGCTATAGATGGAGTATTTAGCTACATAGCCTCAACCTGACAGTACATAGTGTTTTACAGTGATGGTCGACAATCAAGACTAGTATAATGGGCGCAACCCTGCTACTAAGAAAATGATACCTTACCTTTTTGAGAGTGATTTTCCTCTCCATCTTTTTATTACTTCAACAGCTCTGATTTCCAACATGAATTTTACTTATTGGTATTTCTGAAAGTATACCAGATTCAGATAATGTCAAATGTTGGGCTGTTCTTAGCAGAGCTTGTGTAAGAGGAGACACAATGTAGAGAATAAGTAAGCGAGGAGGAGAGAAGGATAAAGTGTAGCAGCCACAGTCTCATCTGTAAAACACCCAGATGGCATTTACCTGACAGCAGGGCAGTGGACAAGTATAGAGCCTTCGCCTCTCTTCGAATCTCCATCCCTTGTGTTTCCCTCCTCCTTCTTGTCCTCTTTGTCTTTCCTTTTCTGTCTGCACCAATTGCCCCCACCTTCATCCTCTCCTGCCTCCCCTAAACTCCTCTCCACCCCTCTGCCACTATTCCTGATCAGCCGCACCGCAGGCGAGGGCACTGTCTTGTGCAAGACGTGTGCCTGATAAATGAAGATCCAGACTTCTGCTACAGAGGGGGCCCCTGGAGCTCAGGGGGGGCTAAATCACCACCATTGATTGTGCAGCTTCAACGCACTGACAAAAGGCCATGATCACTCATCTTGTTAAAAGCGGATTATAGGCCTGTTTGTATCTTGTTACACCCATAAAGATTTTTCTTCCTCCCTTTTCTCTCCCATTTTAACACATTAACTGTTTTTCTTTGGCCTAATTTGCTGAACGGATAATCCTCCACGTTAGGTTTTTGTCTCCAATGGAACTATGGATTTTAATGCTGTTTAGTATTGTCTTCTACTGAAACGGCTGACGGTGTGGAGATGGGCTGATTCATTAAGTGGCAGCTTTTATTTTTCTGGCTGGTAAATAAGACGGGTATGGTAGACGTGGTGTTCAGCTCTTGGCCTTGTGTGCTTTTTGTTGTGGCAGAGAGATTATCTATTCTGACCCCGGTGGTTGTCGTACAAGAGCTCTTTGTTGGATCCATGAAATGAATGAATCAAACAGTCCTCACCCCATTGTTCGAGTGTGCTGCACATTTGCAGAGCTCATGTAAACCACCTTTTGAACACCTAGGGATTAGGTTGATTTTATCTGCAATGATTAACATATTTATTGATAAAGTAATTACACTGCAATTTATAGAAAAAATAGACACGATGGTGTGCTGTCCATGGTGCAGGATTGAGTCATCTGCGTAATGATTTATAAGAAAATTAGACACGATGGTGTACTGTTTTGTCTCTGTCATGAAGGATTGTGTCATCTGCATAATAATTTAGCTAGCTGTCCAAGATGGGATGAAAGCACAGGTGTGAATGTGTGTGCATAGTGGGGAGCAGGGGTCTAATGACATATCGCTGCCAAATCCTAAACTCCCTCGTACAGAACCCATTTACCTCCTTGAGCTCTTTGTCCAAGCTGAGTCCTCAACGCAGACAAATGACAAATTAATCACAGAGAAAAGGGAACAGCAGGCAAATCTGTTTGTAAATAAATCCATTTTACAGAAGTGTAAGTGGCTGCTCCATATAATTACAGCCAATGGAGGTTAATCATTCCTTTCACTTCAAGTCCCCCTGGCTCTCACCTTGACATAATCGTTAAAAAACAAAGAAATATTAAGGCATATCTTGCACTAAATGCCGTACATTGCACACCATCAAACGAGTGGGAATGTTATTGGATGGATATTAAAGCAGTGATGTGGAGTCGCCATCCTGGTTTCATTGTAAGAGTGAGTAAATTCAAGCTTACATGAAACAGAAAAGGCATGTAAAGGTGTAATTCAAATATGTCACTAGTCTTACAGTAAATGTAATGGCTAGAGCGCTATAAATCATAAGATGAAATTTTGCGCCAGAGTTCTGAAGAAGAATGTGCATGCCGTGCGAACACACACACACACACACACACACACACACACACACACACACACACACACACACACACACACACACACACACACACACACACACACACACAATGAAATCGATAACCCATTCAAAAAAGGACAGGAAATAAAGAAAAATGGCAAAAATAAATTTACAGTAAAGGTCCCATACTGATAAGGTTCATGGGATGATTTTTTAAATTTTACTTGCTACATGGCAGCCACATCTCTCTGACAGTTATCTAACTTATCAATATTATGTCCTTTATTTGTGTTGTCAGTTTGATCTGAGTCCAATGATAAGATGTGTTACTGAAGACACATCAGCCATTGGTTATGGTTTTCTTTATAGGGCAGATTTGCTGATGTCGAGCAGATAGGAATGTTTAACTGCTTAAAGGTGTATGAATATGTGCATGGAATGATTCCAAGTGAGCACGTAACAGAGGGTTTGAGGAGAGACGAGAAAGCAGATGGTGGCAGGAAAGTTAACTGTAGCAATCGAGTAGTGTTACACCCACTGGTCAACCTGCTGCAGGCTAGACTCATTTAGTCTAGCCAGGTTCCAGATGTCTGAATCACCACCCACATTTCAAATTTCGTTGAATAAATAGATCTGGTGTTGCTCTTGTGAATAGTTTTTTTCCCTCTCTCTTAAGCTCTGTGAAACAACTCAAATTGGAGAAACAGAGGCTTTGTGGGCTGGTGTTTACACCACCATCAGCACCAGAGCAAGTGACTACACAATCAAATCAAAGTGAACAATGAGAACATTGTGTAGCTTGTGTAGATCACCACTTGTATGCCTGATATTGTCCTTTTTATCTGCAATGCACATTTTTATTGATTGAAAGTAATTTAAAAACTACAGAAGTGAGAGGGTACTGTTCAATGATGCAGAAGTCTGTCTGTCTGTCTGTCTGTCTGTCCAATCTATCTATCCAATCTATCTCATACATACTGCCTTTTCCAAGAAGGGTTGAATGCACACATGTTAAGTGCGTGTTTTGGGCAATAGGGGTCTAATGGCAGATTGGCGCCAAATCCTAAACCCTCTGGCACAGAGCCATTTACCTCCTTGAGCTCTTTGTCCAAGGCGCTCAACGCAGACAAAATGAATCACAGAGAAAGTGGAGCACCAGTATGTTGGAGCCACTGGTACACAAATCCATTGCAGTGGTGTGGAAGTGACTGCTCCATCTAATTACAACCAATGGAGGTTAATCCCTGCTTTCGAGGGAAAAAAATATAAAATTCTCGGCGGCGCTCTCCCTCAGTGTACCTACTGCATCTATCATGTCTGGAAATATGTGCCAACAGAGAGGATATCCAGCCCACCTTTTAACCGCAAACCCTCATTCTGCTGCTTAATCCTAACGACATCCAGTTAGAGGCCTCAGCCTCTGTGTCAAAACATATCACATTCTGCTGATTGCAATGAGAGCAAAACCATTTTATATAAACTATAATTTAGAAGGGTTGTTAGATATTTGTGAAATATTCCAAATTTGTTGCAACTGTTTTCCTTTGATTGGCTGATTCTCACTTATTTATTGCCTTTAACAAGCCCTTAACTGGACTATTACATGTAAAATTAGCATAACTACTCTGTCACTCCTAATCTGTTCATATTTTATTAATATTTTAATGATCTCCGGATTTGTATTAAGAGTGTTTTGAAATAATTATGATAGCATTTAGACGTCTGAATAAATGCCATCTCCAACTTTACAAATTGCTGAGGATGCCAGTAGAGTACCAGCTATAATCATCTCACAGGGGAGCTTTTTAAATGACTGTGCCCACGAACAATAAGGCAAGTCAAACTAGAAGAGCTCAACAGGATTGCATGATTGATGATGTGTTTTCCCTGCAGTGTCTTGGGAAATGAAGACCTCTTTGGGGGAAATATTTGAATTAATGGTACTGACTCGCGGCATATGGAGTCAACCATGCCAAGAATTATGTGAGCCAAAGCAACACCTCTTGCGTTTCACAGATGCAGATGCTGCACTGTTGTTAAATGCGATCCTGTGGTTTTGGTTGGTTTTCCACAGTACTTTACAACTGATTTCATAAATGTACTGGGTTCCTGAGCTGAGTTTCAGTCAGAGCTTTGTTGGAATTGTATAAGGCCCTGCTATTTCAGGGAGCTGTTTCCAGTGGCAACAAGAAATCTACTGGGATAACTAATCCCTCCCTAACACATAATGGTGCAGAATCAGAGATTACTGTAAACATACATGAACATTAGATCTTAGCAGGTCAACAATACCAAAGCCTCAATCACATAAGAAGGAGGTTGGGATGGTTGAGGCAGTTGCAGCAGCTTGCAGTGTTGGCCTTAGGAATCATAGAACTGACAGTTTATAGAGAGCTGAAGTCCTGACGCCACGTCTGGGCTAGCCGCTCTTCCACTAGCTTCTGTAACTCATGCAACCTCTCATTAAGCATTTCTTTTATCTGTCTTGGTGAAGAAATGAAGCGTCTTCCTGGGCTTTACTTTCCATATTGCCACATTTCCACATTTGCTATTAAAGATTTAAACAATGATTACTTTATGAGCGTACAAAAAGCTACAGCTCCCATGAAAAATTTGCAGTACTGCATAGCAGGTACTTACTGTACAGTACATCATGGCTTCTAAAGTCATTTTACTAACCTTTTAGCTGTAGTCTGTGCTTTCTCAAAACATCTACATCATTCAGTCCTATCTGTTATGCTGTTATTACAGACATATTTGAAGTAGCTGTGACCCCTCAACTCATCCATGGACAAGCGTCTTTGTTGAGCCGGGACGTTCAACCCGTCCAACCCTGTCTAAAAAATCTATTTATAAAAACTATTTATTAGCAGTAGTGAATACATTTTGTAGGAAACGCAATGCCAGCTGGATTACATTCACCTGCCACATTTGTGTCAGTCCTGTACTGCAGAAGAGTCGAAGATAAATTTCGGGTGAATGGCTGGCCCTACAAAGCACAGGACCTGGGTTCGCATTCTTTATTCCCTGTGTTACTAATAAAATACTTTGTTATGGTGAAGAAAGGTACAGCAGTTTAGATCGCTCAGGTTGATGCTGAGCATGAGAAGTCGGAGGTGTAACATTTTCGCAAAAGATTAACACTGAGTCCAGACATAGCAAGCTAACGGCTGTAAATTATTCTGACAGCGTAGAGGAGCGGATGTCATGTCTATTTACAACTTCTTTCACACCACACACACAGATGCACGGAAACAGACAAACACACACAGCGTGATTCAAATAAAGTGTGAACTACTTTAAACAGTTTCTCTGTATGCTAAAACAGTAGGAGACAGAACCTGTGTGTGTGTGTGTGTGTGTGTGTGTGTGTGTGTGTGTGTGTGTGTGTGTGTGAAATGACAACGGTGTAGAAACAGTGGATGGGAGTTGACTCTGGCTTATTGCAGCTGTAGTTATTACTGCTGAGGGAAAGATACAGTATGTTGATAACTCCAGCAGGGCACAGTGGAGCTTGTGTGATTTATCCAGAAGACCATATGTGAGGCAGATTAAAGTACCAAACCACCAGATTAAAAGACTGCTATCCTAGCTATAGCCGAGGTTTAATGAAGACAATGTGACGGCTTCTCTTTTTAAAGGGAGAGAGTAATATGTTACAAGCCCCCTGACTTGCCATCAGATATGCACGATACAAAGATTAATGGTTTCAGGGAAGATTTCTAGTGAGAAAAGGAACCGGGGATTGTAGCAATAGGGGGCTTTAAAGTGGTTTAAATTAATTTTTGGACCCCTCCCTACCAAGGTCTATGGAACAAGGATTAACTAAAATGGCTTCCTTGAGGGAGTGACATAGGGAGGGCTGTAGTTTGTTTGCTGCTTTTGCTAAGCCTATAAAGTGTTCACAGAGGCTGTCAGTGTTGAACACTCACAGGGGTTTTGCAAATCACTTCCTGTTGTGCTTAAACACGGTGAGACATATCGAATATGGCTCACAAACTTGAATGAATTAAGCTGCTGTGTCATTTAGAGGGTTTCTCAAAGCTGCAACACAGTCCTCTGTGCCTGTGGATGAGCTGAACCTGAGCCAAGTGGTGAAAATCACCATTTAAATGTGCCTGCAAAATGAAACAGCAAAACCAAAACCACTTGTAATGCATTGCTGAAATAAAGTGAGAAAATGCATCCTGAATGTTAATTGGCAGTTTGCCCACATTAGCGAAATGGCAGAAGAAAGATGGTGAAAAACGAAAGGTCTTACAAGCTCTGTGCGCTGTCCACATGTAATTAAAGAAATGGATGTGTTACAATTTAATTGCTGGGGATCTGTATCCACGCATTGATAATAAGATCATCCATGCTTCACATTACATACGTCACTTTGATGTCAATCGCTGGATTGATTCGTATCAAAGCAAGCATCTTTCATGAGACAATATCTCCCATCTATCTAAGCTGCTTTGAAGTTACACCACCTTTCCTGTCTCCTCATTGATACCATCAGACAGAGCTGCTGCTGCTGCTTTTTATTTTTTTTTTTTTTACCCGCTGTCATGTTCCTCTCAACCCTGTTTTTCTCCTGAACCGTCACTTAGACCATGCCCTAGAATAAATGTAGCATATATCAGGTCACTGGAAGTACATGGGACACACACAATGCTATGGCTGCAACCTGCCAGATGGCACTTTACTCAATGACAATGTTTTTTTTCCTGGTTAAACTGATTCTGGGCCAATCAGAATTAATTAATCGTATTAATTTAATGAACTTTTCTTACAGCAGACATTTTTACTTGTCAAACATGGTTTACATAGTAACATTAATAATGGCTGCATTGCATTTAATTGTGCTACTACTACTACTACGAGTCCCTGGTATTATTAATGCTGCCTAACTTACATTGGCTCACACATATGGGACCAAGCCATCACTAATGTTATTAGTTACACCTGTGCTTTTCCGGCTATGACATGTCAAAATGTCTGCGGTGAAAAATAAAATCGTTTGAGCTGGACTGAGAGGAAATTAAATCTTAGAGTGCTTACACTAGAGTTTCACTGAGCAGTCAGTAAAACATTTCAGACTATGAGTAGCTTGCGCTCTTATCCACAGGCTGACCTGCAAACCTATACAGCTATAAAAGAGCAACCCTGTGTTAGGTCAAATTTGCCCAAATCCGTCTTGCAACTCACAGCACAGTGTAGTCTTGTTCTCATCTAAGGTAAGGCATCTTGCTAATGCATTGTGGCTATAATTTTGCACAGCTCAAAGAAAGCAATATTAGTTAAGTTGTGGAACTAGCCAAGAGAAGAAGTGCTAATAGAGAGCTGATGTCCAGATAGCCATCAAAGCTGAATGAAGAATTCAGTTTCATGAGTGTCAACAGTTAAAATTGTTAACAGTTAAAGGCATTAACTAGCTTCATTAGCAATTCCATTGCATTTTATGTTCTTCCTAAAACCACATCAGTGCAGTCAACAAAATAAACCAAATAAAAAGAAATCTGTCAGACACACTCACACTAAGTTATTATTGTCTTTGGAGGACAATTAGCAGAAACATAGTAAAGCAACAAAATTACTTACCAGATTTATTAAGGTTTTTAAAAAAATATTATAAATAGTTTTGTGATTAACAGGATTTCAATTTATTCTTAAGAATGGGGCAGGACCCCAGACTCATAATCCATCCTACACAATATGCAAATAGTCAGTTTCGGTGTGTCACCACTATCTTCTTCACCTGCCTCACCTACATCTATCAGTTAATAACTTCCTATCTTTCCCAGGATACAAGAGTCCAAAGATAACATAATTAAATTGTTGCATTTTAGCTAGAGAGCACAATAGTGATGGTGATATCATAGTAACTGCATAACACTCAGAGTAAATGTGAGTGTTTTACTCAAAAGACAACATTTCTTGCATTGCGTTCTGGCCTTTTGAGGAATGAAGAAATTATGATTCCCACTGCTTCTGTGGTGGATTTCTTCCTGTGTGACAGTCGAACATCAGTGCAGAATGATGACACTAGAAAGACGACTTTGCTCTTTGATATCAAGGGAATGACAGCAAAGCCTGACATTTACTATTCATGTTACAGACAGAAAATATTTTTGTCCATTAAACTTTATTATAGATGCACTCGCAAGTTTTTGACATCACATTACTTTATGATTGGTTATCTCCAGTAATAAGAAAAAAACACACCACCAGATAACAAAATAGAATAGAAAGTGAAACTACATTGCCAACAGCTGTATTTTACCAGAGCTAAAATATTTCACAGCAGATTGTTCCTTTTAAACAACCTGAGGGGAGGGTAGATGAGGTGTGTGTGTGTGTGTGTGTGTGTGTGTGTGTGTGTGTGTGTGTGTGTGTGCGCGTAGCATTTCTTGGCTGACAGGAGGAGTTGCATAACACCAGCACAAGCGGGTGGTTGCTGCCCAGCCGCAAGCACATAAGGATTAGGAGAAACTCACCCTACAGAGATCTGGGTTAATTAAAACTGTTTTGGTGAGCTTGGTGACCTACCCAGCGAGATGCAAAGAGATGCCGGCTCCATCTGTTTAAGCAATGATAAAGCTGCAGTCCACAGTCAATGACTTGGCTCAATGCATTGACGTATATAAATACAGGCCGGATTGTACTGTTTTGGCAACAGTTTCACATCCTGCAGCTTGGCATTGCCCCTGTATAGTGTAATCAGCATGACCAAACTGAGGGTCTTTACGGATTGTAAATCCCTTTGAGGGGAAATTTGTGATTTGTGATCTTTGGCTATGTAAATAAAACTGACTTGATATTAAGTACGAAGTGTTTGTAGCATGCACAGGTAGCTTACATGTGGGTGACGTAGATTTATGCATACAAAGGCCTTCCTAGTGAGGGGGGTAAGTATGTATTGATATGCAGTAGTGGGAAACGTATTTAGATTCTTAAGTAAAGGATTTTACTAAGTAAAACTACATACAAATTATTAATAAAAAGTATAAAGTACATATTATGCAGAATGGAAGAGTTATTATATATATTTTACTATTGCATTAGGTTATAATTACTAATGCATAACACAGCATTTTAACCTTTTACCAACCAGTGTCCCACTTATGGGATGCAAGCACTATGTAGAACTTTTTTTCATGGACTATATATATCTTTTAAACTCTTGTCTTTTCGGTAATTGTTGTCACTTTTCAAAAAGAATGCCACGTCAAAAAAAAAAAAAGATCCTGTCAAATAAGACCTTTTTAAAAGCCAACCTTCAAAGTCAACTGCCAGTCTAATAATGTAGTAAATCCTTGAAAACTTTACTTTATGTCCAAATTCATCACAAGGGTTTAATGATCAAAAAAGTCACTTTTTTTATTATGGGGATGGAAGGTAAAGGATTAGTGTTGTATCGGTTTGAGGTTAAATTATATTTTAATGACTTTATATACATCATACATCCTCATATTTTATAAACTCAAACTTTTATATGTATCCTTATCTGCAAGGTAGCTAGTAACTATAGCTGGCAAAAATGTTGTAATTTATAATTTACTTTCCACCACTGCTGATAGAAAGTAGTGGAAAAACTGAGAAGGAAAATGCATTGATATGTGAGAGGGAAAGTTAAAATTCAATTCATTTTATTTATATAGCGCCAAATCATAACAGAAGTTATCTCTGGGTACTTTTCATATAGAGCAGGTCTAGACTGTACTCTTTATAATATTATTTACAGAGACTTAGGCGACAGTGGCAAGGAAAAACTCCCTTTTAACAGGCAGAAACCTCGAGCAGAACCAGGCTGTGGGTGGCCGGTCATCTGCCTCGACCGGTTGGGGCGGGGTAGCACAATGCAAGTTCCAATATGCGCACTATGAGGAATGAGGTCATGATTATGGAAGGTATTAGGAATGAAATGTGGTTGGACTTTTATATCATGAAAAGTAGGTTTATTTATCTAAATCTGTCCATGTTTGCAACCATCGGGAATAGAAATATGATGGATCTTGTATTCAGCCCTGGATGAATTTCAATTTTAGAAGCAGGCGTACGCATATATCTGCTGGATCTCTCTCTCACACACATAAACTCGTTCCCACTTTGCATCATTTTTGCCTATGTCGTTTAGGTTCGCCTGCTTCTCTCTACGCTGCTCTGCTACCTCTCCGTTCTCACATAGATCCTCCTCCCTGTCTGTCTCCCTGCCTAGCACTCAGTGTTCCCTCACACAAATTCTCTCTCTTTCTGATTCTCTCTCTGATCTCTATCCTCCTGAGCATGTCTTGGAGGCGGATTGGCTGCAGCCAGCCAGGCAGCTTTGTGTTGTTGGTCTTGTGCCACCACAGAGGCGCTTTGGCTAACCCACTATCTATTTGTTTAGAGGAATTAAAGGATGCACTCTCTCCAGGGACCTCTGGCCTCTGAGTCGCCAGAAGGGGCCCATATCAGAAATTGCACTCAGTAAACACACACGCACTCAGAAGTAGATAGACAGACAGAGATGGACTCGCATAGAGGAAAAACTGATAATCCATCACTGATCTTTGGAATGATCATCTCATCAGATTCCCCACGACTACTGCATCGTGTCGCAGGACAGGGGTGGGGGTTACACATGTGGGCTTTTGAGGTAGTTCTCACGGGTGCCATTATACTTACTACTTGACTGCTTTCATTTTTTTTCCTCTCTGTGCTCGTGGGGGACCAGAGGAATGATTCAATATCCATTCTGCCACGCAGTGTGCACTGCACATTAATGCAATCCATTTTCTGTTTTCTCCAAGCGCTTTTAGTTACGGTGCAGTGGGGAAATTGGTTTCCCTTCCAGCTGAATCATAGACTGCACATGCATATGTATAACATGGCGCGACATAAATATGATTTGTGCAAACTTAAGTGGGTGAAAAAAGTAGTTGTGTACCATATCTGTAGCTAAATGAGAAAAATGAAAGTGGCAATCAGATGCCTAATATGCTTTGACGAGGCTATTGGCTTGGAAATTGCCTCACTGCCGTTCCCCAGCTTAACTTAGATGGCTCTTTTGAAGCTGCGCAATGTTTGTTTATTTTCAATGTATGGACTAAAGCTTTCTGCATCCATAATGGGAGGTATATAACTAGCTTTGTGGGTGGTGAACCTAATTTTCTCCTGTCCATTCACCTTGACAATCACAGTCAGTGGGCTCAGCACACAGGCATGTTATTTGCTGCCCCCACGCTGTGAGCCATGTATGCATCGCCTGCTCAGCTGCTGGTGGGCAATGAGCTGAGAGCACAAAGGCTGATATCTGCTCGCCCGCCAGCAACTCTTTAGAGAGTTGCATCACTTGGAGGCTAGCGAAGGTGAGATTTAATTCTGACAAAAGACTAGCAGAAACAACAGTTGTATTCTCGGGAGTTCTTTAAATTTGGCCAACCGGCGTGACTAAAACATGCTGGGAAATAAAGCTGCATTTTTTACATGCAGGGCAGAGGGTAATAGAAAACACAGCTACAACTAATTAGCTGCTATCTTGTTCATTCCAGAAACTACACACACTCAATACATGATCCTGTTCCTTGCATAAACTGGTACCCAAGGCTCCAGTGAAGTAGGCTACTGCTAAACTTTTCTTTTTTCCACTTGACAGTTCACTAGAAGTAATTATGTTGTATATTGGTGGAAAAGAAACAACCATCTATATCCATACAGCTGGAGAGAAAGGGTGAGACATAGTGTTCGGCACTGACTAATCATTATTGATGGAGATTCACTTTCACTTAGCAACCGGATGGCTGGCTGACTGCTGATGCTCGGAAGGGGAGGACTGCACGTGAACCGCCAGTGGCTGGTTTTCACAGCCTATTGAGCCAATCAAGGTGACGGTGTGAATGCCTGCTGTCGGGTGCCACCGAAGCCTATGTGGAGTATTGGGTGAAAATTGGTCCAGTTCCACTGCAGTCATACCTCCAAGTTGTATAAGTTTTGTCTCTCCTCTTACTGCCTCGAGGAAAAGCCAATCTCCACCGAGAAAGCATGTGCATAAATCATGTGGATGTATTTACAGTGTGTTAAGTTCATGCTTCACGGGATTCCAGCGTGCTGCATACTCATGAATATTCACGACTCATTCTATATTTGATCTTTATTAACCCTGTTAGCTACATCTACAGTGCTCTAAAATTCACCCTCTTCTCCCTGCCTTGCTCACCAACAACTGTGCACGTTCGTATTGTTTACACACAATTACCCTCGTGCTGAATTTTTCTCTCTGCCTTTGTATATTTTGTGTGATTTTATGTATCCGCATGCGCTCCCATCACACTATGCGCACACAGGATGCCTTCTTGACTGTCTGACACTTTCTGTTCACCTGTTGTGTGCACACTGTGAGGACCAGTGTGCGTGCTTTGTCACCATCAGCGCGCGCGCGTGTGTGTGTGTGTGTGTGTGTGTGTGTGTGTGTGTGTGTGTGTGTGTGTGTGCACCAGAGCATGAAAGCATGTACCAGTTCAAGTCATGCTTCATTCACAGGAACATCTCCGCTGTGAGTCCATACAGGTGAGAGACCCGCTGTGGCGGCTGTACGCTGAAAATCCTGCATGGACTCTCTGCACGCGAAACACAGTGCTGCACCCTGCATGTTGCGTGCAATTAGACTCTTTCCACACAACATAACTGCATATTTAATGTGTGCGAGAGACAAATAGAGACACAGGGCCTCCATTTTGGCATTTTTTATTTAAATTTAACAGGTGGCTGTGCTTCATACTTCATAGTTCATGACTCTGAAGGTCATTGAACCATTTAAAACCCTACTGCTATGGCTGGGCAGCAAAAAAGGTCAGCATGATGTGCTATAATGTGCTGATCTGTTGTCAAAATTTGAATTTAAGAAAAAGGGGGAAAATCTAAGTAAAATCTTACAAAATTAAATATGAAAAACAGTAGTTTTCGTACCATGACTGCTTTCCGTTTTTATGCCACTAAACTATAAAATACACTTCCTCTTGAACTTAAAACAGCAAACTCACTTGGTACTTTAAAAAAAAAATTAAAAACATCTTTTTAAATTTGGCTTTTAAACAACAATTGTGCTGTCTTAGAATTCCATATTTTTTTATTTTTTTAATTATTTTATTTTTGTTCTTAATATTTTAAGGTTATTCATTCTTTTTTTATGTTGTTTTGTCCAGTTTATGTTGAGAACTTCCGACTACATCCCTATATGAAAGGTGCATTTATGTAGATATTATTACACATTGTTGTACAGTATACTTGTATTGAAAGTTTCTTGTGATTATCCTAATATTAATTGTATTTTTATCCCACACCCTTACCTATTGTGTGAATTTGGAATTACATCGACAATAAAAATGTTTCAACACCGCAAGAGTTTGTGAAACCAAAAGCGATAGAGTGATACTCCACCCCCCAAATCTATTTTGAGTAGAGACAGATCTGCACTCGCACTCTGCAGCCGTGAAAGGATGATGTTTGTAAAGTTTGTATATGCACCTTCACAAAGAACAGCGGCTGTGGTCAGTGTGATTTATATTGTTTACTGTATAGTGGAATCCAATTGTGACAAATTCTTACATCAGGGAAAAGTATCCAAACATCCACAGAAACTTCTCAAACCACATCGGCTGCATAATCCACTTCTCTCGTGTCCATCCATATCCTCAAACAATTCAAATTTTTTCGTATTTCGGTGTACTTCATCAGGTACACAGAGGAGAAGTCACCTTGCTGTGAGGGAACCCCCGCATCTCGCATCTTCAAGCATCTTTAATTAGGTCAACGAGCATCTCCCACAATGCTGCAGTACTCACCCCCGACCACCACCACCACCACCACCATCACGACCTGCTACCACTACATCTGAGTCACAGGTACTGACAGTCTCAATTTACCTTTCCACTCCTTGCGGGATAGCTGTTTTCAGTGCGTTGCCAAATTAAGGACCTGGGAATTACTCTCGGCGGGGAATAATGATGAGGTGGCCCCTATCAGGACATGGAAGTGTGTTTTATAATGAGATCGTAAACACATGCTCGTGCCAGCGCAGCACCTACCCATCAGCTTAATTGGCTCGATGTGGAATCTCGGCTCTCGTTGGTCCTCTCCAGAGGAGGAGGGTATGTGGAGGAGGAAAGTGCGGAGGTGTGTTGTGACATTAGTGTGACGTTCGGCTGCAAAGCGGTATTTGACTGGAAACGCACAAATACAAGTGTAAAGACACCCACACAAAGATGAGCCTGTATGATCCACACTTGTAATGGGGTTTTGCAGACACACATAGACACTGCACTAACCAGAGAAAGCATTAAGATTACCAGGTACAGTAAATGGCACCTGCATGGGCAATATTGAGGGTAAACAGGGCCTATTGTCTATTGTACTTTGCCTTTGTGAATCAGTGTAATTGCTGAGCCAAGTGGGGTGCAAAATATAATGAATTGGTCCAACAATTGACAAAGTATGATTTATGCATGTTTCTTAGCGTAATCAGTCTCGCCGAGGCTGGATTTGGTCCAGAGGGGAAGAGAATGAGCAGAGGTTAAATTGTGCTAACCCTTGTCTGCTTAGGAGCTAGTGGGAACAATTTGGCAGCCTGAAATAATATAAATGCCATTAATCATCACTCGGCCCGTCACACACGTGTGGAGTGGAGACACACATGTACACTGGCAAGCAGTCACGCTAACATTACTATCTGCCAAACAACATGCTTAACTATCCATGAATGAGACCAAACCGCAAAGAAAAAGAAAACGCATTTCCACAATGACTGACTCAACTGAGCTGCTCAAACTGGTTTATAACGTTAAATCAAGAAAGGGGGAAAAAAACAATAATTCCGTATTTGACACTTTTTCTTAGTGTCACACTCTGGTGAGCTTCTGTCCAATTAATGAGGATCATGGTGCCAAAAACTGAGAGGAAAATTAGAATTTACTTTTACTTTTTGGCAAATTAAGAATTCCAACTTATGCTCTCAGCAGATGGACCCTTTGCATCTTCATTGCTCATCTCTGGCAAGCTGTCCACTCTCTTGGCATGCTCGATACCCACGCATTCCCTGTCCTCCTCTACACCCGTATAGCCTGGGTAATCACATGTGACGGTGTTATATGTACAGCAGAGTATAGGCAGATTATGAATGTTAGCGTGTCATAGCTCCCCTGCGATGGCACTTATAAGAGACTAGCTCAGCTGCACAGGGCTGATATGTAGCTTCCAGCCATCCATATGAAAGCTCATTACAAGCCGAGACGCCACCACCTGCTAGTATTGACAGAGATGTGATGAGCCTGTGTGCACAATCTAAAGTGTTAACTGCCTGTAAATGTGCCATGACATTTTATTGCACATAAGCAAGCATTTGCTTCATTTGATATTGCATTCTTTTAATAAACGGGGATGGAAATATAATCAATTTGGGCAGATGTGTTTATCAATTACAATTAGTGGCTAATTATTCATCAGAAGATTGCACCAACAAGATTTGTGTTTGGGGTGTGGGAAAGGATTTGGCTTTCTAAATGAAAAGAAAAGAAAAATGCAACAAAAACAATAAAAAAAAGTCTGTGAAATTAGCATATCATCGATTTTCTCCACCCTTCAACATGTACAAATTAAATTGCTAAATGAACTCCTGCAGTAGTTGATAGGTTTAGTCATGAGAGCATTAAATTCAATACAGCTGCAATTTGGTGTGCTGTAGATGTAACCAACCATGAAGAGTTGCTCCACTCGCTTTTCCGATACAGACATTATGTGTAACTATTTTCATGATACGTTTGTATCAGTGTACTGTAGGCTATATGCTTATGCAAGCATGTCATTGAAAGTCCAAACACGATGAAAAGTGACCGTGGTTACTACATTAAGCAATACATTTTCTTGCACTTTCATCGTGTTGCTTTTATCCTTGAAACCAGAAAATATGTAGTGGTTTCCTCACTTTCAACCAGGAGGTGTAAATACAGCATTCAACTAATAAAACCATCACATTTCTGCTCCTACACCCCTCCCCTCACATATAACCTCCTTTCCCTTCTAGCTCTCCCATAGGTTTACACCCCCCCCGACACACACACACACACACACCGCACCCCCACCTCCACATGGATATCAAATAAAAATAGTAACATGCTCTTAAAATGACGACTTTTAAAGGGAATGCCGAACATATGAGACATTACAGCCACAAGAGACACTGTCAGTGAAGAGTTTACGACAGGCGATAAAAAGGTTAAGTAATGCACAGGTAAATGTGTGAGGTTGCCAGAGGGTGCACTTGATGAATGTGAGAGCTGAACAGAAGAAATTATAACAGGAAGTTCTTTTCTTTGACGCTCCATCATCACACGCAGATGCACCTATCTTTAACACAAAACTTTTTGCAGCATGCTTGCTAAACTTGTTGCTTTTAATCCGCCCCCAAAGAAACAATCTGCTTGTTGCAGCAATGCATTGTATCTAGTAATCACCCTGCTGTCGATGCCAACAAGGGAACAGCTTCTACAACTAGCTGAAAAACTAATCAGATGTGGTCACAACAGGATGTTGATACAAGCTAGCTAACAAGCTGAAGAAGCAGAAATTGATTTGATGCATCCATAGTGGAATGAACAGCTCCCAGTCAAAAAGAGCACAGTGATGAAGCGTGTACTCAGTTCTGCTGAGAGCAAGCCAAGTCATATTTTTAGTAACGCAACCAGCTGTTCACAACTGTCGTTGCCCAAGAGCTTTGGGCCCATAATATGGCTGCCAGAAACTGTGTCACATTACCTGATTGCTTGCTTCGTGTCTTTTACAGTTGCCATAGCTCTCACACTTAAACACGCTGAGCAGCAGCAGACTCAGATAAAAAAAAAATGAATTAAATTCAAATAAGCTTTATTGGCGTGACAGATCAGGAATCTATATTATCAAAGCAGTACAGAAATACAATATAATTAAGGCATTAAATAACATACATAAGACACATGGGCAGCTGTAATACATATATGCAGGTGTAAACACCCATTTAGCTTGTTTCCCTTAGTGTATGGCAACAGTCGATATATTTTGCAGCTAATACTGCACACTGACTTTTCTCCCCACATAGGTAGGGCAGGTTCTGAAGACTGGGGAGATGGATAAATTCAGGATACATATTATTTATTTTCTCAAAGAAAACCTCTCTCAAATCCTTATATTTCTCACAGTATAGTAAGACGTGAGATGAATCAACCTGAATCAATCAAACCTGCAGCTTAATAACATTGAAAATACAGTCCAGTCCTGTGTTCTGTACCAGCTGCAGACCTGACGGTGACCTGGACTTACAAAGGTCCACATGAAACAGAGGAAGAAGAAGCTCTTCTGCATTTGGCTGGGGACTAAATATAAACAAATGCACTATTTTTATTTAGTCTTTTTAATGACTAAGACTTATCTTCTTAATCATATCCTCAAAGCCTCATGCATGAAGAGGCACAGAAAGCGGATTAGAAAGCGTAGACAAAGAGTAGGACATAAATAAATGGAGACCGGAGCACAAGACATATATTTTGCATTACTACTAATTTATGTTATGCAACTAATTTGGTTCGTAAAATACAAAGAAACACTGCCCGGTTTACATTTTCTATCAACATAACAAGAAAACCTTAATACTGAACATATCTGCTAAACATTTACTGTCAACTAATTTTGATGTGTAATCTGCTGCTTACATCATTAACTGATTTTTATTTTACCCACTTTGGACCACTTAACTATAATGTGATGACATGTCAACAGTGACATATCATCACGTTATAGTTAAGTGGATTTAATATTGCGAACATGTTAGCCAACAGTTGCTTATTTACACATCCAGCCGACGCAGAGAAACATTAGCATTCATTTGGAGTCATGTTTCTTTCACTCTCCTTTTCTTTCAGCTGTTTTGGTACCAACTCCTGAGGGAAATATCTGGTTCTTTATACTGCCAAATGCTCCACTGTGTTCACCAGCTAACTTTGCCTGTCTGCTGTTTGGTGCTGAGCAGGTAGTGTGCACTTGGTTTATCAGAGCTGTTTCACTGAAAACAGCTGCCTGCTGAGGCGGGAAACAAGATTGATGGGAGCGGTGAGACTTAACAAGAACAATACAGTTGCTAGCTGCTGAAAGACGCCAAAATGCTCTGCAAAGTTGGGTGATAATTATCTGTGGGTTCGTAACTAGCAATTTCTTTCACATTAAATTCAGTCATTTGATAAATTGTATATATAAATATCTTGATTAGTGTAGCTTTAAAGCAGCAGGTTTCTATGGTTATGTTCAGCAAATTTAAAACACTTGCTTAAGTTTAGGAAATGATCATTTAGTCAATGCTGACTTGAAGCATGTATGAAGAGTGTATGCTTTGACTTATTATTCAGCCAACCTGAACTACCTCCTCCCAGTGACCTTCTATGCAATATAAGCATGTCACACTTCCTGGATTGTAAAAAACGTCACCAGTGAATGTAATCCAGGCAGCAATTAGATTTCCTCCGAAATGTATTTGGAAAAGCAAGCAAATGTTTTGTAGGATATAGGGTTGTTTTGGATATTTACAAATGTGTAAAACGTGTTCAAATGAAGCTCAGCGTAAGTTCAATCAGGAAGACTATCTTTATGCCTCATTCATTCACATCTCTCTATCAGATGATTATAGGCATTTACTCTCTCACTTATGCAAGCAGATTTTGCCACGATTTCCATCAGCCAATCATACTGCTGCTGCCAAACTTTAAATCTGTCCTCCTCTCGCTTGCTGTCAGCTGTCATTTCAGTGCAGATTCGTGGCGACCCTCCTCCACCCCGTTCACCTCCAGTTCGCCACATTCAGTGTCCGGGTCAAGCTCATCAGAAGTCCACTCCCCGTCACATCCAGATCTTCAGCATCCTTTCACCACTACCACCACCACCAGAGTCTAGACTTCATTGGGGGGTATCCTATACTCAATGGGGTCTAATCGCCAAAAGCTCCTAGCATTTTTCATCTTTATTATGCACGTCAATAAATATTTGTTCACTCATACTGAAGTCTCTCCTGATTGGAAAAAAGTAAAGTTAAAGAACATCTGTGCCAAAACAGTTTGAAATGTCACACACATCTGCAAAACATCAGTGCGTCTGTCCTGTCAGCGGTTGGCTCGACATCCATTAAGTCCTTGTGTGTGTGTGTGTGTGTGTGTGCAGGGTTTTTTTTTTTTTTGCTTGTTTGTTATTTTCAATCACCATTTCATTTGTCAATCAGATACTTCATTGGCTGGCAACTGGTGGTGGCTGGGAGGTGGAGCACCGTGTGTAAATTAATCAATCCAAAATGAACAAATTGCTGCTCTCAGGTCCCCTTCTGCCTGGTCGTACCGATTCTTATTAGACAGAGAGAGAGGGATTGTGGGAGTTTTGTTTGAGAAAGGATCAGAGGGACTGGAGGACGAAGGAGAGTGGAGTTATATGATGAGGGTTACAGGGGGAGAAAGGGAAGATATAGAGAAGAGAGATGAAAAATACAGGAAAGGAAATGAAGGAGGATGATAATTATAATGAGACCAAGATGATGAAAGGAAGGAAAGCGAGGAATGACCACAGGGTGAAGTTTTGATAGAGCAGGAGAATATGCAGGCTGCAGTGGCCACACGTAATTTGACACACACTGATGCATATCAGATGGTGGTAAAGTGCAATTTAGTGGGTTAATCAGTTTTGGTTATTATGTTGTAATGTGGCTGTAATATAGATAGATTTGATCACATTTTTACTGGGTCAATTAAAGAGACCGTAAGATTTTGCCTGCCCCATAGCAAAAGAAATGAACAATTTATCTGCAGCGGTGCAGTGGATTGCTGATCAGTAGCAATGACTCAATTACTTTATGAAATTACAATTATATTTAACATTGATGGCTTTCAAGACTCACTCTGCAGCCTCTACTGTGGTTTGGGGAAAAAAGCTCCACATAGCTAACTCCGCTCCAATGCCTTTCTCTCAAGACAGAAAACACAAATACTAAGCAATTACCTCTTTATTGTGACATGTTTTTGTTGGGTCTTTGTCCTAATTAGATAGCTGACTCATCTCTACTTTATTTCTCGAATGTTAAAATATGACTTTACTGGGCATGTCCAGCACACAATTGTAATTGTAATTCACTAAGTTTGTGCTGTTTAGGTAAAAACTATGGAGGCTGTAGAGTGACACCAGAATAATTATAGACTTATTCAGTGTCTAATTGTAATCAATTAATAAATTAAGAAATGCAATTACATTTACATTTCAATAATGCATCAAAAACTCTAAAGGAATATCTAATTAAATCTGCCAGTTAATAATTCAATTTCATCATTTTGTCTTCAAATGATGCATTAATTTATTTTTAAAATGTAATTGTTGAATTCATTAAAAAAAAAGTGTAAATTTGTACCATTTGCTTATTAAAGGTAACATGGAGTTTTTTTGTAACCAAACACACATTCAGTGTTTTTTACCCAAACACATTATGTGTATTCTAATGCTCTGACAAATTGAACGCATTTTCTTCCTCATAAAACATCTATTACTTTGAAATCAGTTATTGCCACCAACTGTTGATCAGCTGAACAGTCCACTGGGTGCGCATACAGTACATGTGCTCATGCGTAAAAAAAGGGGGCCCACTCATAAACATATTGCTCTACAGCCTGACTAGTGATCAAAAATTGTGCAGGGTACTTTTAATTAATTAATAAATAATGTCATTTTTATAAATGAGTCAAATGATTGATCGTGATTAAACACTGCAAAAGTTTAATCCAGCGGCACTCCAGGGATACTTCAATAAAAGTTAAACATGACATATTACTAAATGCCACCTGAAATAATCTAATGGAAGAAGCCTATAATTGCAGCCGGTCTGCTCCACTTCGATCTTGGCTCGAGCCGGGTGAGCCAGGACTGCATCCTGTGCGAAGACAGGCTTTCTTGATGCGACATTACTTCTGACTGTTAGAGCGTGATTATAGGCACATACCTGACATACTGAAAATGCCACCAACGTGTCAAGAACAGGCCACAGTAGAATACTTTAAGAACATGGAAGTAATGATGAAAATTGGCCCCAGGCTACCCTGCAGGCAGGCACATCAGACGCTGCATCTACAGCATTTCTCCCATCTCGTTTATCTACTGAGATGGGAGAAGGGCAGAATGGTGTTGGGAGAAAGGAAGCTTCTGTTGGATCAACAGTGATTGACTGACTCATGTGTGGCTGATTGCGTGGATGGTTAATTCATGGGAAAATTGAATAATTGATTTGTGGAGTAATTGGGTCATACATTTATTAATGATGTGTGGGGGTTTTTTCCATCACCATGAAGTCAAGGATGTTAACCAAAACTACATGGGAAAGGTGTTTGTGACATTCACTCAGACATGGAGGAATAATCTTGAGATAACTCTACTGTATGTGTGACTGTGGTTTATTAGATTATATGAAAGCGAGGTTTCTATGCTGTCAGCAGCATCACACCTCGACACTCAACACCTCTTTTATAAATAGCTACAATCTGACAAACCTTTTTTTCATCCCACACCTAACCCCTCTCCTCCACTGTGTGATGAGCAATGCAAGATGATGATGCATCACTTTGACACCTCGCAGAATTTAAAGCCTGTACTTTCGCCAAGCTAAGCTTTGCCATAATATGTGGCCTGGCAGTGTGCCAGTTGTGCTGTATACATACAAAATGTTCACAGTTTAGTCTGAGGCCGGTAATGAGCGAGTAAGCAGCGGAATCCTCAATGGAGAGTGAGACAGAGATGAATCCCTGGACGTCCACATGGCTGCTGGATAAACCTGGCCTTGCTGAGACTGAACACCCACTCACATCTGCACCATCTGCTTTGTGGCTCAGTGGAAATCCCTCCCGCACACACACACAAACACAAACACACCCTTTTCCTCCACCCCTCCTCCTCCTCTCGCCCACGCTTGCACACCCACACACTCCTGACACTCACTCACACACCACTGATAGTGTCAAACGCTTAAATGCCAGACCACCTTCTACCTACCGGCTGCATCCCACGTGCACAGAGGAAGTGAGCGGGATACAGATATGCCATCCCTAAACACACATACACACACAAACATGCACATGTACTCGTGCAGACAGACACGTACAGTATCCCGCTGTCCTGGAGGAGAGGGTTAATCCCTTTCTCTCTCTGCCTCACACTGTTCTTCAGCTCACCTGCTTCTACTTCGCTGAAGTCGAGGCAATGGATGACCTTTTTAATCCGTGTAACTTTTTGTCAGGTTACTCCTACATGCCACAGCTTAGTTATCCATTTTATACCCTTTGTTAACATTTCACCAATGCGGGATTTCGTGAATGCTTCGGGCAATTTTTTGCATTTGCAAGGACTCTGGTTTTTAATTAGTGAGCTGCATGATTTGATAGTTTAAGTTTCTGTTGTGGGTTGTTCCATCATCTCAGCAAATTCAGCAGGGCATCATCTATAATGGAGAAATTAGGTGTTTCACCTGCTACTTTTTCTCTCCATAGTGGCCACTGCTTTTATTCATTTTTTGACATGCATGTACATACATTTATATACATTTATCATGATAAATTAGGTTCATATTTGTTATGTTATTAAGTATGCACCACTTAAAAGAATGAGAGAGTATGGATTATTGAGGATAAGGAAACTAAAAGAAGCACATTGTGGAAATTTTCCAAAAATATGTGTAGTATGAAGTGGGAGCAAACATAATTCTAAAATCAATGTCCTTTTATGCAATGTACTGTACAAGACTGAGAAGGATATGAAATTATAAAGAGAGCAAATGTGCAAATTAAAAGCATACCGTGTGTAGGATGTCCTAAAAGCGCTACTAGTAAACATTAAGTCACACTTATGTAATTAGCAAAGAAACAAAACTCAGTGTAATTCATTTTTTTAAAAAAACATCTCTATGCTCACAGGCACCAACACGCAAATGCTAAAGTCCCTGTTACAATCTTCACATCTGTGAATTATGGTAGCAATATATATTTTTTAGCACTGTTGTGCAAGCACAAAAGAGACACCTTTTTCTTCTTTTTTTTTTGCCATATGCACCCGGGGTTGCCAGTTGTCAGCAGTCCAGTTTCCAGGCTAAAACCCAGAAAAACTTTGTTGTTCATCAGTCTATGTTCCAGATTTGGAACTGGGCAAACTTAACCAGATAACTCTGTAGACCTGCTTCTTGAAACAGGCCCCAGGTGTACAGAGCCAAAAATATAAAAGCTTTCCTGAACTGGACGTAGGTTGAATCACTGTTATGTATATCAACCAACAATAGAGAGAAGCAAAAGAAATGTTCATTTATAATCAAGAAACATGTACATGTGGCAGCTGGTAATGGCAGGGAGGGACCAATTTCCGCTAGGTTTTACAATTGATGAGATTAGTCGTGTGTGGGTGTGGGTGTAGGGGTGTGTGTGTGTGTGTGTGGGTGTGGGTGTGGGTGTAGGGGTGTGTGTGTGTGTGTGTGTGTGTGTGTCTGACAGAGGAAGAGACGGCATATGAGGTGGACGGATTAGAGAAAACACGATATACTCTTATGTGAGACCGAGTTGAGAGAGGGAAATTGAAAAACAAGTAGGTGAGACTACGTATGTGTGTATGTGTGAAAGAGAGAGAAAGAGGGACCCTTGCTGAGCCAGACAGGCAGACAACTTTCTATATCCCCCTCTAACACCTCCCCAAGGTCGGCTGAGGTTGAGACCGCTGAGACTGGAATCTGCGTCGACTACTGCCCAGCCAATATCTGCTCTCTCAATGTCTGTTTTTTTTCTCTTTTTTTCTATCAGCTCTGTGTCCCACAATCCTCTGCAGTGATTAAACAACTGAAAGGGAGCGTGAATTGGGATGATGGGATAGAGACGGAGATGAATTTATGTGTGAGCGTGCGTGTCGGTGAATATTTTGGGGCTGTGTGTGTGGAAAAAGACACCGAGGCAGATCCGCAGACAGAGACAGATGCGACTCAATGGTCGTGAATGCCTCTGTTTACATTTAGAAATAGTCTCTCACACCTCAGCCACACCTCGCCGCTCCTTCCCACTGGAGCTGCTGCACCGGCGTCAGGAGAAATTTCCAGCACAGGTTCTTTGTCAAGGAGAACTACAAAAGCTGGGGAAAACAACCATAAAAGTGCTTAAACACATTCCGTCTAGGATTGTCTCTACAGTATATGTCATTGTCAAATGAACTGAGATAATAACCATTGTTGCAGCCTTCTTTGTGCCCTTTGGGTTCTTTTCTATTCGTATGTGCCACATAACACAGCAAATCAGTATTTAAAGACCCAAGAAGGTTTGTTTTTTCTTTGTTTTTCTGCATTTAAAAGGAGAGCAGGATCAACTCCAAGAAAGTACCCCCTGGAGCATGTGTTTCTATACTGATGTTACTGAATGAGTGATTGAAGTTCATCCATCAGATTCAGTGCATAAGGAGTTCTAAAAGTTTAATTGGCTATGGGCCAGGCTGCAAAAACAGTATGTTTAACAGCTCAAGTTCTCATTAAATCATGTTGAAAGCGCATGGAAAGCATTAGTAGTATTCCTCTGTCTTGCATGTGTGGGCTGGTGGATCTTATTATTCTCTGGGTGTGCGGTAAGATAATCAGAACTTCAACTGTTTGAGATGACATTATTCACAACCCACCACTTTTCTCAGTCTTTAAATGTAGGTGAAATGTGATTTGATGTCACTCATGAATAATAATATGGTTGTATTGTTAAAGACTATATTTCAACTTGCAATAAGAACTAGATGACAGCTTTCAGCTTTTCAAGATTACTTTTTGACAAATAGTGAAAAAGGGGGGAAAAAGGTTCACGTTGTTGGTGTGACAAAAGCCTTACTTGACTACTGTGTGGCATATATTTCATGATTTCATAGTATTTTTCATCTTCTACGCTTCTGATGTGTAACTTGCCAGTCTAAAACTGAACAGTAGGGATATTTTTCTTTATACAAAACTGAGCTGAAGAACTCCTAGCGTGGTCCAAATAAAACAGGAACCAGATCACGACAGTCGCATTAGTCATGTTCAAAATTGGATGATGAAATGCGCACTGTAGCCTCATGAACACTGAATGCCTGCTTTAATGCATTTGTGCTGCTGCGAAGTGGAGTTCTACACACAAAATATCTTCATCTGACATTTTGCCTTTAAACCTTTGAATCATTGCTTCACTGGAATGTTTTCATCACCATCTTGCCAGAAATGGGATAAAACAACAATAATATAGCTGAATTCACATTGCCATTATTAATATATACATGCAGTAAATACAGCACATGCAGCATTTGTATCACAAAGCGGTAGATCTACTATGCAGCTTCCATCGGGGAACAATGCATTTGATGCAGAAAGTGAGATCAAGGGGTGAGCTGGCTGTATTGCCCACATGGGAGACAGAAGACTGAGAACAATGGACGTGAGGGAGGTCTGTGAAAGTGAAATTGTTTTCCAGAGACAGATTTGTAAACCACTGGAGCAGCTTGTAAGCAGCTTTCACTCAGACGAAACAATACCAACAGTGGCGTACGTCTGCCTGCTTCTGATATGTGTGCTTTCTATGGATGAATGTGTTTCACTTGCAACTAATATTTTATGTTATCTTGCATTCTTTTCTGATGGAAGCAAACCACCCCTGCTAGCCAGCCTCATTTTACGTACGACATGAGCCCTTTGCTGCTCACTGCAGCCTACAGTGTGTCTCAGAGCAGTGTGGGTATTAGTAGTGAGTTACTGGAGGGAGGGAGGGAGGGAGGGGAGCCATGAGGGGCAGGCTAGGCTATAATGATGATCTTCACCATGAGTGATAATGAGTGCTAAGGTAATCCTCGCCTGGGACCACGCACAAACACACAACCTAACATATACACACACCATGCTCGCACACAGTCATGAACAAAAATGCCACCAAGATACCTCACAAACATGCACCTAGAAGCCCCCCGCACTTTGCCTGTGTCTTATCAGTCTGGGTACAGAGCATGCAGGGTAATCAGAGGCGCACAATCTTTCCCCCAGGGGCCTAACTTGTGGTCCCCCCCCAAAGGCTGTTATGATGATACTCCTCCTCCTCCTCCTCTTCCACTCCTAACAGCTTTATTCTTTTATCACACAGGCAATCAGACAGATAGCCGTGCTCTGAAACCCTTCCTGGAGCTCAGTGATGGGGACCGTGGACCAAGGACCTCGCTAATGCAACCCCCGAGCCCCGGGCTTGTTCGCTGGAGCCATCTCTGAAAGAAAAGAAGGGGAGATACAGAGGAAGAGTAGGGGAGAGAGGAAAGATGAGCGCTGGAGGGGTGTGTGTTTGTGTGTGTAGAGCAGAGAGAGAGGACGGTAGAGTGCGAGGGTGTTTTTACAACCCTGTGTGTGTGTGTGTGTTGTGCGTGCAGAAGAGACACTGTAGTACTTCCGCAGATAAAAGGAAGGAAAAGCGAGTCTCTCTCCCATGTGTCATAAGTCTGTCCCTTTGAATGAGACTTAAATCCATCAAGTCAAAGTGGAAGAGCTCTCTCTCTCCCTCTCTCCCCTCCTCTTGCTTAGTCTCTCGCTCACTTCCTCTTCCTCCTTGATCTGATTGTTTCTCTCTCTCTCTCGCTGGACGAAATCAATCTGCCACCCACAGATCATGTCATCACGGAAAGAAGACAAGGACACGTGTGTTTGAGCCAGCCCGCATGACACTTAATGGTTATTTGCTGGTCTGTGTATGTGTGTGTGTGCAGCCCGAATGTCCTTTACAAGCGCGGCAGCAGTCTTCCTGCTATGCTTATGAATAAAGATGATATTAATCCTTAAAACATGGAGGAGGGGATTACTGTGTTTACTATGGTGCATGTCTGTGGAATAGGAGAGCTCTCACCCGGTGATGGTGGCACGCTTGGACTTTCAAGATGCTTTATGAAACTGCAGAAAAGAGGGACGAAAGAAGAAAGAGGAAGAAAGTGTTTCTCTGTGCGTGCACGCTGGCTCTGTGTGGGTGCATAGCTGCCATAAGTTCTTTAGGTAATTTATGGGAAATAAAAGACATCGGGTATTATGGTTCTATTTTTAGCAGCAACAGTCTCAAACTTGCTGGTTCTTCCATGTGTTTAAATCTGCCCCAGCAATTTGCCAATATTTCTTCTGTCTTCTCAAAATCCTCATCACGATAAGAGAGAATTTAAAGGGGAAAAATAAGAGAGGAATTCAGAGAAGCCAAGCAACCAATCTCCCAAAATAGGTCAGTTTGAATGCACGATGAATTTTCATACAGCCTTTTAAAAGGGCTTTTTAGGGCTGAGGATTGTGGAGGAGAAGATGCTGCTGAGGATCTCTTTCTCACACACACAGGCCTACACACAGCTGGGTCGTGGTTCATGGAAGGGCCAAGAAGACTACTACTGCCACCTCGTGTTTGCCACTGGGACAACATGTTTTTTTCCCCCACTTGGGCTTGCATCCAGTGGCTCTCCTCTACTGAGCATTTGGCGAGGCAAAAGCGCGTGGGTTCAGTTTCCTCATATAGGCATCATGATCGCAGCTTCAATAAAGATGTGGGTGTCCAAAACGCAGAAGGAGAACGGATGAGATGTCCATTTATTTCCCCTTCACACGCCCTCTTTCTGTAGCTCTCAGAGTCGGAGCCTACATAAGCACAAGGGAGAGGAAGAAATCAATGAAGATGTGCCAGACTTGGCTCTTTTATCCAGAAAATCGGTGCTCTTATAGGCTGCCGCCTCACGTTCAGTCTTAGGTTGTGTAAGAATAGGGAGGTGCTCTCTGACTCATCATCCTGAAATAAAACAAGCAATTATTCATATCCTGTTTTGGAGAAGGATCAAATAAGTTAATACTGCTGACACGGCTCTCAGCTCACCTCCAATTACTCTTCCTCTCAACTCTATCCAGTGTATCCACTGTATATTCTCAATAGCATGTCTTTTCATCCCAAAAACTGTTCACAATAGGAAGCCAGACCTGGGATTAAAGTGTCCTGTGTCAAAGCAGTTCCATTCATTCAAGACACCTATTTAATTAAATAATCTATTCATTGTGTTCTAAAAAGAACTGCTCAATCCAGGTATCCTATTTTTAAGCTATTTTATTGAACAAGTCTGTCCAGTTAGGCATTCATATTTCACCACAGAGGGGAAAAAATGCAAGACAATGGGAAAATCTTTGTTCATCAGTTTTCAGTACAATTATATCATGCAGTAGATGACATGGTCATATTCATATTGCGTCATCGTTATAAAAAAATGTGTTATACAAAGAATGATTCCAAGCAAACTTAAAGTGGCTATTATCAATAGTTGTTTTTTATAAACAATGGATCACAAATGAAATTCCATTCACCTCCATTTTATTAGGGCAGAGGAAAAACTCACAAAAGATCTGTGAACCTGGACAAATAAAATCAAAACTATGTGCATGACCAGATATCTAGAGGTTGGTTGGTGAGAAAATGTGATTATTTGTGATATGGGTGAGCAAACCCTTTGAAGAAACTGAAAATAATAGGAATCTAAAACATATATGAAGCTAAAACAAATGCCAGTGAGAAAGAGAAAGGGAAGAACGGGTACATTTTGGAAATGGATCAGACCCATAAGGTTCAGTTTAACATGGTTTACTTTGGTTTAGCTCTCCTGCCTTCACAAAAGCAGCTCAGTAATATCTCCAACAAATCCAAACACCAATCTGGTCGATCGCTGTTTGTCTGCTCACTGCAGAGCAGCGGAAAAACCAGCCCGGCTGCTCCACTCTCTCTGCTTTCATCTCAGCATCACTGGTCGGGTAAATGTTCCTCCTACTGTTCTGGCATGACAATTGGATCCCACAAACCAAGGAGCACCATGCCGTGTTTGCCTGGTAGCATGCTGCTTTCTATAGGCACGCACACACACACACACACACATCCAATGACACACATGCAAGGAAACAAACAGAAAGCCACAGGCGCACATGTAGGCATAACCAAACAGACAAATGCTCACACACACATGCGTAGAAGTGTGTGGGTGTTTCTGTGTGTATAGACAGTAAGGAAATAACATTTTTCATCATAATGTAATTTATGGAAAGACCTTTTGTAAACAGTTCTCATAATGTTGATATGAGCGTTTCCTGACCTGCCATCTCTATAGTTAAGGTTTGATTTAAGTTTAGGCAGTTTGTAAACAACACCACACTACTTCTGCCTTTTGCTACTGAGAGGGGTCTTGATTCACATAATCACACTGACATAACCACAGGACATTTTAAGCATTTGAACAAACCAAATGGTGTTGTTCTTTTTCTGGTGAGGACAATCTCAACAAATCTGTTTTCTAGCAAATAAAGTTGATTTTACAGAGATATCAATCATGCTTAGTATACAGTGATTTGACCAAGAGCAAAGCTGGCAGCTCTTACAACTGCCAGGTTGTGTCAAATAACAAACATGTATGCTCAACTAACATAGGCCTAAAATTAAGAAGTAAAAAAGTAATATTTGTGCTTTGTTATGCTTAGTAAAGGCAAATGAAATTTCTAGGTCTGTGAATTCCAGTCTCCTGCATGAAAGTCGGAGTTACAACACCTCCATCCACCTCTCCAACTCCCACATGCTTACTTTTCGCCTTGTCACATATAAGACACACTACTTTCTACATTGGCACTGGACGTACATCTTAAGGTGCTGATTGGCCCAATATCAATATAATGCCTAGGATACTGGGCAGCACGTTCTCATTGGTTGACTATTTCTATCCTGTTTTTAATAAAGTGATTTCTGCTCATGATCAGGAGTTACTGTAGCTATTTGCCTATAAAATTGTGACACACCATTCACCTTGTATTTGTTGCAATTTGTGTCTAAATATAAATAAAGCAGTTAATTTATTCAATTTTTATAATTCCCAATCTTCAAATGTCACTTTTAGCAGAAACCAACAGGAAACCAGCCACACACCTTTACTTTTGTTCCTGAGCTAACTCTTGCTAGGCTACTTTAGCCTAGCTAGAATTGTTTCTAAGCAAGAATGCTGAACTGGTAAATGTCTGACTTGCTTGCACGCTACTAAATTATAAGAACTACTAAATTATAATTAAGTTGGAATATTGTGTTATAAACCCAATTTAATTATCAAACATTTCTCACCAAGGGACAAAAATGTCTTCTCAGCTGTAACTCCTGGAAGATATGTGGC
Organism: Macquaria ambigua; assembly: GCA_008360985.2. Taxonomy (NCBI): domain Eukaryota; kingdom Metazoa; phylum Chordata; class Actinopteri; order Centrarchiformes; family Percichthyidae; genus Macquaria; species Macquaria ambigua. The sequence goes on from VMKM01000134.1 coordinate 274,051, forward strand.
AAAGAAATAGCGCCTTGCACACTCTACTACCTTATAAATTACACATATATCTACTGTATGATCTTTGTACTCCGAGAAGATTTATGTGTTGCCTTTATCCTGGCTCTATTGTGTATATACAATATATCCACAGACATATATAGGCAGAATTGAATTCAGATGTATACGCATGCAGGCACAAATAAACACTCACCCAAGCGCACACACAACCAACATGGTTTTCTTCCCCAGGCATCAGGTAGCCAATCCATCCTGTGATGGGGAATTGTTCTTTTTCTTATTAAAAGAACAGGTGGCCATGAGATAGCAGTCTCATTTTTCACCGCTGCTGCACTCCATGAGTCCAAACTAATGATCAAAACATTGAGCCGCTCCAAATCATCTTTCACCCCAGACTGATAGATATGGGAACTGATTGGAGGAAGAGTAGGTGGGTGGGTGCAGGTGTGTTTGTGAGAGCCTATACTGTCAGTGCATGAATGGGTGACCGTGTATGCATCTATACTGCCACATCTACATGCTTTCCGTATGTTTGCATGTGCTTATGTGATCATGCATGGGTGCCTCCATGTGTTTGTGTGAGGGCAAAGGTGGGCATCCTAAGGCCTTCAGGGTAAGTACTGGAATGAGGGTGTTTGGCCAGCAGCTGTGACGGATTGCTTGCTCTGCTCCTTTTTACACACTGGTGGCATTCCCTAAGCAGTTTCCTCTTCAACACACACCTCCCATCTTGCTTTTTTTATCCAGTCGTGACTCATTCGTGCTGCACCATGCTTATCGCTTTCAAAGGGAACAGCGTGCATCTCAAAGCGAGGAGATGAAAGCGGTTTTATGATCTATAATACATGGGCGCCATTCATTGGTGCAGAACAAAGGTTTAGGTGTTGGGGGAGAAACGGCGGACTGTAAGAAATCAAGACAAGATTCATTTTGTGTCATCCACCTTTACCGGTGACTTCGAGGGAGAGGATCGGGAGGCCGCTGTCCTGGCCATTGTGTTTTTAATTCTTCCTGGACAGCTTTACTCGCCTCCAGATGAGATTACTAAAAACTTACAGAAAATTCATTTCAGGGATGTGTGAGGCTTGTGATATGTTATTTGCATTTTCTTTCAGCCCTCCCTGTCACCAAACCTGTGATAAGTGATAACGCTCTGCCACACATCCAACCAGGAGATTTGGCAGATGATTTCAGTGATTTGTGTTTGATAGCACAGTGATGACATCGATGGAGGCGGCACGATGTGACGCTTTGGTGTGTGAAATAAAAGTGTTTTCCGTCATGCACACTTGACAGCGTGCAGGACAGAAAACACAAACTTTCCATCTCTCTTCTGCTCTCCCCCCGGCTTTTGATCATTTGTGTTATACGTTCTGCCACTCTATTTGGGCCGATGAGATTAGTCATCGCCCGTCCCATCTGTTGTGTTTACGACTCATTTGTTTACTCGCTGGTTCACATCAGAGCTTACTGCGGCCAGGGGGATTCCTTCAGCGCAGGACTGGGTCCAGGCTCTGAGGTCAACTTAGCTCAATGATTCATCACGTTTCTCACTAAGTAGCTGTGATGAACAACACAGATTCCCTTAATTTGTGAGCATAATGAAAGGAAAAGTCATGGGAAAACGCCACATGACAGAGCCAAAAGAAGAATTGCAGACAAAAGGCAAGTTTTGACAGCGCTGTTTGGTCAGGTGAACCGTCTATTTCACTACCTGTGGATCTACGACATTGTAAACCAGGACTAACAAGTCATTTACCAGACAAGGTTTGACAAGTCAAACATTTTGCTTGTGGTTGCAGTCTACACGGAAACATCTGTGAACATGAACATAGCTTGACAGGGCAGGTGGTGAAGTGATGAAAGCCTGCAATAGTTTCACATTATGTAGATGAGCAGTGCGGACACGGCTGGAGACATTCAAAGTCAAATAAAGCTCTGCTGAAAGCCAAAGTTGTCCACCATGATGTTTTTAATGTATGCCAGACTGGAAACTAGCTCTTCTTCAGAGCTGTTTTCCACAGGCTCATGATTTGTCCATCCATCCCAGCAACCATTTTTTATACTGTTGTACTAATTCTGGATCACAGGAAGTCAAGTTAAGTCAATTTGATTTATATAGCCCAATATCATAAATCACAAATTCGCCTCAAGGGGCTTTACAATCTGTACAGCATACGGCACCCTCCATCCTTAGACCCTCGGAAGCGTATGATATTCATTTATTTTGTTTATTATTATTTTCTTCAATTGCTTTTACTAAGTTTTATAGCCTGAAATATCATTAGTAAAGAGCCAATTACTCAGTCAGAGGTCACATTCTTCATGTGCAAAACAGTCAGAGTTCCTTCAGCTTCAGGCTACAGAAGCTAATTCAGACAACAGCCCTTCTACACACACACAAAAAAGAGCAAAAGGAAAATAGTCTACGTGAACAAATGATGTTTAAGACTCACATAAATGCATAAACAACCATTTGATGGAGTGACTGAATGTTCCTGCTGAGTCTGCAGTGTAGTAGTAACCTAGTCATCCATTCCTGCATTAAATTCAATTTTACTATACTGACAACTTTCTTTCTGTGTATCAACATGATTTGGTTAGGTAATAAAATCTACCTACCAGCATTTCTAAAATAGACTATTCAACAGGTTATATCTCATTTTGTACATTTTTTTTTGTTTTACTGGAGTTATACACTGGACTGTTTTTTTGCCAGGTGTAGTGACTTCCTTGAGTCTTGCTAAGCTAATCGGCTGCTAGTTGTCGCTTACTGTACAGACATTATCAATCTCATCTCTCACCAAGAAAGAAAATACACCTATGTCTGAAAATGTCAAACTATTAATAACTCTATGTAGAATATAGACTATAGTATAGACTATAGTGGGATATTCATTAATTAGCACTTAGTTTCTGGTTTTCTCCTCATTTGTTCTTTGGTAATTACTTGGATTTTCTGTGTACCTACCTTATTCTAAAGTGTTGCCAATTATTTTACTGGGGAAATGTCAGTGTCTTGCAGAAAGTTAACAACCTTTCTCCTCATTAGACATTTGAGCCAAGTTAGCCTCAGATGTTGTTATAAAATATTGACAACATGTCTTGCAGCTTTTTCACTGATGCCAATATACAGAGTTATGCTGTGCTTGTCATTCTGACTGGCCATGTAAAAATGATGATACGATTATGTTGCAATGTCAGGAAATACAGTCTACTTGTCTGTTGTCGAAGGTCTCCTTTCTGAATTTTCCCTCCATGTCCACTGTTATATATTTGTTTTTACAGAAGAACCAAATGATTCAAACATCTCAGCCAACCTGTTGTCATGCAGAATACTCCTTGTAACTGATGATAACTAAGAGTAGCAAAACTGAATTTTCGTGTTGTGGTTGAAGTGAAACAGCAGCCAAAGGTCAGTGAGCAGTTAGTGAGTGACTACTACTACCATTGCTACAGTAATATGGACTGATGGACACATGCTGATTATTCATCTGTGGTTCCAACTAAAATGTTGGTGAAGTGAGATGATCAAATAGCTGATGTACATATTTAGGTTGGGTTACATAGTAAACATTAGAGGTGGGGAAAAAAACTGATTCACTTCTGATTCCCCTCCATCCAAAAATATATTTTTCTTCTTGTTCCTACAGTTGGATGTTTGAGCTTCACTGTACAGAATGATGTATGTGCAAAGTTTGACACTAGAAGCAAGTTTTCACATTCTTCTGCTGAAAGTGGAAAGTTTCTATGTGCTCATTGGAAAATCCCATTTTCAGGGGCGGGCCTACAAGCATGATCTGTGACATCACAGATAGTTTGGAAGCCAATCCTGGTTCAATATTCAACTTGCAAAAGTGTGATGTGGAAACATGAAGCCTCCAGCACACACACACTGAGAATGGACTTTACAGTAAAGCAGGAAACACCTGTTGTCCCGCAGCTCAACTTATATTTATAGATTCTGGATTTTTAATGAAGGAGAAGGAACAGATGTCATTTCAAAGATTTTAACAAGATAATTTCTTCACAATTTTTTTTTTGTGAAAAGTACATATCAGATACAAAATTTTATTCAAAGTAGAGCAATTTATATACATGTTAAAACATGTCAGAAGGGGCTCTTTAAGTATCGTGATTCTTTTTTTAATATATTTTTTTGATTTCTGAATCAATATAATTTTAATATACTGTATATTAATAAAAATAAAAAGTAAAAAATGTATATTAATAATATTTTATTTACCACTTTATTTACCACTTTTATATGCAGTCTAACAATGATGCTGCTGAAATAAAACTCAGAAAGACTGACTGACGTGATGAGCATTGTTTTGGAAATATGACTATACAGCCTCTAGAAGTGTATGATTCAACTTTTTTCCCATGGTCTAGTGTTAAAAAAGTAAACAAAACTCACAATAAATCATAATATCGAATCGCAATACTAAAGAATCGCAAAATTGAATTATTGAATTGAGTCTTAGTAAACATTGTGCTGACGGATGAAAACTCCCTTTCAATTTTTGCAAGAGGATTTTTATGAATCAACCTTCTACTCTTTATTGCAAAATGATTTCTCTAACCTTTCCCAGCCCTCTTGGAGTGAAATAAAGTTTGAACATCATCTCATTACTGAGGGCATGATTACAGCTGTTGAATTGAATGTGCATGGGCCCACTTTTCTGTTTTGTGTGCTGTGAGCCAGTAATCTCTGAGTTTGCTGTCGAAAGATAAAAACTCACAATACTCCTGTGCGGCTCAAAGCCACCATACTCCTTAGTGTCAGTTCATCTATTGGCACACAAACGCTGATTAGAGATTAAATGCCTGCTGGAAATGCAGCAGCAAGCCAATCCATCCATTGTGCTACAGAGAAGCAGAATCCTTTCAAATGTCTAAACCTGAAAAACAATGCTCGGTGTGTTTTCAAATCAGGGCCTGTCACAGCATATGTGCTTGTGCTTTGAAAAGCACCAGAACACTGTGTGGTCGCACTGACACCACAAAGCCAAGGGCACAGCCAAACAAACAATCCAAGACGTCAGACTGTGTGGAACCAAAGGCTGAGGAGCCCAAAGAAATCAGTTACGTATTCCCTCCTTCACGTCTTGCATAATACAAAGTCAACATTCATTACGTAAAGTAAATTAGCCCCGCCTGACTCTATTACATGCCTGTGTGCTTTAATGTAGGGAGAAGTGTTGATAGGTCCCAAAGAATATGCTGAGCCCATGCTGGTTTTGACTGACTTGGAACTTGTGTAGAATTTTTCACACTATAACGTGTCCTCTAAATCATCTTTTGCAGCTGAAGCTAACCAGGAAAACTCCAGCGCCCTGTGAGAAGGGATTTGTTGGCAAATGTATACCCGAAGGCACATCTTACATCAAAAGTAGACTTGATTCTTAATTAAACCAATAGAATACAGCAGCAGTGACAGCTCTGTGGCGCTTTGCCTCAGTAAAACTTAACAGCCTCTAAAGTTTCTTCTGAGTAATGATTAATGCATCCAATTTCTGTGATCTGTATTGAGCGCAGCATCATGGGTAATTAAATGATGGTCTACAGAGCACTGACTGCTCACATAAAATGACAAGGCCATAATTATCATGAAGCTTGGTTACCCTCTGACTCAAATGCTAATTGTGTATCAATAACCAGATGGAAGATGTCACAGAATCAAAACACAAAACAACGTTGTACGAATAGCTACAATATTGCATTCAATATCATCCAGTCCTCCTTTTAACAACATTTTGAAGTAGCCATTTGCTATTCATACAGTGCATATTTATTCATTGAGCAACTGCACAGGTCCATAAAGTGAGACATGTAAAAAACCAACAAATGGAATTACCTGCTTCAAACATATTTACATTGTCAAAGACAGAAATTGCACAGTGTTAATCCATCAAAACCCAATAAGAGCAAAAGGCAACCCTCCAACTTATTTTCCCCCTGCATATTATCTAGTGCCGTGAAAAAGAAACAACCTGCCAGACTTGCAGGCGTCTGTATTAAAAGGAGATTCGCTCGCTGAATACTGAGCGCTGTATGTTCTCTTGTAACACCTCAGTGACCAAGAATATAGCTTCCCCCAGTAAATACAATAACAAAAGCTTTGCACTCTTAGAAGAAGAGGGATGCGCTGTGAGGAAGCGTTTATACTTTTCTCATTGATTCATAAACAGGCATCATTTTCAAACCAGCAATACAGCCTCAAGCACAGCACACAAATATACAGTACAGAGAAGCCTCAAAAAAACATAATATAGGAGGGGAATATTGATGTTTCCTTTACTACCATTTAAATCAAGCCTGTTATTTTTATTATTGTTGTCCTTCTCCAAGATAAATAGGGTGATAAAAAGAGACGCCGCCACGGTCTCGTTGACATTTTAGGGAGTCCTTTTGGAGCAGTAAAGATGCCCACTTGATGGATACCAGAGCTCTATAGACAATGGGAAGACAAAATGAGAGATGCTTATGGATGCAGAGGCGGATAAGGAAAAGAAATAGCGAGAACACGGGCAGTTCACAGAAGAAAGGATGGGGGTGAAGGTGGGTAACATCAGCGAGGAACAGACTGAGAGAAAAACAACAGAGGGAACACAGAAAAAGAGAGTGACATGCCGAAACAGTTCATCAGCAAGAAAACTCCAGGACAGGGTAGAACAGGAGATGTACATCCAGGGAGAGCCATACAGAGGGAGAGACAGAACAGACAGCCACAGCAGCAGCCGTCAACCGGGGAAGATAAAAAAAAAAAATAAAAATCTCGACACGTTGACACACTCTGCTCTTTGTCTCTTCTTCTGTGTTTTCAGTACGCCGGTCTGTAGAGAAGCTCCCCAGAGGCAAGTCTGCGTTTCAGCTCCTGCCACAGCAGCTCCCTCTCCTTTTGGGCACCCTTCATGAAGCCTCGGTTCTCCTGGGCTCTCCGAGACAGGTAGGGCATCACCTCATTCACCGGCCCATAGGGGACGTACTTATAGACAGGGAAGCCTGCCTGGCCTGGGGTTGAAGTGGATGGGATGGGAGAAAACAAGAGAAAAAGGGGCTTTGTAGCATGATATGGATGAAGATGATAAATGTAGATGGATCAGAATATTTCTGTTTGTGTACAAATATCAAAGGTTTCTCATGAAGACATTGTTAAAATGTGATTTTTGATTGACTAGTTACAAGAGTAGTTATTTCAGGAGAACAACATTTCTACAGGTTATTTTGGACAAACTCCAGAGAAAACATCACCACTGGACGTCATCTGGATTGGCTTCCCTCAGTGAATGATTGCTACAATCCTTCTGATCATGCAGGTTTGCTGCATTTGCACAGACCACCTCAGTTTGCTGCATTTGAATTAAGAGAGCTGCTGTTTGTCTGCCAGTCAGGCTCACATACTGTGACTGTTGGTTTGCAGAGAATCTACTCTTCCAATTCATTGAAATAAATGTCCTTTTTAACTAATCCCCAATTACTAGCAAAATATCAAAACATGATACGATAAAGTCACGAAAAGAGAACATCCTGAGCCACAGCATATCTGAAAACAAAATCATGAAAACTGAATATGGCAACTTTTAAAAGAAGAAAGAAAAAAAAAATGGTGAAGTAAGTGATAGACAAATAATAAAGATCTCAACTTCAATCTGCTTTATTATATAAAACAACTTCTTTGTTGTTTTGAGATTCAAAGACACAGCACTGACTGCTGTTTTCTCGAGGGATAGAGCAAAGAAACACATGTGTGCCTGTTTACATCAATACCGGTCAAGACCGTTTCAACTTGAGCCTCACATTGACAGACAACTGCCTGCCGCCGCTGTGTCTGCCTCTGACTGACAAACAAAGTGGTGAGAGCCAGCAGCGGCGCTGTGTTAAGACAGCTTGTCAATACCGAGGTGTCTCAGTTCATATGTCACGTTATGGGCTGCAGACTGACTTCTACATGTGCACTTCATGCAGTCCAAGTAAGAGACACAGCTGATAGTTATAGGTGTGGGTGGCGAATACAGATCCTGCAGAGGCTGAACTTAAACTGTCAAATCATCCTCGCGTAGGGCGGGAAAGATCGGCACCTTTTGTCATTGTTGGCTGTGTGAGAGAGCGTGTTTGTGTGTGTTTTTCTCACCCAATGGGAAGCTGATCTGATCACACATGCCCAGTAATTGACCGAAGTACACCTTGTTCTCTGTGGGTAAGAGACCCAGCTCATTCATTCTGAGAGAGAGTGAGAGAGAGAGCGAGAGAGAGAGAGAGAGAGATATCATAAAATAAGTTGATTTATACAGATGGAAAGCTGTATAGAAAAATCAATCATATGTGTGTTTTCAACAGTGTGTTTGGATAGAATTGAAACCGTACCTCCTCAAGGTGTGTTTGACTGTGTCCTCGTTGTGGGAAGCCACCATTATGTTGGTATTTCTGTTGAGTGCAATCTCATCCAGCACATAGTCCAGACACCTTACACAAATACACAGACAAATACAAACGCACACAAGGAAAGGCAATTTAACTGTGCTATTGTCTTTGACACAACTGTGAACTTTTGTCTGTGAAGTGGGAATTACCACATTTGTTTTCTACTGAACTATTCACTATAAAATATTTTTAAAAAACAGATAATATGCAGTATAATGTATGCATTTTGTGGCTTGCCTTGTTTCATAACTCATCCAAACAAATCTTTCTCATTAGCATGTGAGATTTATTGTGTGGTGCAGGACTACCTTTACACAACTAAACAGTAAAAATGTCCCTAAACACTGAACATATTTGCCAGAAATCTGAACCAAACCATTCAGGGAGGACCTCTGCATTCTGCTTTCCTGCTGCTGTAGCTGTGTTAATATGAATGTGCTTCACCACCATCTGCATACTTTGAATTCCACCCCATGCTGTGCTGTAGCACATCAGCCAAACTTTGTGTCTGCCCTATGTTGATGTTTACCTCAAAATCAAATTGAATGCTTAAGGGTGGCCCTTCCTCTTTATGTGCAAAACATATTGATCTCTGCAGGGTGATTTCTTTGAGCTTTCTTAATCTAGGAATGTCAGAAATTTGTTACAACACAGCACCCCTGGAGCTGGATGGTATTCTGTAACTTGCACAAGGACAAGTCAGAAGATGTTAAACCCAGAAACTCCAAGTGAAGGAGCACTACCCTAAAAAGAAATCCCTGTGTTGTCCATTGCAGCAGATTTGTGCCTAGAAGGTGGCCAGTTTAAATCTGTGACCCACATAGGAAAATCAGAGTGGCACAAGTTTAAAAAAAAAAAAAAGTGTTTTCCTGGGGTTTCTTTGTGCAAGACACTTAAATCTAAACTGTTCGTTATCCAACAGCAAAAGGCTATAGTAATAGCAAACAGCTTCTCAGTGTGAAAATGAAGAAATGAGAGCTTGGCTTGGCTAAAAAAAGATCAAACTTTGCAGGTGCACATTCAAACAGTCATCAACAGTTAATTGGCTCTTACCTGTGGTACATTCTATTGGTAGACTCATAATCAGGGTTAATAGGGTCCTCATAACCAATCTCTTCGGCCCTCTCTCGCTCCTGATACATGTAGGCCCCACGCACCAGCTTGGCAGCGAAATGCCAACCCTCACGTCGGGACAATTCTACGTCCATGGTTACATTGTCATAGGCCTCCTACACAGCAAAAAAAAAAAAGAGCATGATTTGCTCTTTAGCAAAGATGAATCAAAATCAAGTCCTTCAAGTTTAGATATAAAATTTGCAATTTACATTATTCTTACATCACGAAGCAGCCTATCTATTCTACCTGACCTAGCCTACGCCACCTAGCATAACCAACAAGACGCCATGATTGCCTGCAAGCAAAAATGAAGAAGCTACAGAGACGATGCCAAAGGGACAAACACTGGTACATCTCTGTATCACTTCCACAAAATAAAATAGGATTGTACTGACATCAATTTATAGCTGTGTTTCCATGTAAATGAGTAAAAACACACACACACACACACACACACACACCTTGAGAACTTGCTCAAGAATTAAGTATTAGCAATGTCAGCCACAAAGCAGTGTATTATTAGAAACAGCAACTAACTGTGACAAAGTGGGACCTTTAATCCGACAGGTAGCGTGTGTTATTTTTATTTCACAATACTGCATGTTTTAGGTGACAATGTGGTAAGCCTATTTTGATAAAAGGATGTTAATTACATGAATGACACTCTACTGTGACTTCAACAGTTTCTCATTTGAAATGGTGTATTTTAAAAATTCCCTCCAACATTATCCTCTTCTTGGCCGTGTCGCTGTTTCAGTCTCTACTCAGCTGACTAATAATAATCTCTTTACACGTTGAAATATGGAGTCACACGATTTGTCACACCATGTTCTCTCTCATAGGAACTGTAACTGTTGTGTCTGCTATGCTTTGCGTGCACACACATCATTTACACTTTTGATCTCACATCTCTGTTTTTGTTTTTCCAGGTGTGGCTCCTGACCTTAAGGTAGCATTGGTAGGTGTTGAAGATGATGGGCTTTTCCCTGTTGTAGATCCTCTGCATCTCTAAGGTCAGTCTGCTGATAGCTGGCTGCAAGTAGGTTTGCTCTGCATCCACCATCAAGCGAACACCATTCTCCATGGCATGCTGGAATAAAAAAAAAAAAAGGTCTAATTTATTTTGGATAAAATCACCTAACAGTGTTTATTATGCTACAGTTTAATAACCATTGGCGTATTCTTATTTATAAGGCTGTTCTTGGACTGCTTCCCTCTTACCTACGGATCTGCGCTTTACATAAAAAGTATGGGAAGATATTGTCTTCGCTCCCAGGACATATTTCTACTGCCTGTCCCCAAAGTCCATGCTGAACTGGGAAAAGGGGCGTTTAAGTGTGCTGCTCCCTCGGCTTGGAATCAGTTGCAAAATCACCTGAATCTTCGGGAGCTGGTCTCATTGGATGCATTTAAAGTTATTTCAAATGACTTGGAAGCAGGTACATCTGGCTGTAGATATTTTGAATGATGAAGAATGATTTGATATCTTATAATTCTGTAATTTGTTCTTTTTTTTGTGTTTGTTTTATGTCTGCAACCGTGTTATTTGTGCTGCTGCCTGTCTTGGCCAGGACACTCTTGGAAAAGAGATTTTTAATCTCAGAGTCTTTTCCTCCTGGTTAAATAAAGGTTAAAAAAATTTAATTAAAAATAGTTGAACTGACAAAACTTTCTTTAGCTAAATGAATGTGATTACTGTTTCTGTCTACACATACATGAATACAAATAATACCCTTGGTAGTTAGCAGCCTTGCGGCGGCCTTGGTCTTATTAAAATAGGAACTGTTGCATAATACAGCTTTTACACAATAGCTAGAAACACATTTGTGCTTACTAAAACATATTTATTAATATTAGTAAGTGTATGTGTACTGTATAGGCATAAAAAACAAGATAGATTGTAAGGTGCACCACAAACAAAAATGTCATGGCATCCAAGGAAGCACAGCTTGCTATGAATTATCACTACACTGCTGTGGCATTACATTAATTTGTCTGAGACCATGTACAAAAACACATGAATCTCACATAAGAGAGAGATGTACCAGATTTAGCTACTAGCTAATTTCCACCTGCGGTCAGAAGTTTAACCAATAAACATGCCACCGTGTTCATAAACATGCTACATTCGGTTAAACTATAGGTGCTTGCTCCTTGCAGATCAACAACAAATGCTACTAAGTGTGTGTATATTGGTGCACAGTGATCAGTCTTTGTAGTTTATGAGCATTTACCTTGACTAAGATGTCCATGCGCTGTAACATCCTCTTCATTTGCTGCTCTTCCTCTGCAGTGAACGTCTTCAGCAGAGGCTCCAGCTCACCTAGCTGGGCAAGCAACCCGGGAGAGTGCGCACCATGAGATGCTACTGAACCAAATACCGCACAGCACGACACCTATTAGTGCTTCTTACTTTATCCACCCTTCAGCTGTCTTTAGTCCAAGGTCAACAGATACGTTGAGGGTAACTTGCCCAGATTTTGTACACATGCAATTAACCCAGGCCTTTCCTTAGCTCAGAGCCAAGTGATTCAAATCTCAGTTATTCCAGATTTTAAACACAGAAAGTTCACTTTAAATTTACACCATATTGGGTGTATCCCTTAAAAAATTGTCAAATGACAAGTTTGGGGGTTGATAAAAGTAATAAATAGCTGTGATGTTTGTAGAGCTGCAATTGATACATCACTGACCTCATTAGGTTCAAGGTGTGGATATGGCAAAAGGACCTCAAATTAAGCAAGTTAATTACAATAAACTGAAATTAAACTATATAGACAAAACACTTGACAGCAACTTGACAGCAAGGAATCAATTGGTAAAATGTTTTGAATTACATCCCATTTTGTTCAACTTTTTATTTTAGTTACTGCCAGATATTTCTGAAATGTTTTTGTCATGAATGGGCTTGTTCACATAAAAGGGGAACAAAGAAATTAACGCACAAATACATTTCGGTACGACACCAATACGTGTAGACAGCTGCAGTGCATTTCACTGAATTGCTTAGAATTCAAGAATAAGCAGTACCTGGTTTGAACTGATTTTGAATTCCCCCACCTGCCGCAACTTGTATACACATCAAAATTGGAAAAGCAAATAGCAACTCTCTCCAGTGAGTCTGGGTTTTGATTTATATTTAAAGATTTTGGGACATTGTTTTAACTCTGTTTTATGTTACTGACCTCTACATTTGGGACGACAAGCAGGTCGGACATCTTTGTTCGATCATCTATTAGGCTGTTCCAGTCGAGCATGTCAATGTTTCTGTCAAGGCAGAAGACAGAAAGGTACAGTATTATGGCAACAGCATATTGGTGAGTCTAAACTATTACCAGCATCTTGGTCAATTTTCTTTATTTCAGTCACACTGAAACTAAGCATGAACTTTAAAATAGTTGTAATAAAATAGTTGGAAGATACATTATAAAAAAATGTTTCACTTTACGTAAGATGATGTGACCTAAAAACAGAATTCCATATTATTTCGTCTGTTTTGTCATTGCATATTATGCAGCAAAAATTTGAATTCTGCAAATACATTCAGCAATAAATGTTTGCAAATTAGTTCACGTATTACTTTTAAACAAAGAATTTGTAAACAAATATATTGTACAATATTGTGCATGTACTGTAAAGAGAACTATGAAGATGCATAAATCAAGAAAAAAGATATTATGATAAAATCTGTATTTTGTTTTGTTGAAAAAAAGTCTTACCACTGCAAAATGCATTGCAATCCAGTAGGACACAATTTGTTATTTTCATCGTACATTTTTCATTGAATGAATTTTCCTCTAAATTGTTTTACAGATATTTCCTGTTTATTTTGGTAATCTGTGTTCATGCTTACCCTGAAGATTCCTCTTTCCTTCCAGTGAACCAGCCAAAGAAGTCACCTTTTGCACCCAGTTTGGTCAGGAATTCCTAGATGGACATAAAAATCTAAATTTCTGCAAGGCACATAGTGTAGCAATATCCTCATATTGTGTATGAAATAAGAGTGCGAAGATGATCTATAACATTGGATGTAACGTTTGGTAGAAATTACACATGTACCACTATAATTAAATTTCAGCGGGAGAACAGAAGAGGAAAAACTCCACCTGCAGTTGTTTCAGCTCCAGCCTCTGCTCTAAGGCCTCCATGACATCTTTACCCTGCTGTGATGCCAGGAAGGTGAAAAATCGCCGCCATTTCACCAGGACCTCTGAGAACTGGAGCTTAAAAAAAGCAAGGTGTCAGTCCACCACACCCCTTCCACAGGAGCATCAGCTAAATTAGTGCATCGACCTTTTAACCGCCCCTTAGTGCCTACCAGAAACTGAGGTCGTCCTAGAGCAGTCATTTTAATGGCAGAAAAACCGTCCATTGAACTCCCACCTAGAGGTCGAACATACTTAGTTTTAAAATAAATCAAATGAAGTCAAGACAAAAACATTAACATGATGGTAAATGCACACTTAAATACTGTGCTGCATGTAATAAATGGAGGGGATTACAGAACCAGACCACATGTCCGGTTGAGGGATGACAACATTTGCAATATTTGGTAGAAAATATCAAAGTATATGAGCCAGTATAGAGTTACAACTTTCACACAACGTGCCAAAACAGACATATTGTAAAGCTGTATAAATGATGTAGTTTCATTTCTGTTTGCTTACCAGATGCTTTGATGCATTTGATGAAGGTCTCCATATGCTGGTCACATTTGGCCTCGTCTGCGAAGAAATACGTGCGGGCTCCAGTCATTCCCCCGCAACTGTCCCCAAACTGTTTGTGCATTTTATAATCTTTCTCTCTGTGGTCCTCGCCTGGGGGTAAAAACAAATTTGCATGCCTATTACTTCTAATTACATCATATACTGTGTCCAGAAATGAGAACAAAATGAGGCAGCTTACCTATGCTCTTTTTCTCTGCAGCGGATACAGATGGGCTAAATTGGAAGAAATACAAAAGGATAAAATAAGTTAATCTGCCTTATATTTGAGCAACATTAAAAATGTACATTTCATTAGAATTACAGCTATTGTCTGGCATTTAAAGTTGGGAACTTGCACTCTTTCTTTGAACATTTCGGCCTCGTGGCAATGGCATGCCAGAGGCTGACACTGTGTTTAGTGACCCTATACAGTATATGCTGAACTGTCCTGCTGTCAGGCTGCTGACCCTCCAGAGAGGGCAGTTGTAGCGTCACACCACACTTGACCTATTCCCCCCCTCATCACAGGGAACTGGGGAGCTCATGTTACCAAACAGATGACTGAACACTAAGCATGCTGCACATCAGGGGCATAAATTGTATTCAAAGCCAGGAAAGTTAAGGGAGTTATCTTCTCTTAACATTATATGCCGTTTGGCAGGCTCTTTTATTGTAGAATTTAACTGCAATGGAATCCATTTTGACACTGGAAGACAATACTGTTTCAGTCAGTTAGGCCAATTGTTCAGTACTGTTTTCTTTGTTTTTTATCTAAAAATAGTAGGGTGGAAACAATTAGGCAATTAATGGATTAGTCAATCAAAATTTAATAGTCAACAATTTCAACAAAATCGAATTATTGACACTGACATTTTTTAAAGCGGCAATAGACAAGTTTT
This sequence comes from Macquaria ambigua, assembly GCA_008360985.2. Taxonomy (NCBI): domain Eukaryota; kingdom Metazoa; phylum Chordata; class Actinopteri; order Centrarchiformes; family Percichthyidae; genus Macquaria; species Macquaria ambigua. The sequence goes on from VMKM01000134.1 coordinate 289,199, forward strand.
CAGCGTTTACCCCCTCTAGCGTTTCCAAGTGGTATTATTGTTGTGGATCGCTTTCAGTTTCCCTCAGAGCCTAGCAACTACATCCGTGGCAACTACCAACAACACAGGACACACAGAGGCAGAGTAAAACACACGTTAGTCGGTTTGGAACCCTCTCAAGTCCCGCAGCTCTCCATCGACTGAATGCCAGTCTGAGGTTCATTCTTGTTTTTCCTCGTTTTTTATCACTCTCCCTCTTCACAGTTACTCCCGTGGCTTACTCCGGTTGTTCCATACCATCCGTCATTTCCGCTAGCTGGTGATAGCTAGCCAATAGCTACCGGAAAATAAAAGCCCTGTTCCTCTGCTGTTTTGGTTGCGCAGTGCAACGATTGAACCGCTTCCTTTGTGCCGTAAATCGAGCCTTCTTTTTCCCCGGCAGATCGTACCCGGGGGCAGACAGAATTGTACAGTGAAAGCGAGGCTTATAGGAAACCTGTCTACACGCCAATGGTGACATTATTTTACAGCCATTACATTGTGCGATCAACATTTACTGTACTTCATAATGATAAGTTAAAGCAAAAAAGTTGTCTATTGTCATTTTAAGGAAAAATGCATCTCAAAACGTGAGGATTTGCTTTTATATCATTGTAAATTGAATGTTTTTGGGCTTTGGACCATTGGTTGGATAAAACATGTTACTAGAAGATGTCAACTTGGGTTTTGGGCCATTTTTCACTGGTTTCTGACATATTTTAGACTAAATGTTTAAGCACTTAAGTGTAAAAATAATAGATTGAAAATAATTGAATAGCAGGAGTAAGTAACCCTGTTGCCAGCACTGGTTCCAGTTGAGGTTTTAACTGTACCATGATTAAAATTCTGTTTCCAATTCTTTCTATGTCACACTGCCAAAAACTCAAATTGTGCTAGAGACACTGATTATTGGTAATCTTTTGGCATGAAAGGGGATATTTTAATAGAATGTGACTACTGGCACAATTTATTGGTTAATGGCAGCTTTGTTAAAAATGTCAGTACCAGCCTTCGAAAGCCTGCACTAATCAAATCATTAACTGTAAAATCAGGCGTATATATTTTAAGTTTAAATGGCCTATGCAACTGAAGCTTGGCATTGTAAGTATCATGCTCTCAGCATCAAGCCAGGACTTGCCTCTGTTCCTTACATCTTCTCTCTGTTACAAGGAACTGACTAATGTTGTTGTTGCTATCTTGACAGATCACCGGAGTGCCTGTCAAACCCTGCTGTCTGAGATCAAGCTGGCTTAATGTGCCTTGTCCTCCTGCTTCACGGTTTGAAGGTGTATGTTCGCCAAACAAAGGCTTTCTAGGCTAAGGTTTGATACCTCTTTTGATGTCTCCAAGCAGGCATCCCCAAGACAAAGTATATCAAAGCTGCGCAGTGATATCTTGTTACTAGTGATATGGTATAAAAAAAAACATGCACTCAAGTTCAAGTACAAGAAGGGTCGAAAAAGTCACAGCAAAGGGCTTACCTGGGAGCTTTATAACCTTACAGTGTGTGATAACACAATAAAACAATAATAGAGGACATTCTATCTGGCTGACATTGCAGTCAGCTGTCACTCTACGTCAACAGACCTGAGCACTAGACACTTAAATACACTGCCTAACAGCCTTGTTTATTCACTGCATCTGACCTTTAGAAACCTAGAGATGTTGTGTGCAATAAGAAAAGGCCAGTCTTTTTTGGGCTTAGAATTATACTTATGCTAAGTAAATCTGACAAGTGCATTTGTCTTTTTCACTTCAATGAAATGGGCATCAAATAATATTCACTTTAGCGATTTCACTCACTGACTTGACTGTGAAGCAATTCCTAAATAGGCCAAAAAGTCTCCATTTTATTTTGGACTACGAGATGTCCTAATTACTCATAATGCATGAATTCCCAGAGCTACAACTTAAGTAACATTGCTACTGCCGCTGCCTAGAGAGACTGCTTGGTCTGTACTGTCATCCAAGTTTACACCAGTTCACAGATCAAATGCCCACTGCCTTGTGCTACCCATGTGACAGGATTCCTAACGAGTGAGAAATTCTCTCCAGCCAGCCAATCCAGAACGAGGGGCCAGGACTGAGCCAACAAATCATGTGTTTACTTCCTGGCTGTGAGGCATATTAAAATAAACCTTTTTTTGGCATCAAACAAGAGGAAAATACTCTGCAATGTAATGTACTCTGTCTAGAGGTCAGTTTACATCAAAGAGTTAAAACAGGACAAGATATATGCACTTCTATGGCCACTTTTGATCTTAATATAACTGAACTGATTTTATGTTTGTGCACCAATGATTCCTGCTAACTTTAATACCAACTGTTAACATCTCAATATCTGCTGAACAAGTCTTGAAAAACACGTGACAATGTAGACTCAAAAACATACTCAGAAACATCTTTTTGGTATGTAACATCTACTGATTTGATAATTTTCGTACTCCATCTTTTTCTGCTCTGCCTCCTCCTGGCTGATGTCTTCCTCCACACTGTAGTCCAGGACAGAGCCGACACCGAAGGCCTGATTCTTCTGGATCAGCGGCCTGATGGCCATGTGGTCCTCACCAGCTACAAACTGGCCATAAAATGTCATCTTCATGAACTGGTCGAAGGCTCTCTGCCCCAGGATCTTCTTACCTAGATCCATTATCTGAGCAGAAAGGGAGAGGACATTATAACCAGTTTTTGATTTTTGACATATATAATGTGCCTATAATTTATTCTACATGTCATTTAGCATAGTTTATGTGAATCATAATGTCCCAGAAAAGCCAGGCTGTGTCTAGGCAGGTTTTGAAGGCAACAGGTTTACCTGCCTGACTATGGGGCAAAGACAGAAAGTAGCAAGTTGACCTTTCATAAGCAAAGGAATTCAAATCATGTTCTTACCCCCAAGCTACAAACTGCAAATGGCATGTAAGACAAAAACGGGGACAAAGGATGAAACATTGCAGCTACACTGAAAATCAGAGTAACGCCATATTAGAGTACTACTTCACATTTGGTGTAGGTACTTGCTTTCACAAACACTGCCAAGCTTTCCATTGATTCCACTGATTACATGAAGACGTGATGGAGTGTGGAAAGAACAAACCTGCAGTGCTGCAAGTCTATTAAAACACTGTACCACCATGCATCACAACATGGGCTGAAATGAATAGCCTTTTATGTATGTAAAGTGTGTCTTGTTAAAACACAGTGTATGGCCACGTTACCAGACGAACATTAACATTTTAAAATGATCTGACATCAAGCTGAGGTTAGGTAACACGGACTGCAGAGAGGTTCATTTGCATGCTTGGAAAAACAGGTTGTAATTTGAGAGGTGGGTGTTACACACACGTCTGAGGCACAGAGGGTTCAAACTTAACACACAGCTGACTGGGGTTTGGTTTGAATGCACCCTTTGAAGTTACAACATATATAGCTTGTTATCAATAAAACCCAAATAGGTTTATCTGTTTGATTAAAACAGGGTTTACAATTTAAATGTGCCCACTGCTATACACAGTGGTGAAAAGTAACAATAAGTACAATTTTTGAGGTACTTGTGCTTTACTTGAGTATATCCATTTTCTGCTACTTTATACTGCTACTCCACTACAATTCAGAATTTATTTCATAACTTTAGTTACTAGTTGCTTTGCAGATCCAGATTAATAATACAAAATATAATCAACAAATAAAATATGATGTATTATTATCAGTTAAGAAAATATAAGGAAGAAATTCACAAGCTAGCAGTATATAAAGTAATTAAAAGTAGCTCCACCTTTACCAGCTGTAACATTAAAGTGATGTAGGCCTACACATGAATGCAGTGCATCAATAATTATAATAGCTACAGTTATATAATGTACAATATTCTGAAATGGGCCACTCTGCATAATGAGTGCTTTTACTTTTGGCACTTTAAGTAGCCTATATTTTGATGCTAATAGGCTACTTTTGTAGTTTTTCTTAAGTAAAATTTTGAATACAGGACTTCTACTTGTAACAGAATATTTCTACACTGTGGTAATGCTATTTATACTTAAGTAACAGATCTGAGAAGGTTACTTCTTCCATCACTGGCTATACATTGCATGTTACTCAATGATAATTTATTTCTGGCGTCTCGTGCCTTTTGTATTGGCTAGTCACACCTGTTTCTGTTTAGATAGTGACACTCCTTTCCCCCCGCCCCCCCGCCTATGCTACAGGTAAATGTCACATAAGAGTAAACAGTTGTGCTAACCTTTAGGCTAACGTTACTGTCATCATAAAGTCCACCGAACAACTGAAATCACATTAACTAACAGACTTCATGGTTAATTGCCGGGCTGCACGCTAAAATGGCACCTCATTGGCTCATTACCTCTTTATTCTTATCAACCAGGAAGTCATAGGTGCAGAGTTTGAAAACCACCAAACTTCTGAGCAGCTCTAATGAGTCTTTGCTCATATAAGCCTCCCGTGTCTGGTCAAAGTCTACGGAGATCTCATTAGCAGCAGCAGCGGTGGTGGTGGTGGTGGTGCCGTCTCTCCCTCCTCTCCTCGGCTGTCCGGGACACTCCGACCGTGCCGAGTCATGTTGAGCGCCGCCGCGGCTGCTGACACCGTCGTCCTGCTGCTCCGTCTGGGTCGCCGTCGAGGTAGAGGTGACGGTGGACCGGAGTCTTCCGCTGGAAAGCAACCGTTTAATGGGAATGTCCGCCCCTGCCCGTGTCAGGGCTGGCACGGCTTTGACATAAAACATCAGCCTGGAGGAGGTGGACGTCGGCGGAGCGGTGAAGTTACGCAGACCATCTGTCGGTGGTAGCTGCACATGCTGCAGTGTAAACAGACATGAAGCCAAACAGTCACATTAGCATCACTTGGTTTGTTTACCACTCCCAAACTTTTTATTCACATCATAGTCTACGCCCTGCACAGTGGCACGCCCAGTTTTATTGTAAGACCTTTCCCAGCTTCAGCAGTTTGCAGTGGTGGTTAATTAAAGCCTAAGTATTCCTCGCTATAGAAGAAGAGTTCATTGGTGTATTTTTTGCATGGCTACATTTTTAAACAAGCCTTTACAGCCCTTTGCTCTACTTCCCTAATGGCTGCAACCAGTGTAGCCTACTGTGTATAAAGTCTAAAGGTATGCTATCATTGAATTAAAGAAACCAAGTAGCCTATAGGCCTACATGTCAAGTACAAAGTTTATGAAAGAACACATTTGTGGTATTTTTACTTCACTCAGTAACGTTAAAGTATCTTTAGTACTTCTGCTCTATAGGCAAGGCGTATTTATTAAACAGGTGTAGTTACCAGTTAGCTGCTTTGCAGATTCAGATACTGTACTCTTATATGTACTCTTGTAAAGTACATTTTGCTGATTAGGCTATGTTATGTAGCCCACTTTTACCTGAGTAAAGTATAGGCTACATAATATAACAATATAACAGAGTACAGGTTTGTTCTTTTTCTTGTAATGGCATTGTGGCATTGCTACTTAAAGGACCTAAATACATCTTACACCACTGACTGTTTTGACACAATAATTTCAGAAACTTTTCTTACATGGGAAAAGACCTGACAGCTTTGCGATTGGCTCATACGATAATCATGTAAATGGGCCACATAATTTGCCCTCACATGGAGGCCACATAAGCAACAAAATGCTCTGAGTGCTTTACCTTTCAGCATAATTTGCAAGACAAATTATCTCATGTTTGAGTAATATCTAAGTCATTTTAGGACTCACAGTTCACCCCTGGAACATTTTTGTCATGCATAACAATGCAAATGAATTACACAATTTAGACCTAATCTGTATTTATTTTTTCCCATATGAATTAAAGCACACCACCAGAACGCATTATTTATTATAACTTAGTAGTTGTCTAATGTTAAGCCATTTATAAAAGACCTGTCAAACTATTTGGGGTCATAGCAGTGTTCTGTTGGGAATTTTGGTATGTATTTGGTGCAGGAGGTGCCATATGCCAAAATCACTTCGTTGATGTTAACAGATGGGGGAGCCATTGTCTAACATGTACTTACTGCTGCCTCCTCCACCCCCCACACAAAGGCACACATACTCTCCCCATCCATCAATTAAAACCTTCATTTAGTGTTTTTTAGCTTACTGTTCTACAAATCATATCAACAAATCTGTCATTTTTTGTTTGATGATTGGCAGATGCTTGAAATATGCAACTATTAATGATAATAATGACTAGAGTGGTGATTTTCATTAAACAAAATAGCAATGCTTTTCCGTCCCTTTTCGTCCATATTAACTTCTTGTTTCTTAAAATACCAAATTAGAACACAATACTTTTTTTTTTTAACCAAGGCCTTTAAAACAGACCCTGTTGCACACATGCAGGCCTATGTAAATTTGGTGGCGCACGCATGGCGCACAAAGCCAAAGATAGAGTAACAAATCAGGAATTTCCCTCCTGCCACTCCTGAGAGCACAAGAGAGGACAAAAGTTACGGATTAAGCGCTTCTCCTGAGAGAGGGAAAAGCGAAAAGGCAGCTAATTTGCCGTAATCTTTTGCCAAGATTATCACCAATCTACACGTTTCCAGACGCCTTGAGGACATTATGTTGGGGGAAAAAGTTGTTTTTATTTCATTATGAGTCCGGACCCATCAGCTTTGCATCATGGCCTCTTCTAGAAACTTTGATGGAATAAACGGCATATTGCAGGAGAGCAACGTTCATCAAGAATACTGTGTTTTGCAAGCTTTGGTTTTATGACTTTTTTTCAGCTGTTCGGTTGGGATTGCTGTCGCTGGTCACTTTTTCGCTGCTGAGTTTCTCGATGGCGTAGGTGGTGGCAAGAGTTTTTAAATCATCTTTTTTGGACAGGGATTTGATATTTATGATGCAGATACATCTGGATTATGTGCGTAAAACAAGACGGAGTGTTTAAAAGCCAGTGAAGACCCATCATCATCACTTTTGGAGAAAGGGAAATGCGGAGTGAAAACGGCGTCTAGAAGGATGCTGCTGCTTGTACAATGGAAGTGAAGAACTCTTTAGCTGTTGTTGCGGTGGTTTGTCTCTTCTTTTGCTCCAGTTTCAGCCAAGAACTCAACCCTAAAGGCAGGAATGTATGCAAAGCACCTGGGTAAGCATCAGTGCAGTGGAAAGTTGGATTTATTCCACTGGTTGTTAATGCAAATCAGCTTGTTTGTAAGTTTTCCTTGTGACATTTTTTGCCTCATTCTCCCTTGCTTCAGGATGTGACTTGTCTTTAAAATAGTCCAGTCAGAGTTGACATTGCATTAAGAAAAGTGGCAAAGTGGTCATTCATCAAGTATTTTTTCATTTGCTTGAAGAATAATCAGGTTTTAAAACTGAGCAAAAGACATCAATAACGTAACCAAATTGACATTTTTTGCAGTGTTGGCTTCATGCAAGAATAGCGGTTCTCAATAAAGTGAAAAAGTCGCTGTTAACTGTATGAAATCAAACACTGACTTTATTCTCTAAACTTTTCTTTTACTTTTATATCAAGAATTCATATTAACACTGTTATTTTCGATATATCATTTCACGTTGACTTTTTCCTTTTCTACATATAACGTGTTCCCAGTCCGCTGCGTAGCAGGAGGAGGAGTCCATTGAAGAAAGCAGCTATACTGTACAGATGTGTACATCTGGAACAGGAGTGTTTTCACTCTGTAGGCGGCGCTCTCATTGCTCATTGACCTTCGCAGCATTCGTGGCACCGTTAGTTAATTAACACATTGTGATTGATAGTGCATTTTTTAAAATCGAGTTTTGGAGAGTTTGGGGAAGTTTATAAAATGTTTAAAGGAACATAGTTTTGTTGACAGTTGACATGTCAGAATAAAGATCAATTCTATGAAAAGTAAGAGAATGATATAGGAATCTACATATTCAGACAGCCCTTTCTCAAAGATTAAGGTATCCAAAAAGCATTTCTTGATGACCTCTAGGATTATAGCTGAGCCTGTGGATGTCTGGTTGCTAGTGTAAAAGAAAAACATCCACAAGTCCACAATTGCTGACTGCAGCATCCAACCTTGTTGGACTGTTCTCTATGAATTCTGAAATTGTGGAAGGCAAGAAACAGCCAAGGCAGTCCTGGGTTCATTCTCCACTATGCAGTAAAAGATGTGTGATAAGAAATCACGTGCTTATAGTTTGTTGAAGTATCTCTTTTTTTTCTTGTAACATAGCTTGACCTCCTTTACAGACTTTGGGACAGATGAGTATGAAAACTAAAAAAAGTGAAAATGAAAAAAAAGTTTAAAAAGCTTATCTGAAAACCCCACTCAGTGCGTTTTTCCGTGCAGTCAGAATGAAACATAAAGTAATCAAGAGCTGCTCTTCAAAAGTTGTGCTGTCATCTCATAGATTTTTCTTTGCTTCACTGGGCAACAAATTGTCATTTAACAGAAAAATATAGCCTATTTTATATGTCTACTTTAGTGCTTTGTGAAGTTTTCATTGTGATATTTATAGCACTGGCCTCCACTGATCTACAAGTTTGACATTTTGCCCTCCTTTTTGTATTCAACATTCATTGCAGTGAACTCTCCCCTCACCACTCACTTGTTTTTCCCATTATGCCCAGTATGTTTGTATTTTTTCGGACTTGAATGCGATGCTTTCAGCACTGATGCAGAAAAATATCTTTTTCAGTCATTGAAAGAGCAGCTATTGAAGTCCTTGGCCAAGGTAGTTGGTACATTCTTTATGTAATAATGAAAGGCAAACAAGAGTGCAGCTATGCTTCTAAACATCAAATTAATTCTACACAAAAGTGAATGCAATCTTTCTTCTGAAAGTGCTGACGTGGATTGGCTGTGTATTAAAGGTCAGCAAGGGTCAACTCCATACATGTTGACTGGAGTTTGTCAAAATTTGGAGCAGCACAGTTGCAAAAAGTTGAATGCAGTGCACTGCTATGTACATAAAATGGTAAAAGGCTCATTTAAATCTAAAAATGTAAATCTTCCTTCCATAACAAGTGAAAGCATACTGAGGTTAGACCTGTGATCTCTACCACGCGCCTATTTTGGCAGGATAAAAAACAGCGTTGCTCCCTGCTCATTGACTGAAAGCAAACTGCCATCTTCAAACACTTTAGGGGAAGCTGACGTGTTGCAGGGGCCCCACAGAGGTCACAGTCGTGGGAGGAAGAGGAGACACATCCATCCTTTCCTGACAAGCCTAAAACTTGGCTGCAAAATATTGTCTCTGAATATTTACCTTCCTCCTTCAGTATTTCTCCAAAGGCTGGAGAAGCCTAAAGAATCTAATAAACTACGCAGATTCAGGGGTTAGGTGCTTTTGAGTGTATGTACTGTACAAAGATGGGAATGACCCCTATTCACATAATTATACAGCCATGTGCTCAGCATATGCGTCATGTACAATGCTCTGCATACGTTTGCGGAATCTGGCATCAGCCACATCAATAAGAACTGTGCGATCAAAGAGGCATGAGTTGGGTGTGGATGCTGCCGCTTTGTTTGTTTCACTGTATTTTAGCCAGGTTCTTCATCATACCCCTCTCATTCTGAATCTCATAACTTGTTTTCCAGATCATCAGGATTTGTTTGCTGCACTGGATGGGGGCAGCTAGGAGATGAATGCCTGACACGTATGTACCACACAGAGCGCTAACATTTATCATCACATGTCATATAGCTCACTGTGCGAGCCAGTTGAATAATGTGGCCTATTCTTGTTCACCCAAGCTCTCTGTGAAGGCAACTTCACCTGCAAGGAAAATGAGGTGTGTGTCAGGCCGAATGAATGTCGCTGCCGTCATGGATACTTTGGAGCTAGCTGTGACACTAGTAAGGGATTTTTTTCCATTTTTTATCAGAATTTCTACCTTTTGCCTCTTGACAATGGTGCTTAAAGGTCAAATGAGTAAAACATATTTCACCTGTAAAATGCCAAGCTTTCATTGAAAATCTAAAACTACAGCATACATGGAATTTACTGCACTTGAGTTTTTTTGGCTCTAGGGATGGTAATGTCTGTCAGTTGGTTCACCACTTTGTTCCAGACTGAAATATCTCAACAACTATTGGATAGATTGCCATGAAATTTTGTACTGATATCCATGGAGCCCAGAGGATGACACCTAATGACTTTGGTTGATCCTGTGACTTTTCCTCTAGCGCCACTAGCAGGTTGACATTTGTGGTTTTGAGTGAAATGTCTCTATCTATTGAATGGATTGCCATAAAATTTGGTACACACATTCATATTCCCCTCAGGATAAATTGTAATAACTTTGGTGATCCCTTTTCACCTAGCGGCATTATTATTAAATTATCAATAATGCTAAAGAAAGATGGTGACCATGGTAAACATTGAACCTGCAAAACATCAGCATGTTAGCATTGCCGTTGTGAGTATGTTACCATGCTGGCGTTTAGCTCAAAGCACCATTGTGCCTAAGTACAGCCTCACAGAGCTACTAGCATGGCTGTAGACTCTTACTTTTGTTTAAGGATATTTGAAGTTTTGAAATAGAAGTTTGAAGTCAGAAGAATTTTTCCCATTTCCTGATTACTGCACTGTCTTTTAACAGAGTGCCCTGCCCAGTTCTGGGGCCCTGACTGCAAGGGGAAATGTAATTGTTACCCCAATGGCCAGTGCGATGACTTGACCGGCGAGTGCACCTGCAACCACAATCGCTGGGGACCTAACTGCGAGAATCCTTGCTTATGCCAAAAGGGCAAATGTGACCAAGAGACAGGCAAATGCACATGTCACCCTGGCGCCTGGGGTCCCCAGTGCAACAACAACTGCTACTGCAGCATCAACTCCGTCTGCGATTCTATGACAGGGCGATGTCTGTGCAATCCTGGTTGGACGGGGAGGAACTGTGCAATCCAGTGTAACTGTAACAATTCACCGTGCGACCAGTTCACAGGACGCTGCCAGTGCCGGGAGAGACTGTGGGGACCGCGGTGTGAGCGATACTGCCAGTGCATCCACGGCAAGTGCAACCAGGCAGACGGCTCATGTACCTGCACACCAGGGTACCGTGGGAAGTTCTGCAGGGAACCATGTCCTGCCGGGTTCTATGGTCAAAACTGCAGGAACAGGTGGGGGAAAAACTTGGCAGAAAGCAAATATACCATTTCAAAACCACAGGAAACATGCAGTTTTACAGATGCCTGATGTTTAGTTCCCTTGTTTGATCCATATTATGGTGCAGTTTTGTGGTTTTGATAGGAAATAAGATTTGATATATGCTGCAGCTGATAACCCTTAAAATATCTGACCATGTTACTTAATGGAGCAATAATAAAGTGAGATTTGGGAGATGGTATTCACATTATCCCATAAGCATCAGCCAACATGTAAAAGTAATTCAGGTTAAGTGCTTTACCTTCCATGGACTGTGCCGTTCTCACACGCTACAGTTGCCATAAACCAAAAAGAGCACAGTTAGAGTTCAGGGTTGTTTATCTCCCTCTTTAAATGATCATTAGAGCAACAATTTAAAGCACACGAATACAGATTATTTTCATCATGTTTCAGATTCTTAAACCGTTTTACTACATTTAGATGAGATGGAGGAATTTTTTGTGTAAACAAGATAAATGAGATTCCTTTTTCTGCTTACCTTGGCTGACCACAGGTGTGGACACTGCAAGGGCCAGCAGCCCTGTAAGGTGACAGAGGGACGCTGCATCACCTGTGACAGAGGCTGGAATGGGACACGGTGTGACCAGCTCTGCTCCAAAGGCTTTTTTGGCGAAAACTGCCAGGAAGTGTGTCCCACTTGCAAAGACGGCCACCACTGCGACCCCATTCATGGCAAGTGCTCTCACTGTAACCCTGGCTGGATCGGGGACAGGTAAGAAAACACACATGGTACACATAGAAACAGCAACATGCAATGTTCATATTTTGTTGTTCAGTCAGACCTTTTTTCCCATAGAGCTTTATTGTTTTCAAAGTTAAAAACAGAATGGCAGGGCCTTTAACTAGTAGCTATTATAATACCATTTTCCACACTGTTATAATGTCTATGACTCATACTGCTAAGCTCGAAAATGACTGTAATCATGGCATTCCTTTTGTGTATGATAGGTGCGAGGTGCGCTGCCCCAACGGCACATATGGCGAGAACTGTGAGAACAACTGCAGTCACTGTTTTAACGGCATCTGTCACGTTGTCACCGGAGAGTGCCTGTGTGACCCGGGGTTTTATGGCACCTAGTAAGTCATAAGACACCTCACACCCAAAAAACTCATGTTCATGCCTTCAGCAGCTTAACAGTACAAAGGCTTTCATATTACTTTTGTCACACACTTCTATATCTTGGGAATTGAATGAGCGAGCTATTTTGAGGCATATTTTGTACAGATACTGATGAAGAACAATCTTGGAATAGAAAAATGAAATTCCTACAAACTTCCATCACAGGAAAAACGTTGCCTGGAACAAAGAACTGATCCTGTTTATCCTATTTTATACATCTGTCACTTGGAATGAACATTAAACAGATGTTGTTTTTGTCTCTTTTCTGTACTCAAGCTGCAATAGGACCTGCCAACCTGGCCAGTATGGAGTGAACTGCAACCAAACCTGCTCTTGCAATGTCAAGAACTGTGATCCTGTGTCTGGTGCTTGCTATCTCCGTAAGAAAATCTCCTTTTTTTTTTTAAGAGCAACCAATTTCTTTGTGGTTCTGATGTTTTTAAAGGGCAGTAGTCAGAAACTAGTGTTTGTCTAAATAATGGACCTTTTCAGAGACCAAAAAAAACAGTTATTTCTTACTCGTACTACACATACAGAAAGAAGTATAACCCTCTGAACTGTTTGTCCAAAGAGCCAGATGCCACTAGCGCTGCCTGTGTATTAAATGTCTAATAGTTGGCTGTACACACCAAGTACCAACAAACACATCTATTCAGGTCACTGTGTGTAGTGGGAGAGTTAACGTAGCGAGGCCTTGATAGCATTTCCAGACCCAGACCGGTGTCCTTTTTATGGCTGTGTTTGTTGGCTGCGTTCCTGTCCAGCCAGAGAGAGAGAGAGAGGAAGAGAGAGAGAGAGAGAGAGAGAGAGAGAGAGAGAGAGAGAGAGAGAGAGAGAGAGAGGAAGAAATAAAGAGGGGGGTGGAGAAAATATAAGAGAAAAAGAGAACTTGGAAGGGAGACAGAGGGAGGGAGAGCAGAGGAAAAAGTGGACTGTTTGGAAAGAGGAGATCATTGGAGGCAGGCAGGAGAATATTATTGTATAGGACACAAAGGTAGCAGGGATTTTGGCCAGTGGACACGATGGGCGGCGGCAGGTTGCTCAGTGATATCATAAGACCTTGTCACTTTTACCTTACCCCCCTCCCAAGCCGTTTTCCATTCTTTATCCAGCTGTGAGGACAGAGCGATGACAACATGTCACGCCCAGACTGCCCAACGATCCATCTCAGCCTTATGTGACAGTGTAAAGACACGAGGGCCACCAGTACTTACCCCTTAACTGATGGTTTGCTTGTCTTCTGGTGTCATCTGTCCTTCCATTCGCCAAATGCCATCCATATACTTACGCAATACAATGCTTATTATCTTTGGGGTGTATCCCACTTGAAGAGGGAGGGGTGCTGATAAATCATCGATGAGTTATGGTGAAGGGCGTGTAGTGAAGAGGGGGTGAGGGGAGGAAGCTGCTTGCAGGAAATAAGCAATGAAAGGGTAAGTGGTCCCACGTCTTGGGGGAGATGAGATTAATAGTGAATTATTTGTAGTGAATTTCAGCCTGTGGCAATCTCATTTCCTCAGAGATGCTTAATGTCAAGCAGCTATCACAAATCAATTGTTATTGTATTACAATTAGTGTATTACGAAGCTAACTATCACATTTATAACGATTGTATACAGGTCAGGTATACTGATCTCAAGTCACTTGAATGCACTTGTACGGTAAATCATAATAATTAGCTATATGCCAAGGTCTCTAGTGTTAGTGGTGACAGAGAGAGAGATTTGTTGAAACTGGCATTCAGAGTTTTGCTGCGCCAATGTGGCACACCCAGAATTCCCTGCATCTCGTCTTTCAGAGCCCAACCAGCGGATGGGTGTGATTGCGGCTGGAACCCTGGTCTCCTTCTTACTGATCGTCCTCCTCTCACTGCTGTGCTGCTGCTGCCTCTGTCGACACAAAGACGACCACAAGTGAGTGACGGATAGGTGTCTTCACCTCTATGGTCGATGATTGGGCCTCCAGTTCCTAGTAGGAGGCTTGCCCTGGTTATGAAAATAGAGGATAATATTTTCTTTTTACTCTCTCTCACAGGTACCAGGTTGTTAAAGGAATAAATGCATATCAATTGTATTTTAAGTACTTTAATACATTGACATTACAGTGTGAGTAGCAATGTGAGCAGCCCCTGAGCCCTCAAAAGAGGCACGGGGCCAGTTTTAATATGCCTCTTTTGAATGATTCATTTGGATTTCCATGGCGTCATCCCTTTTTCAATCCTAACCAAGACAACTCTACCAACAGCAAAAAAGCCAAGCGGATCCTGTGTGGACGATTCAGCCGAATCAGCACTAAACTTCCCCGTATTCCACTGAGGCGACAGAAACTGCCCAAAGTAGTCGGTAAGCCCCAAAACTTTTTCTCATATCCCACCGCAGTGCTGCCAGAACCTGTTGTATTTTATGTAATCATCCACTCTGGGGCTTGTACAACACAGTCTGCTAAAGTCGCATCACTTGTAGCTTCATCAATAGCTGATGCATGATTAGCCCAAGTCATGAATGTAATGATATGCAGATTTTGACATACGATAGAGGTGTCGGATAATATGAAAACTATCAGTGCTTTTATATGTCTTCAGCTTAACACAGCAGAGACAATGACAGCAATGAATGGCAATCAGAGTGAGCATTTTCCTTCAGTGCTACCTTAGTCTTAGATGATGAATAGGGTTGAAAAGTGTATGGTGGCTGCTGAGTATGGGGTTTCATTTGAAAGGAATGCACTGGTTTTAGAGCCCCTTATTATTTTTGGCACCCTCAAATGCCATGTGTTCATATTATTACAACCCTAAACGGGGGCTTTTTTTTCCTTGCCATTTTCTTTACTCGTTTCCATCGTCTTCTTCCCCAAGCAAACTTTTCTTGGGCTGAGGAGTGAGGCCGTGTTATTAAAAGAAGGCCAGTGGTTGTCGGGGGGCCCGGGTGGTGGTGAGTGACGCGCTATCAAAGGCCGCACTGTTGTCTGTGGTCTGTGACAGATCTGTCTGTGACCCCAGGCTTTTTTTAAAGTAGACAAGAGGAGATATGCTGATCTTTAAAACCCCACCACACACGGCTGTTTTTGTTCAGGGTTCATAAACAGTTTTAATTGTTTAAAAATACACAATTAATTATCTGAATTTCTTTAAAAATTCAAGTGTTTTTATAAGCAGATAGTCATCTTGCCCCTATTGGCTATATTATATCACTATGCAAGTTATTCTTCATTGTGGCAATACATGCAGTTGCAGGGTAAATGTATTGTCATGTACTGCACAGCAGAAAAGCAGTCTTTTTCTGTACTTTACAAACTTCGATATGGAATTTCCAATATTTTCAAGACATGGAAATATTCTTACTGTACAGAGCTGTATAGGAGCCTATTTGTATTAATCATGCAAATGCTATTAATAATGTTTAGCTAACAACATTGACAGAAAAAAGGGGTGACATTTGCAGTAGTGCTAAAGCAATTAGTCAATTAATCAATTTAGTCCACTGACAGAAAGTTAATGTACAACAATTTTCATGATCGATTTATTGTTAAAAGGCATTTATCAAGAAAAAAAGAGCC
The DNA here is from genome assembly GCA_008360985.2 of Macquaria ambigua. Classification (NCBI taxonomy): domain Eukaryota; kingdom Metazoa; phylum Chordata; class Actinopteri; order Centrarchiformes; family Percichthyidae; genus Macquaria; species Macquaria ambigua. The sequence goes on from VMKM01000134.1 coordinate 305,020, forward strand.
AAACATTCCCTGGTTCCAGCTTGTCAAATTAGCTGCTTCTCCCGTTTTATGTAATTGTAAACTGACTCTTTGGACTGTTGGTCTGACAAAACAAGCCATGGGTTTGTGCTGGGAACTTGTGATGGGAATCTTCTATTTTCTGACATTTCTTGATTGAAATGGTTATGGTTTATGCATCATTACAAAGCACTGTCATTTGATTCTTTAAAAGGGCTCTACTGAAGTCAGTGTGCTGTGGAAGGAGTTAAAACATGATGACCTGGTTTCTTTTCCATGTCTGAGCAGCATGTATCTCCTCAGTTATCCAGCTGATTATTTAAGCAAGAATCTGTCTCTATTATGCCTCAGTCAAAATGCAGCACTGGGACAGAGTTGCCTTTGTCATCACAGTGTGGGACATTAATATTTTTGTTTGTGGAGAGCTTGAACATGTGAAGCATAGTGCATAAATCATTGATTTAGTCAAATTTCTTTTTAAACACATAATCAAATTTACATAAAGATACTGGGATGTGTTTAAACTGCAAGCAAATAAACAAAAAATATTCTTTTGAGCTGTTACAGTCAAATCTTCTACATTTTCAGACAACATTCCCCGATCAAATTTAAGAACAGACCTCAATACCCAGTCAAACCTATTACAACTATTATATTATTATTATTATATTGCTACTCTGCTTTCTGTTGGGCTACCCACAGAAGCGTGGTCTGCCAACATTTAGAAACTCAAACTCTGTCTGGGGCTACGCAGTCCTGCACACACACATTCCAGAGGGGGCCCATTGGGGCTGGAAACAGGAAGTGGTCAAATTTACCCCAGCCCGTGTCAGAACTGTGATTTATCCACACCAGGGTCAGTGGCAACAGATGTGGCAAGACCAAATGAAAAAGGAACTGGGGGGGGGGAGTAATGAAGGAAGACAACATTTACTCCTCTGTTAGCATAGTTAGCCTCAGAGAAATAGCTACATGAACACACTGTCACCTATTCGCCTCTTGGCAAAAGTAAAGCTGTTTGCTTGTAGTTTGGCATTCCATTCTAAGCATATTTACTCCACGCCCTACATATACACGTCTGTCCGGCATTCCTTGCATCCTCTGTGTCCAAATGCTTCCCCATGGGCGAGGGCTGAGAGCAGCGCGCCACCTGCGTTTTTTCATCTTTATTTATCCTGGGAAAGTTGGCTGGGATCGCAAATATGCTCAACCTCACATTCATGCAGTTGTGAGCCACCTAAAGAAACTTTTCTCACACCCTGAAGTCACTCTTAAGTGCATTAATCACGATTAAACAAAGGGGAAAAGGGCTGCTTGAGTTTTAGTGAGAACCAACTTGCTTCTGCTACAGTTGTCTTACCCTTGGTTAATAGGCTCTGAGTTGGCCATGTTAGATGTCACTCAGTGTACTGTATTTGTTTTAGACTCTGCATGCAATCATGTAACCCTGGCACGGTCTATTTCAGGCTAAAACATATTGTTTCTTCTTATTATTGGGAAATAATATCCTCCCTCTATGCCCAGAGTTCCACAGCTGGACCAGGCATTTGAACTAGCAACCTTCTTGTCCCAGAACCAGCTCTCTAGCGTTTAGACTACCTCTGCCTTAGGTCTGTTAATGCATCCCCCCACTGAGCAACTGTGGTGGTGGAGCTCTGCAGCTGGGATGTGTCAATAATGCCCTGTTGTGTGTTGGCCTCCATGTAGGGAGGGATCACAGTGGCGTCCAGTCTGCAGAGCAATCTGCCCCACTAGACCCGCAGTCTGGAGGGAGCAGCTTTCAAGGGCAGCAGTTGTTCATCACTGCATACAAGTAATGTCGCGAAATGCCCATGTGTTAGCTTGTGTTAACTTGACTGAAGTCTTTGCATAGGTTAGCTGCTCTACATTCCTCAATCACTCACAGTCTCTGCCTATCTGCCTGCTGCTGCACAGTAAGGACCCTGCACAAGGGCAGAAGTGAAGACAGACCCGGCCTTATTCATTTATTTATTCCTTTCATTGAATTTGGGCAAAATATTTTTTGTCATCCACATCTCTGGATAAATATTTTGCTGGGTTCTGTATGTAGTATATATTGTTATTAATCTACCACATCCACACATAGCTGATTTCTTTTGTACAGTTAATCCAATCAGAAAAGTAGTGCCATGTTAGACTTTGGAGTCACTTTTGTAGCCACAACAGTCCAACATTAACTACACATCTAGAGAGAGCAGGTTGGCATTATTCTGGTAAACAGGATATCCTTAAATAATCACATAAATGGGTGCCCTTGGATATAAGTCCCCTCTACATACGTGTTATTTTTGGTCTTTTTTTCTCCCTTTTACTCACATCTGTACTTGCTTATTGTAGACATGTTGCACCTGTGTTGACATTATCCACCCTACGTGTAACACAAAGACATTAGACTCCCAAACTCACACATGTAGTTCAGAGGTTTGGATGATTGTTTTGGGTAAATGTAAGAAAATCTTTTTAATGAACAGTGGTTTTGGATCAGTGTAATAAAAATGTGTTTGTTTCTTAGCCTGGCAGTAAGACTTCTATCTTCTTCTAACTTCTATCAGATCTTCTATCTGAGGTGGTAATGTACAGTTAAAATCTATATAAAACTAGATAAAACTCAGCAGTCTCAAGGAAAAAACTAATCAAGGTCTTTGAAAATTACTTTGTACAAACATGTAACATGTCTGTGGCACACACACACACACACACACACACACACACACACGCTCTATGACCCACTTCTGATTTGACCATGACTAAATCTGGTTGTTGTTTGAGAAAATGTTGAAAGCAGTTGAAAGCAAGAAAGGCACAACAGAAAGTCACATGGTGTGAGGCAGACGGATGAACACGGGAAGCAAGAGAATAAACATCTGGCCGGTTTATGATAAAAAATAAACCAGACAAGTTTAGTTTACACTTAATGGTGAGAGGAACCTCCAAACAGTTAAAAGCACATGCATAATCAGACACTAACAAGGGGAGATGCAGTGAGAATATAAACAAAGCTGAGTGACATAGGCTTCCAAAGTAAATGCAGTTTTTCATCTGATAGTGCTTCTACAAGTCACCAAGTCTGCAAAAATCCAGCCGTAGATCTCTTTAAGTAGCTCATCTTTTTAGTTACAGTCAAACAAAAACAGCTGAGGAGCTAGGATTTGTTCCTGGCCAGGGTCCTGGTACAGTTAGGGGATTTCTTCCACGGAGGGTTTATCTGAGGTCTAAACAAACAGATGGACCCATGTGTCATCGGGCATGTAAACAGGAGCATCTGATGTGGTCGGTCATGTCGAGTTAACGCCCAGTACAGTTTAGCCCAAAACTGCGCCTTTCCCGCCAGATGGGAAGATCAACCGCAAGAACCACAGCTGTCCTGAGACTGAAGGGTCAGCAGAATGCTGCAGTGTCTGAAGGGGAGGAAGGAAGAGGAAGATTGATATTCTTCTTCTTCTTCTTCTTCTTCTTCTTCTTCTTCTTCTTCTTCTTCTTCTTCTTCTTCTTCTATAAGCAATAATAATTATATAAAAACATATAAGCTAAATAAGAGTTGGCATGACCTTAACTTTGCAACTGTTATGCTAAACTAGATTAAGCAAGTCCTTATTAGTTACATAATTAATTAGATGAGACTGGTGTCGATCTTCTCATCTCCCTCTAAGAAAGAGAAAAAAGCTGAACCATCCCTTTAAAGAAAACAACATATTTTTTAAGCCTATTTTCACTTTAATTTAATGTCATTTAATTAGAATGTATGCTTTAGCATCTCGTAGATTGAGAATATAACTAGATAATAGCTCACATACTCTTCAATTATTTCCTCATTATAAATTAATGAATTATTTAGTAAATGAATACAGCTTAGTAGATTTATGTGGTAATCTTTTAAAGGACTGATGTATCTCCCCTTACAACAACGCAGGTAGTTTGGGTCAACAAGGAGCTGCTGACCCACTAAAAGCAATGCCGGTAGTCTTGGGTTGATTGAGAATTTCTGTCTCGTATGATGGTCAGATAACCTGCTAAGAATAAGACTCTTTGAGACCTACTAAACAGCTTATACATAAAAATATCTTCATTCGCTTTCCATAATGTTGGAGTCTTTGTTAACTCACATGCAAAACCAATAAAACCCAGTTTTTCCGCAGACTCACTTAAATCAACACTTTCTACAACTCTGCAGCAGTCGCGAGAGTGAGTGAGAACAGACTGTTGTTCTTGTAACATGGTACAATACCCTCTGGCTGACCTTTTGGCTTCTGCGTTTGTTTTCTGTTCTCAGTAACCCACCACGACCCAGAGAACACCTTCAACTGCAGCTTCATCGAGCCCCCCTCAGTGGCCGAGCAGCCCTCCCCCTCCTCCTGGTCTTCCCAGGAGTCTTTCTCTTCCTTTGAGAGTGGAGACGAGGGGCCAGTTTACTGTGTGCCCCATGAAGGTGAGTCATCGTAAGAATAAATAAACAGTTTAGTTATCTGGAATGATGCACATAAAAACATAATTTGTCTTTGGCATGTAGGAGCCTTTACGCACACACACGCACGCACGCACGCACGCACGCACGCACGCAGATAGACTTTCATTTCGTTTCTGAAGAAGTTAAGATCCCCAGTGCGACCGTGCAGTGACTCACCCACTGCTGTAAATCTCGTTATGGAGATAGTTTCTTTATCATATGCCATCTAGATCCAGGTTTTGCTCCGAGAACAAGGCGAGTATAAACAGGAAATGGAATGGTCAAGTCAGCATGTGGCACAAATCCAAACAGTGACTAACTCCTTGAAGTTTGGTGGAAAACACCCATTCCATCAGTTTCTATTCCGGACGCCTGACAGTGCAAGTCAGGTTTTGTTTTGGGGGATTTTTTTCTGTGTTGCATGATTGATGGATTTTTAGTGCTTTCTCTGTAGTTTGGTTCAGTTCTCATTCTCCCCATGAATGGTTCAAGGGCTTTAAAACAATTGATTTTGAGTCAAAAGCCTTGGGCACAAAATAATTACCGTAAACATCATGAAAGGGTTTTGAATTAGAGTTGCACCGATAGGATCTGTTGTGTTGGAGCCGCTCCATTCTCAAGTATGTGTATACAAATGAGCAAATAAAGTGGTATAGATATCAGTCTTTAAATAACGTGTTTGTGCTTTTCTGGTGGGAAGAAACAAATCTCTTCTTATAGATGAAAACAATGAAATGCTGCTATTTGTAAAGGTCACAGATGTAACACATTGTTTAGACGTTTCAGATTTAAAAGCTAAGTCTGTTTTCTACATGATTCAACAACACTGAATTTAAAATTGGTTGCCTTGTATTGTCAAGTCAATTTTATTTATTTAGCTCAAAATCACAAATAACAAATTTACCTCAAAAGACTTTACAATCTGTATAGCATCATTAACATGTTTTAACTGATATACAGTGCTCTCATACAGCGTCCACAGTGGCCACAAGTGGTAATTACAGGACAATGGTAAATGCTAAAACGTGGTGTAATAGTAGCACAAGTAGAGAATCATCAAGTTGGTGAACTGACTCAGTAAGATCAGTGACACAAGCAATATCTACGGTATTGAAAGCTGGCTAACCTTAGCAAACATTAGCCACCATAAGCTAGTGGTCATACCAGACCAGGTAAGGCTGTGTTAGTTAAACCCCCAAGTGTATTGCTTTAAGCCACAGTTCATTTAATTGCTTATGAAATCAACTTTACATATGTAAATATGTGTTAGTTCTTCTGTCATAAGTTACACAATCTCGCTTTTATTGATAACATACATGGTAGGGTTGGGCAATTGGCCAAATATATTGGCTATCGACGATTGTTTTTTGGGGGCAATTTTTGACATTTTATTTTGCTAATTTAATTGTCTGCCTCCTTGTGAATCTGCAGTCGCCAGTTGGGGCTGACGGTTGCCGGTTGGAACATTTTGACATATCGCCCAACCCTAATGCGTGGATATTTACATTATCTGATCTGTTAAATTATTTTTTTAATATTTGTTTTAAAAAGTAAAGTGAAAACGTACTTTAATTTTGAATATTGAATAGATAATCCTTGACTAATACTATCTTGCAATGACCCACAGAATCTGTGAACGAAAGCAAAGAAAAGCACAGCCCCAGCCCGGCAGCAGAGAGGCCGGAAGCTGTGCCAAATGAGGAGGATGCAGGGGAGTACACCTCCCTGAAAGACACCAGTGTCACAAAACCAGAAGGCAGCGAGCAGCCCCTGCTCAAATCCTCTGACAGTGAAAGCTCCACCAGTGGCTCTGAGACCGCTACTGCGGCCCTCTATGCCCGCATCGCCCGCCTCTCCAAGCAGTCCAAGGAGGACGATGGCAGCGGCAAGGATGGGGATGGCACTCCTACACCAGAGGCTAAGCGCAATGGAAAGCCGCCACCTTCACCTGGCAAGCCCAAACCTCGCCCACCAGACCCATCCACTAAGCCCAAAGTGTCGTGGATACATGGAAATACTACAGGGTCTCCCCAGCCAGAGCAGCAGGGGCAGGGGGGAATGAAGGCACTTACAGTGCCAAAGGAGAAAAAGAGGAGCTCCAGCGATGGCTCAGCCAAGAGCGAGGAGCGGCAGAAAATGAAGGAGAAGAGCCGTGAGCAACAGAAGAAACAGGAGGGAAAGGAGGCAGACGTCAATGGCTCCCCCAGCAAACACAAACCTCTGCGAGGTAAGAAGTCCGGGGATGAGCACAGCAGTCCCAGTCACATGGAGCACATCAATGGTGTGGTTCAGAATGCCCTCAAGAAAATAAGTAGCTTCCACAGCTCCTCGTCAGAGAAGAAGAGTGCTGACAGTCCAAAGGAGACCCCCAAGGAGCCACCCAAGAGCCCCAAGGTCATCCACCCTCATATGAACTCTGAGGCTGCCACACTCCTGGCTGCTCAGCTCAAGGAGAAAACCCAAAGCATCAACAGGAACGAGGGGACAGGTCTAACGAAGACCAATGGTCTCTCCACACCCAAGGGAAACAGGGAGAAGCCAGCACCTCCACAGAAAGCCAAGAGGACCCCCTCTAGTGGATTGAACCAGCAGGGCTCCAACAAGCCCCTGCTGCCCACCTCGAGCAGCCTTCAGAAGATGGTGGCACCCGTCACCACCGACCTCGGGACCCCTGAAGCCAAGAGCCCGGAGAAGCAGGACTTGAACGGCTCAAGGGCAGGGGACCCAACATTGGATCCTACACCAAAGAAGACTCCCATAAAAAAGCCACCCAGAAAGAAAGGCAAGGAGGGTACTTTGGATACATCGGAAAGTAAAACACCCCAGCAAAAGACAGCCATTATGCCACCACAGGTAGTGAAGACAAATGGCCAACGTTTGTGATGGATTTCAAAGAGACTAAAATGGATTTGTTGGAAGGTGAACCACATAGTTTTTCAATCAAGGAATTTAAAGATTTTTCTGTGTGAGTATGCTGTGACTCCAGGACCAGTCAGTGAGAAAGGCTTTTAAATCGAGGGCGCAGTTGAGTCGTATTGGTGAGTTGTATTATAATGACCTCTATACACCATTGTATTTCATTTCAAGAATCCTTTTTTATGTAACAACTATGTATCAATCTCACACCACAACCTGTAGTTAAGCCGGACAGTGAGGACAGTGGTGCACAGACATAATCCATAGTTCATTCATCTCCATTCCTCTGCAGTATGTCCACCACTATATTTATATATGGATTGCTTTTGAGGTTGCATAACTGTAATTTGCTATGCAGGTATCGGAAAAATAGGTATTTTTATGTACACTTTCCACGGGTACTAAAGGTACTGAAAATAACAAAAAATTAGATCCTCTGCGGATTGCAAGCTATTTTTTTTGTTTTGTTTTGTTTTTTTCTCATTTCTAATGAACATGCACAAATACAGTTCTACCTTAAATCACCCTAGATCAGATAGAATCCTCATTCTTGATGTCAAGGCTATTCTTTGCAGATGAGGGTCTACTTAATTATTGTCAATTAAGAGCAACACTTTTACAGTTTCAGTGTGATTTGTTGGAGAACTTTGTCTTCAGCAAAGAAAGCACCTTTTTATTTTCCTCCTCTATTTTGCTGCTGGAGCAAATTTCAGGTTACCACGTTATTAAGAATGCTTCTCTTTAATCAACTAAATTCGACACCCCAAAGTACACAAGTTATGCTACATTTAGGACTTAATTGTCTTCTGTGCTTGTGAGTCACCTTTAATTCCTCACTGTGCTTTGGTGTTGGTTTCAAGTCTATTCCCTACAGAAATGTTACATTTTTGGATTTAAAGTCTTAGCTCTCTTTTGTCCAACTCTGTCAGACACGGTTTGTTGAAACCCAAACAAGCTCTTTGATCTTTCTGCAAAAAGGGCTATTTTAAACCTCTTTCATACTTCTGCTAACACCAAATCACCAGAATGTGCTCTTACTGTACGTTTTTATTCAGTCAGCTAAACCACTAAACCAAAAATGAAATCCCAAGCTATCCTATGTCCTCACTTTATATCATGCTTATAAATCACATTAAACTCATTTACTTTCTCTGTAATACAGCAACATCTGCAGTTTCCCTATGCTGTATTTAAGAAAACATACTGCACCACAATATCCTCAGTAATTGCTATTAGTAGCATTCTCTCCAGACCAGACTACAGAAGGAGAGTGCCAAGTGTCTTTATTTGCTCTTTCAGTTTAGTTGAGAAACTAGGTCAATAACGCATCACATTCATTTGTTTCTGCCATCGGGGTATTTTGAAAATATTGTCAAAGATGTTTTGTCCCTTAAGGATCATATTATCTTAAGCTAGTAGATCCATGCTGAAGTAATAGGGTGCTTTAATTTCATTGTTTTAGGTTAAGGCTGTAAGGCCGAATGGTACCATGCCTCAAGTGTTAAAATGTGCCTCAACTGTGGATCAGTTTAAGCAAAAGAAGCTATGTTTGCCTAAATGTTGTTGCCAACTTTTATTTCAAGTGTTAATCCTAAAATAAGTGAACCAAAAAGGGTGGTGGGGTGGGATACTTTAACTGGATTAATTCAGTTTGTCAAGAGGAAAAACCTTTTTAATTTCAGCTATTGGTGGACAGCTTTTTTAAAAGTACAATGGATGATAGGTATGTATGCGGCAAGTAACGTGCCGTTGGCATGTTTTGGGCTGAAGAATATGTTACATTCACAGCTAATTTGAAAAATTGTCTTGGTTTTATGTGTTTTTATCAAGGTACAACACATTTCTTTGGTTATTTTTTCAACATTTTCTACTTGTATACATTGTGTACTTTTTATTATCTTTGTAAGCTGTGCTTATATGACCTTTTTAGTTCTTCTGTTTTCCTTGGTGTCAATGAACTGGCTTTCATGTTGTATTTGCTCTTTTTTTTTGGTATGTTGCTTATTTTTGGCTCTGAAGCAAAACCTACAGTATGAGTACTTTCCTCCTGTAAAGTTTACATTGGCTTTGTAATTGTTCTCTGTTGATGTTATTGTTTGTGTAACACTTAACTGCATGACGCAGAGTGTAATTATATGGCATTAATAGCTGCACAGGAAATCTGTAACCTTCTTGTTCCCTCCGGTTGTTATTATTGCCTCCCGTAAAAAAAAGAAAACTCATACAGAAAGGATTGTACAATACTACTATGATACCACTGTTGAAACAATTGCATATACTTAAAACCATAACATTGTGTAATTATGAAGTGGCAATTTTTATCTGACTGGCCCGTGCCTGTTTTTATAGGCTTACAGTGCATTTTTTGTAAAGAAGGGCCTGAAAAGCTGCAAAAACGTTACCAACTGTAAGGTATATTTTGTCTTTTGTGGTTTGTTTTTAGCAACTTTGATTTCCATTTTTGTATGGTCATTAAATTGGTGTTTCCTCATTTACTTCTTTGGAATAAAAAAAAGCAATACATGTAGCTCTAGACAAACCAGAACTCAAAAGTCAGTCCTCATTTAATCGATTTACAATGACCCCCAAAGACCCCATCCGTTCTCATGGGGGCCTCTCCTTGGCATCTTCTCCCAGTGTCTTATTCCAGCGTACAACAACAATAAGGTCAAAAGGGATGTACACGACACAAATCTCTTATTGTATTCCTCAGATTCATTCGAATGCTCATTGATATTTGACCCTTTCCTGTGACTCTGGGCTACTGGGCCCCGAGTCGGAGGGACGAGGCAGGAGTCCTCCAGAGTTGTTCGGTCACAGCGGCTCTTCAAAGAGCCCTGGAGGAACCAGGGAACTGTTCATTTGGCTCCTTCAGGACAGGGGGACAAGAGCTCCTTTCATGGGGGAAAAACAGTGGAAACTCTGTGCTAAGGAGTTAATCACGCGCTGCATTTGTGTCCTCTTTTGGCAGGGAGAAGAGGGATATAGCAGGGCTGGGCCACAAGGCAATGAAGGAGGATGAATGGATGGATGGATGTATAGGTCATGTGATGGGTAATTGAAACCAAAAGGCAAAGAGGCTTTGTTTTGGATTTTACACTTTTGACATGGTGTTCTACTTACTATGTACATGTATGTAATTCTTGCAGAAGTTTCTTTCAGGGCTGTAGAACTTGAGTCTGATTCATAATTTGTACTTGGGAGTTACTTATTTTTATTAAGCCTCGTCTTGATGTTGACAACAAATGGCTGTTGCTCTGACCTTTATAGACCATTTGAAAAAGATAAAAACTAATGAAAGGTTTGCACAACATGGACTGCCTTTTCTTGTTTTCTCTAGAGCAGGTCAAACAATTTCATCAACAATTCCCACATTTGTTGCATTCTTAACCAGCTAATGGCATAGCTCTAGGGATGGCAATGTCGGTTGGTCTATAGACTGATATATCTCAACAACTATTGGATGGATTGCCATGAATGTTGTTCATGGCCCTCAGAGGATGAACCTTGATGACTTTGGTGGTCTCCTAGCATCACAATGAGCTTTTTTTTTATTGAAATGGCTGAACAACTATTGGATTGATTAGCACAACATTTTGTACCGACATTCATTGTCCCCAGACAATGTATCCATATGACTTTTGTGATCCCCTGACTTTTTCTCCTTGAAGTTGATATGTGTGGTTTTGAGTGAAATGTCTATTGAATTGATTGTCCCCACAGGCTGAATTCTAATAATTGTGTTGATGTAGCGCCATCATCAGGTCAAGACTTTAATTTGTCCAGTACTTTGGTTTATGACCAATGACATTCCCATCAGCCTCAGCGGTATTTCATTGTTTAGTGCCAGTTAACAAATGCTGACATGCTAACACGCTAAACTCACTATGGTGAACATGGTAAACATTATGTCTGCTAAACATCAGTACATTACCATTGTCATTGTGAGCATGTTAGCATGTTGATGTTAGCATTTAGCTCAAATAAGCACTGTGTACTGTGTCTTACATTGTGGCTAAACTGGCTGTGGACTTAGTGTTGTTTGGTCTTAGTCTTAATAGGTCACAACTTGATCTGGTTTAGGTTTTTTCTTTTTTGTCCCTGTTTTGAACCTGGTCTTAAGTCTGACTCAACAACCACAACCTTAATGTCTCCAAAGCAATCTGCCGTTTAACTTCCTTTACGGACTTTCAGCCAAACCGCATACTGGAATCTATACACTTCCCCCCCGATTCATCCCATTTTTCATGTGACAATGGCTTGAAGTCTGATTCATTGCCAGGATGGAGAGGAATGTTGACACAACTGCCTTCATCTGCTCGTCCTCAACTCGCAGATGGAGAAGATTCTCAGCTGAGCATACCAACACATGTTCTCTGGCTTTTCATCCTTGACATGTTGTGGGAAAGTCACAGCTTGGAAATGTGTATTGCGTGTCACCACTGCACAGCATTTCAGGATAAACTGTGTTGACTGAGCATGTGTACGACTTGTGATGGATTTCTGTGCCTGCTGCTTTTGAATGGATATAAATGGGAGAGGCCTGTGTATGATTATAGAACTTGGCCTTTTCATATCCCCTCTGCAGCTAGCTAAGAGTAATATTTTGCTGGTTTTATTGACTTGGTATTGAAGGTTGACGTGTGAAACATAAATTCGCTTTGGCGCTGCAACACAAAAGAACACAAAGGAGCGACTATACAGGATAACGCAAAGCTTGGTCAAAAAGTCAGGGTTAGGAGTGTGGGAAGGGGGTTCAATGACATGTCGACTGCCAGTCTAAACATGACTTGGAGCTGGGTCGCCCTCAGTGTGCCAAGTCTATAGAAACAGCGAGGCTTTTAAACTCAGGCTCTATGAGTCAGCCAAAAGCCCTGGACTCAGAAAACCTATTCCAGTCCCTGTGTTTCCATGGCAATGGGAACAGATTGGAACCACATCTGGTAGCCATTTCAATCCCTGCAAGGAGAGGAAGAAAGAAATTTATGAGTGAGGGGGAAAAAGACAAATATTTTCTGCAATGCAAAGCAGAAAGAAAGTGGAGTCAGGTTACACTTGAAAGGGGTTGAAAATATTAATTCCACCGTGGACTCAGTCAAGAGCAGTTTTTTGGTGCTCATGTAAGTTCAGGATAATGGATTAAGCTTTACTCAATTTGAGTGGAAATCTTGTAAGAGGCATTCAGTGGAAAGCGACTTCTATTAGCATGCACACATAGATGCTCAAGAAACAAAGGCAAGATTTCATGCGGTCATAGAAAGCCATTGTCTGTGCAAATCCCCTTATTTGTTTTGAAAACCTATTGTTGAAATGCTTGCAGCTTAGCACAAGTTATTTCCTGAAACACTCAATGTAAAAGAGAGTGTGAGGTTTTGACGTTTAGAATTGAAAAGTAGCTTTTTGTTCTAGTGTTCAAAACCACCGACTGTTTCACTGTCTGACATAAATGTGCGTCTGTTGCAGCATGATTTCCTAAAATGCAGTAATTTCCCTGGCTGATTCATTGCATCAGACATGGCCAGAGGAGATTTGAAAATGCTGTTTTTGTCTCTTATCCCTGTCGACGCGCTGTCTGCGAGAAACACTGTCTAATTGCAGTCCTCCTTACACGTTAAATGTTGTTTCTCAGCCCTGTGGAAATGCAGTAACTATGAAATGACATTTACTGGAAATGGAGCTGGTGCTTTTCTTGAGCCAAAACCACTGAGAACTGAGGTCAGCGCGCAACCAGAATGGGGAAGAGAAACAGGGCCAGCATCAAATGTGTGTTTATAGATTTCCAGTGACATCCACTCACTCCGCGATTTAAGACTGCCATTATAATAGACCCCGAAACTCCCTTGCAGTGGCACTGAGCGGAAAAAAAAAAAAAGGCCGCTCTTAATGTACAAATTAAGAGCAACCACACAACAAGCCGACCTCCCAAATAGATGCTCAGACAAGCTGGGAAAGTGCTGAAACTAGGTCAAAAGAGCTGAAACTGAATGAGTCTCAGTTTGAGATGGATACACTTTTCAGTATTGTGCTTAAAGTCAATGTATGAGACTGAAAACTACTATTTGCTTTAGTTCAACCCACTTTGCTGCATCTGTGTCATCTCACACTACTTTGAGCCGGACTGATGCGTCATTATTCTATCAGCATTAGGACACAGAGCTTCTGGAAGACACATACACACAGTTTTCATCTTGACTAGCTCTGTAAATATGGAAATACAAATGAATATGAATAGCCAGAAATGTAATTAAGCCACAGTTTCTCTCTCTGTCCAGATGGAGATTTTTTTCTTTTCTTCCACATGGAAGGGTGTGCAAACAGTTGTCTGGGACTTCAAATTGCCCTGGATTTTTCCCCCTTTGTCAGCATAATTCTATGGAACGAGTGTATCAGGGGAGAAGATTTGGATGGCTAATAGAAAGCAGATCAGTCAGATGCTCTTTCTTTCTTTCCCTCTTTTTCTTTCTTCTTCCTCTTTCTTTTAAACCTTCTCTCCTTCTCTCATGTTTTTCTCTGTAGCCTATTTTTCCTTCTCCCTCATTCACTCCTTATTCCCCCCCATCCTTTATTCCCTCACACACCCATCCATCCGCTATCTACGCAGTAAAGTGGGACTTCAGACTTCATAATGTGGCTTGAGGTTTCAGCTTTCACATAATTCCACAGGCTGACCCAAAGTTTTTTTTTTTCCTCTCTGCTTCTCACTCACTCCAACCTGGAGTAGCAGAGGGAGAGAGAAAGAGAGAGAGAAAGCTGCTGCCTTATTCCAGATATTGGGACAGAAAGCGATCACAAGACAGAATGTGTCTGCCCAAACCCAAGGAAAATAAGCAGATGGCTTATGTTTTTATGCACTGAACCCCAACTGTCCCGACAATCAGTCCTGTCTGCGACCGACGAACTGTAGCTTACAACAGCTTTGTTGTTTGAGACACAAACTTTCACTCAATGTTTTGCCAAAACCAGTCACAGAAACACGTGTCGATGCAGTGTTGTTCGCCTTTAGCCTGCAGGAACATTTCCCCGTTTTTCAAACCGCATCAGATTAGTTTTTTCTTTGTGACTCAGAGGCCAGGTCAGGATTATTCACACCCTTCTTATCCACGGCCTGTTTGGTTAGACACACTTTGATAACAGCCTAAAAAAGGCAGAGAAGCTGCCTTTACTTGTATATAGAAGCCAGGTTATATTTACTGTATGTGGTTGCAGTGCACTGGTATGTGAAGGGAAGTGTTTGCTGTATATTTACCGTCACCGTGGCTGTGTGCTGGTGTGTACGCAACCCTCACAGCCCTGTTCTACTTCACAACACAACACTGGAGCCATTATGGGGAGCCATGTGTTTCTGATTACCCAGGCACAGATTAGAGGGAGGGGAACAGCGGTTGCTGTCTGCTTGCCCCCCGGCTCCTCTGATGTGGCCAGCAACTGGACATCCATCAGTGCAAATCCCTCCGCCACCCTCGCCTTCTTCCCACCTCTACGCCAAACCTTCACATCCGCCTTGATGTCACTACCAGGCCTATCTATCACCTCATCCTGTTCCCCATTTAAATATGTGAACACTGGAATCTTTGTCAGTGAAATGGTTCCTTCTTGACCTACATATCGTGCCAAAAGCACCAAGCTATCACTGTTGTATTCCTGAAAATGTGCTCTTGTTGCTAAGTCATAAACACTGTGGTGGCTCTGGTGTGTGACCACAGAAGACAAGAGTTTTGTGTTTGTTGTTGCTTCAGCAATGTGATACTTATTTGACCACCACAGGGAAATTCTCTTTTGATTTGCCCCCCTCTAGGGAGGTCAGAGGTCAGGGTCAGCTGCAGAACAGTGTCCCAGAGAGTGTGAGGAATCAATGATTTACTCGAGGACACTTCAGCAGGATGACTACATGTCATCAAAGCGCCTGAGGGGACACTCAGCCAGTGGTCAACAGGCCAACCCAAAAAAGCACAAGCGATTTCTTCTCGTCATTCATCAATGTCTGAGAATTGTCTCATAACTGACTTACAAATATACTTTTTTAATGATTACATCCCAAAAATCAGAAGTGAAAATCAATGAAATCAGACACTGTTGCTAGTAATTTGAGATGTCATTATCATTGCTAATGCAGCCAGTTTTTCATCACCCTTTCTAGTGAGCCTGAAACCTATACAGGACCACTCACATGCAAGACAAGAAATAAGGGGAGTGAAAGACAAGCAAAAACTGCTTCCAGTTTGGTGAAAGGTGAGCCACTATAGTGTTATTTCAATCAACAGTAGTAAGTAGTTTATCACTTAGACAAAAATATCACAATCACTGTTTTAGGTATGATTATTATGATAGTGAGTTGGTGCCAACTGCTGAACCATGGTGTGAAATTCACTGCCGTATGGAGTGGTGGAAGAAGTATTCAGATCTTTTACTTGAAGGAATTTCAACCAGGGTTCGTACAGCTTTTTAAGAGTAGAATTCAAGCACTTTCAATGTACCTAAACCAAAACTTTCCAGACTCTCAAAGCCTTTATCATCACATCTAAATTGTTACTATGAATGCCAGGAGACAACAAACAAATATGACAACAGGATTGTTTCATTTCAAATATTAAAATCAAGAATTTTTCAAGGAGTTTGAATTCAAGCATTTTCCAAACTTTCAAGACTTTGTACGAACAATGTTCAACATTTTGGGAAATACGCTTATTCACTTTCTTGCCGAGGGTTAGTAGAGAAGATTGATACCATACAATAAATATGAAGCTGGAGCCAGAAGCCGTTCACAGTTTTACGTGGGACGGGCGCAGTCACTTCCTATTCATATCAATCTTCTCATCAAACTCTCTGCAAGAAAGTGAATGAGTATATTTCCCAAAATGTAGGACTATTCCTGTAAGTAAAAGTAATACCACAGCGTAAAAAGTCTCTATCCTGCAATCAAAATGTTTACTAGAATACAGAAGTATTATCTGTAATGTAAGAAGTATCTAAAATAAGTACTCATTAATGTTGTAGCTGGTTGAGGCGGAGCTCATTTTAACTCCAGCCTACTTTATATTCTGTTGGCTGGTTCTATAATAATGCATCACAACATTATCATACTTTTTTTGTAAATGTAGTGGAGACAAAATACAATATTTCCCTGTTGTAAGGTACACTGTCAAATACTGTGTCTCATACTGACTAAATAGGCTGTAATCTTAGTAAAAAGCAGCAGCCCTCTCTCACCTTCAAGCAAACAAGGTCACTGGCAGCACACCATCCTCATCATCCACGCCTGTACAACACAGATTCTCTGCCAAGGCCAGCTGGGTCTCACAGCCTCCTGCGGCCTCCCTGTGTGGGGAAATTTGGAGCCACTTATTTTAGGTCGTAGGTTCAAGCCAACCACAAGCTAAATCAAACTCTGTGACATTCTCGTTTACTCCATGAGCTGTGAATTTGCTCACAGTTACTGTCACGCACAGACATCTCACTCCATCTGTTTTTTTAATCGCTTAATTTACTGGTTGTTTTTAATTCAACCTGTAAGTTATCGCTTTTTTAAAGGAGAGTCACGCATCGTGACAATCAAATGCTGCAGAATATGTGATGCCATTTGATGTCTTGTACTGGACAATCTAATTTTCCAAGCAGAGGAAATAATATTTTGCACCTTGAACCTGAACTTCCACAAGGTTATGTCCACTTTCTGTATAGAATACAGTGGAGCACACTCATTAGCATTGTATTCTTACTGAATGAAGCTCTCCACACTACTTTTAACACTGCCTCTCTTCTTTGTGAGCAGAGTGGAGCGCAGCAGGCAGACAGACAGCAACCCCCACCCCCAGTTACCCTGAGGCTCCAGACAGATAAGCACACACACACACACAGATGCTCAAACTCATATTTTTATTCATCTCCCTTGGTCATCCTTAAACCTACAAATAAATGTCCACACTAAAGCACAGAGAAATAGACACTGGAGCCCAGTATTTCTCACAAACACTCACAAATGACTGTGCACATCATAAGAGAGCAGACACACACTCTAATGTCCCGCTGGCTGGTAGGCAGCATCCGGTGCTTTGGAGAAACAGGAAGTGTGTGTGTCTTTATAACAAGCTCTCCGAGGGAGGCAGGATTACAGTGAGGTGTTTTTAGCTTTTGATCTTTTGCCAGCTGCAAGTGCTGCAATTTGCAAAACTCCTACTGGAAAAAGTTGCTCAGTACAAATTTCGTAAACGTTTTCATCATCTACTCCTCTCTTCCATAACCCACTGGTTAAAAATGATTGCGTTTTTCCCCTTTGTCAGCAGATTAATAATAACAACATCCCCTTTTTGGCACACACCACGTGATGTAAGCAGAAACAAGCTGATTGTGAACACATATGGTATGCATCCACACATATAGACTGAGGAGTCAGCCACAGCCAGATCACCCCACCCCCACTGCTCATTGTGTTTTCTCCCCTCTCTCATCAACTCTTTCTGTGGCTAAATCAACTATTTAAGTTCTTTCAGGCCGGACATACATTGTGAGAAACAAGACTGGAACTTTAAAACACAAAGATGCAAAAACATCCAGCAAGATGAGCGTACAGGCCCGCGGATTTACGATGGCTGCCAAGGGGAGGAAACCCTGTTAAAAAAGGGGACTGTTTTACTGCCATTTGACACATTATGTCAAACAGTACATGCAGAGCGCAGGAGTCAGAGCTGCAGAGCTCTGTGTCTGGAAAAGATATAGACAGAGAGATGGTTTTGCTTCAGCATTCCAGGCAGGAATGGTTTATTTTTGTTGGAAACATAATTGTCTGTGGCTAGGATTTGGAAGTACATTTTACCCGCCAAACTGCCAGAAAGTGTTTGTGTGGGTGTTACTGCCCTCTTGTGATGATCGAATGTATTTGCTTTTTGACACACACAGAGGAGTTGAGTAAACTTAGACAACTTTCGGGGTGTTAACACACTGCAAATGCGCTGTGCTGTCATGAGGTCTGATTTCACACACGAGTACACAATGGAATTAAACATCACTTCTCATGCAACTACAACACAGTGAAACAGAAAGAAAGAAAAAGAGAGGAAAGAAAGAAAGAAACGCACTGGAGGTTTGCCATGTTGTTTGATTGTATCTGTTGCTGATGTTTTGGTCTGCAAAACTACTTCAGGGCATAAAGAATACAATGGTAAAAACTTAGCCTTTTTAGACAAAAACCTAAACAATGCAGGACAGGGGGATTATGTCATTAAATTAAGTTCTGCATACAGAAGCAATAGTTTAATATTCTGGAAAATATGCTTATTTGCTTTCTTGCAGAGAGTTACCGCTCTCATGTCTGTATGTTAAGTACGCAACTGGAGCAGAGCTTTGCATAAAGACTGGATGGAAGGACGGGGATACAGCTGGCCTAGCTGTCACCAATATAAAAATACAAGTGGCTCTAATCAATATTTTTATATTTACAATGGATCACATGACTACGTGTATGTAAAAGGGGTCACTGGTAGTGACACCACAGAATTATTGCCAACTCTGCAGTCGATCCCCTCAGCTTTACATAGCTTTAGCCACAGTAAGCAGCTTTTTTTTTTTTTTAAATAAAAAAACAACCAACAACTGTGTGTTTACCTGCCCAGCATCAAACAGCAGATAGCCAAAGTTAGCAACTAGCTGGTGAACATAGCGTGGAATTTAGCAGCTAAAGAGCCAGATATTTCCCTCAGGAGTTGGTGGAGAGCAAAACAAAGCTAAAATTAGAGTGAATATTACCAGCCAGGTGGCTAGAAACATGACTCCAAATAAATGCTCCATATCTGCTGGATGTGTAAATAGGCCCTTGTAAGCTAACAAGTTCGCCATATCAAATGAATGCGTCAGTGTTGTGTTTACAGCCTGTTTCTGCTGCCCCAAGCAGCCAAAAACAAAAGTTAATGAATCTCATTTGTTTAATCAGTGGTGTAACTATTTCGTGACAGTCTGTCCATCCACCCAGCATTTCTCTGCAGCATGTTCTGCTGGTCGCCTGGCACATGTTCACAACAAGTCTCTGGGAAGTCACTGTCTGTGCCTGGCTGTTCGCCAAGAAATAGTTAGAGCATGTAACTCCCCAAAATGTGTTCTTTGTTTCCATTGCTGTTTGTGTATGAATTAAACATACAAGATAGGACATGTTAGTGAGCTTTAGAGGTGTTGGTAGGCATATCTCTGAACTTTGGACAGAGCCAGGCTAGCTGTCTCCCCGTTTCCACTTTTTGTGTTAAGCTAACAGCCTTCAGAGAAATTAAAGTAGTATCAATCTTCTCATCTAACTCTCGAAGAGAAAACAAATAACCGTATCTCCCAAAATGTTGAACTATTCCCAAGTTAAAATATACTTAAAGAAAACAACACATAATGTTAAAATGTGTTTCAGAAGACTTCATGAGCGGGGCAGTTTTGGGTGCTTCAATGCCTACATTTGTAAATATGACATTTTCTAAAATAATCCTAAAATACACATGAAATGACTGATGTTGCCTTCATCACTAGTCAATAACAAATCTATGATTTTAATTTGGAGAAGGTACAATTGTTCCTTTAATTAATAAGAATTACTCTCCTACCAGAAACGATCCCCTGAGATTCAAAATATCTTTCTTTTTAGTACGCAAGTCAAAAGGGTATAAGAAAAGGGATGAATGAGGTCAAGTGCAAGTCATTTTCTCTTTCTTTAAGGACACCTGTACTAATCCAGCTCCGCTAAAATTTGCTTTTCAGCAGCTAAGAGAGTGTGGCAGGCTCTCAGTGGCCATCAACCACCTGCAAGTTAACTGTATGGGAAAAAGTGATAAGAGCACAGATGTTCTGTGGTTTCTATGGACCCCCAATGACATCTGACGTGGAAGAGACTATAAACTATAAAGCCAGGGGCCTCTGCATGGCCTTTGAAAAATCAAAAACAGCCTAGCAACCAAGACTACAGCAAAATATGTACATGTATGTAGACCAGTTGGCTAACCAGTGACCTACTTCTCAGATTAAAAATAATTTTTGATCGAAGAACAACAAGAAACAGTGAGAAAAATCCAACACAGGAGGGCACTGCTCCCCTATAGGAGTGTGTCATGGTCTTGTCCACCCTGAGAAACTGTCCAAGTGGATTCAAGGGTTACATATTGTTGGTAATAACTCTGGCAAAAGCACTCAAAGATATTAAGTTGTCATAAAAATGTGGGCCTTCTTGGTGCTCGCTCTCGCCCTCGCTGTCAGGGCGTCAGACACTAACAACGACACAGCGATTGAAGAAAAGCTTGTTATAGCCAGAGGTAAACTGCTGGTGAGTACAGATAGAAATCACAGATAACTTTAACTAAATTTCATCTAGATATCGTGTCATGACCATAAAATGTTCAGGATTTTGTGATATCGGTGCAGAGACAAGAAAACTTTAAAGGTCTGAAATGACATGAAAAGAGGACAGGGGACACAGTAATAGCATTCAATGAGCAAGTGGGGAAATGTGTGAGATGAGGGATAAGCCATGTGCGGTCATGTCAGTACGTACTCTGCTGAGATACGAAACTTATTTCCTGCACCTTTGATCACACAAAGAACGAAGCGTGCCCAATGCTATTTGTCATGCTGTTTTAACAACTGTCTGTTGGCGTCCCTGCAGGCTCCCAGTGTGGTCGGATGAGGCATAAAGAAAATGCCAGAGCTCCATCATTTTCTCCTGGAGCGCTGGGCTTTATAGTATCCTTGTGCCCCTGTGTTCCTCAGGCTTTTTGGTAAGACCGGACCTTTCCAGAAAAACAACTCTACAGATTTTCTCATGACCTCTTTCATAAACAAAACAATGTTCCTAGCAAGTTGCCAAGCCCAGTGCCAGCTCTGTGAGCTTTCCAAAAACTCTGCTCTTCCAAGTTGAAATCATGTTGAGTGAGTGTAAAAATAGAAAAACAGACGGGTGTGCTTTTATTCTTCACTGCCTACCTGTTGTTTCCCTTGATCCCTTCTTTCCTGTGTAGCCACAACTTGGAGTATGATTCATCAGAGGAGAAGAATCCACGTCTGATATTCTATAACGAAAAGGACGAGGTTGTAAAGGTGAGATGTGAGTTCAGGGATCTTTTACTCATCCGCCTTGTGATGGGGCTTATCTGGGGAGTGCCAGAATGTCAAGACAGATTCATGTAGGGAAGTTTTAAGACTGCTGCATCTGATATCAGATCCTCTGTCAGACACCAAGTCAAAACTGAGTGTGTTTGAGAGAGCGAGACAGAGTTGCAAAAAGAAAAAAACAGATGGCAAAAAAGAGGGAGAGTAAGAGAGTATATAAATTAGAGTTCCTGACAGCTGAGCAACATTTTTTTGTACTGAAACAGGATAGTTGGTATGAATACTGATTTTGTTTTTTTTTCATTTTTATGCCCTGAAATTACAACTGTTCAGTGTTTCCCACACACTTTTATTTTTAGAAAGAGCCCCTGAACCTGCATTTAGGCCAGCATGGGACAATAAAACTCTCCACTGAAACCAATGCTAATGAATTAATTTAGCGTTAGCCTCTTTTAAATGCAGAAAGAGCCACTGCTGTGATTTAAAAGTAAACTGCTCACATACTTTACTGTTTTCTTGAGGTTTTCACCTTTTATTTTCCCTCATAAAGCATAT
The DNA here is from genome assembly GCA_008360985.2 of Macquaria ambigua. Classification (NCBI taxonomy): domain Eukaryota; kingdom Metazoa; phylum Chordata; class Actinopteri; order Centrarchiformes; family Percichthyidae; genus Macquaria; species Macquaria ambigua. The sequence goes on from VMKM01000134.1 coordinate 327,020, forward strand.
GCAGGAGTTTTTCTTTTGTCACATTCAGGTTCTAATGTTTGTTGTTTTCATTTATTGCTTCATAATGTGGGCGTCTTTTGAGACTGTAATTCGACTTTAAATGAAGACTCATTTCAGAGACTAAATTATTGAACAAATAAATGAATACAAATGTGCAGGAGGAACCTCTATATCAGCAGTGACTGAACAAGTTTTATTAAAAATCCTATTTTGGTAGACTAAATGAATGTATCAGTATAAACTAACCTGAATCAGAACCCACTGTACGTCTGCAAACATGTACTTCTCTGCACACATCTAATTTACACTGCATCACTGCTTTTAAGCCTTTAACCATGTGTCCAAATGCATGTGTGTTTCCTGCCCGACACGTCAGACTGTTCCCGTGAAGAAAATGAAGGCAGACGAGATCAGCAGCCTGTTAGACTCACTCGGTTTCTTCAAGAGGTCCCAGAAAGGGGAAGAGGTGCCAGAGGAGTTTCAGCATTTCCCCCTGCGCGCCCCCAGGGATGAGCTGTGACGACACCTTGTGGCCAGACTCTGCCGCTGCACCCCAGCCACATTAATGACGAGTGGGGCCCCAAGGCCAAAACGATAAGCCAGGCACCATTCTGAGGACTTGCTGGCAGGGTGCTGCGTGCAGTGTCTTAGTCATTGCTGTGTCACTCTGTTTGTATGTTGAATTTAAATTAAAAGGATGGAAAACACCACAATAAATGACTGAGTGTGAATGTGTTTAATGTGCCATTTAATGTAGCCTACTAGTCACCTGGAATGGTATATATGAAAACATACCACAGCCATATGTGCACACACTGAAAACAGACATTTGAAGGGGATTTATCTGTATGGGTGAACAATTATATTTGTTTGTAAAATTGGGAAAGATTTCCTTTTTCTTTAATGAACATGCATTGTTCTGGTTTTCATTTTGGTCCCTATTCTGCTGGCCCTATTTATCTATGCAGAGCTTAAAATAACTGGTAAATTCTCTAATTAGATGAACAAACTGAGCATCATAAATGGCCAGTAACTTACTAACAAACTGCTATGCCGCTGTCTCAGCCTAATCCCCAGCCCGTCCCCTTCACTATAATCTGATTAGCAGTGGAGTCTGCCAGCATGCGTCTGTGTGTGTCCATTTGTCTCCATGCCGTCATGCATTTGTGTACTTGTGTGATTTAACACAACAAGGATTAGTAGCAGTAGACGCAGGGAAGGACACAAACACAGTTTTGGACTGTTAACACTTCCTGACTCCTTGGCTTGGTCATGGTCACCAGCTCTACCCACAATGCCTGTGTTTTACTCGCCTGTTCCCAAGAACCTGCAGATGGGTCTGGCCTACATGGGAGGCTCCGTGTTCACCAACAACAGGACAGCAGACAGCGACCTAACCAGGGAGCAGGAGGACACCTCTGGTTGGTTACTGGTTCCACAGACTGTTTACACCTAGTATAGTGGACTTTACTGCTATATAATCTAAGATAACATTTTAGAATACATTATAATATAGTATAATGATAACATACAGGGAAAATATGTGATTATGTGTCTGATATCATATATCTAACTGTAAGGGGTAGACAAAATAATGTGAACACTACACAAAAACTCCTTTAACTCTGATTTGCACAAATTCTTTAGAATCGGCCAGTATTCTGGAGAGTGGGTTGTCACACATTGTCCGTCATTCTCTTGACATATTAATTATATTTTTATTGAACAGCGCTCCTGCGATTACTAATGTACGTGTTGGCCTTTTTGAAGATTTGTTTCTTGTCTTATGCTACTTTAAAAAGTCACATGACAAAGTTCTGATTTCCTGACCTCATCTATAGCTGACAAATGCTGCATTGAACCTATGATCAACCTTTGCAGTGCTGGTAATTGCGATGAAGTTACATTAGAGGTTAAGTCCCTTTTCATGAGCTGTGTACATTACTTTGTCTATCTGTATATGTTTTTTAGCTCTATATTTTTATGGTGTCTGCAATACACAGACAAAGCATACCCCTGACATCTAAATTGTGGAATATTGTGTTCCATGCACATCCATCTGTTATGATGAGTATTGTGCAAAGAAAATGTTGATTATAGTGAATGAGTATTTCTATACTTTTTCTTGCAGTGGTCAACGAGCTGGTTTCTCACCTTCCCCTGCAGATGCTGCTGTACTTCAACATGTTTTACTTTCCCTGTTGGTGGTTTTCTGCTGTTTTCATGTTGGAAGTAAAGGTTAGTTGGTGATCTACATTTTCACGGACTAGATCATGTTTTTAGTTGTTTTCACTTTGGTTCTCATTGTTTCCTTGCAGTTGTAGTCTGTTCTGGGTTCACACTGATGTATTATTATACAGGAACCGGGAATTGTAAAAATGAAGTCACAAGGATTGATAGGTAGCTCATTCATTGGACAGTTTTGATGACCTGTCATGTCGCATCATTAATGTCAAATGGACAAAAATCAAAAGACGGTTTATTCTGGTGACTGAGAGCAAGTCATGCTGTACTTCACTGCACTTAAAGGCTTTACCCATGTAAAAAGAAAAAGTATACTCAAGCATATAAAGATAATATTTAGTGATGATACTTTTTATGTATTCAGAAATGGCAGAAGTTGTGTTAAATTTAATACACTTATTAAATCCACTATGCGTCAAATTGGAATCGTTTTGACTTTGGCGCCGTCTAGTGGCAGCAGCTAAAAAGACTCTATGGCAACTCCCTCAGATCTAACCAGGAAAGTAATGGAGTGAAAGCACCACATATGGCAGACTGCACCGCTTTTCACTGGGATTATTTCATATTTCTGTAAAGCCAAATGTGTGCATGTAAAGGATGGCATCATACTTTTATCTGTGTTTTTAGGTATGTTTGGCCACTAAATAGTACACTGTTTGAAGTCCTGTGAGCTGCAAGTAAAAAGCTTTCATTCCTTCCTGACATACTGACATCCCAGCTCTGCTTTATTTCCAGTTCTATTATCTTCCCGGGTACTACCAGGCTCTGCTCATAACCGGGATGATCCTCCTCACAGTCACTGAAGTGGTCCGACTTTATCTGGGCTACATTGGCAACCTTAAAGAAAAGGTAATTCAAATCAACATCCTCTCTGAAGCCCATCGCAGGGCTCTTTTATGAACCCATCTCCTGAATAACACAGCGGAGGAAGTGGCTGCTTAAGTATTCTGGCTGCGTGTGTAAACAATCAGCTCTTGGCTACAACTGTCTATTGAGTTTGTGTGTGTATGTGGACGTGCAGGTGTGTGTGTGTGTGTGTGTGTGTGTGTGTGCATGTGGACGTGCAGGTGTGTGTGTGTGTGTGTGTGTGTGTGTGTGTGTGTGTGTGTGTGTGTGTGTGTGTGTGTGTGTGTGTGTGTGTGTGTGTGCTTTCATGTGGATACAAGTGAAGCACTTGATGCCTGACTGCTCTATCTTTGCATCGCCCCCATCCACCAACCCAAATTCTCTCTCCCTCCCTTCCGCCCTGTCATCAGGTGCCAGAGCTGGCAGCCTTCTGGCTCCTGTCTTTCATGTTCCAGCTGCCAGTGCTGCTGTTCTTCCTGACCGATGAAGGAATTATCATCCTTCCTCTAGAGAGAGCCGTCCACTCCCTCTACCTCCTCTTCCTGCTCGCCCAGATCCTGGCTTCCTTCCTGGCGCTCAGGACCATGACCCGAAAGCTCACCATGCTCTTCCATCTGCGCCAGTTTGGCAAGGTGGAGAACTTCCACCACACAGGGATGAGCCCTGTCTATGGGCTGCCCTACCACCGCAGCGTGCTGCCCGTGTCACCCACCCATGATATGTACCATTAAAGTAAAAATCCATTTTCAATTAACTGTACTTTTGTTTACTTTAAGTTTCCCAGAATGCCTCTCAACAACTGCATGAATGTGAGTTTGTTACTTTCAATCAATTGTGGCATTGTGAGCATTTAAATACACCTATCCAACCATTTCATAAAAACTAGGTTCTGTCATTTTTGTGACTGCATTGCATTCTGGTCTTTTGAGGCCACTGTTAGTGCACAAATGTACAGTATGTGTGCCGTATCTAAAAAAATATGACATCTCTAGAAAGAAGCCTGTACTATTTGATTTTTAAAAAAAACACTGATGCAAAATCCTGACATTTGCTGTTGTTGTTTTAAAAAGACGAAAAACATCCTTTTAGCCCCACTCTAAACGTCAAAACCTGATCCCATGTCAGCCAAACTGTTGTGGAGTGATATGACTTTACAGGGAAATAGAGCAAAATACGCCATCAAACAACAAAATGGGCTCAGAAATACAAGGCAGCACATTGCCAGTAGCTGCTTTTATCAAACAGTTAAAAGGGTTTCATTTTTTCCCTTCTTTAATGATGATGGATGATGGAGGCCGGAGTGTTGGTGGAACATAATTGTTTTTGCCGAGGTAGATTCAATTTTTAGCCCATGAGACAAGATTAGGGTTTCCCAGGTATGAAGCAACCTGTTCTTTTGTTTCTGGAAGGAACAATGTGAGACTTACATTAAATGTTTCCAATTTATCTTTAAGTTGTTCCTAAAGTATATAATATTACTGTTACTGTTTCATAAGTGGGATGCAGGAATCGCATTTCTTAAGGCTTGTAAAGTGAAAGAGTTTAAACCTAACTGCAGCAGAATTGTGTTAAATATTTATGACCACACAGTGGCAGTCAGTGACCAAAAGAGGGATGGGGAGCGTTTGACAGTGCTGCAAAGTCCAATGAGAACAGATTATCATGCAGCACATGTCCTGGTCAGGAAACCCTCTGGCAGCAGAATAAAGGTTAGGCATGTCCACACTTGAATATGATGTATTATTTGATAATCTATAACTCCAGGTCGTGTCTACATGGAAATCGATTTCATATTTTGTTTTTCTTCTGTTTGGATATGAAATGTAGCCTCTATAGATGTCACACTTGTTTTGCAACAAGCTTACAGCCAGTATTTGGTGCTATATTATGTCTTTGCTGTTGAGAAATTGTTTTGAGTGTGGTGCACTAAGTTGTCAACAAGCTGGTTATGTGAGAGACTCAGTTTCTGTGATCCAGCATGCTTATTCCGCGCTACTTTATATTCAGGAAACAACAAGCTGCAGTGGGTGCTGCACTGCTCATGGAGAGCAGAAAATGAAAAAAAAAAGAAAAAACATTCAGAGTGGAGGATGTCATGTATGCTTACCACTTTATGTAGAAGTGGGGGCTCAAAAGATACCCTAAACGTGAGGTGACATATTGCTGCAAAGAAGGAAGATGTGTATTTACTTTTCTATGTATCTATCTATTGGTTGTCCTTAGAGATAAAACGAATGAAAGGGTTGAAACAAGTTTATCAAGTTGCACCTGGACACATGGACGTTCTTACATGAATTCAATACCCTAAAAAATGTATGTCATGTGACTTTGTGGAGTGGAAGAAACTGCCACCAGTACTGATGATGAAGCAGCTTGGTTTGGTGCTTCGAGCACAAAGCTAGAATGAAAGAAACCATTGAAGACAAAAAGCAGTTTACTGTACTGTATGTGGTATATGTCAGGCAAGTACAGCAGAAATACAGTATGCCACATTCAAATATGGAAGTTTAGTGAGATAGTCTTTATTGTCGCAGGAGGAAATCTATTTCCACAGCCTGCACATGCTTGAGTCTTTTATGAAAAACATGCAGATACACACTAAAGATACAATTAATACATGGTCATATTTACACATATAAATGTGTGCCCCTACATATATCTACGCATGTACTTAGACACACATTTGAATATGAATGTAATATTGAATATGAACAGAAGCGTCTTCAGCCAAAGACTACCCCCAAGATGTTCCACCGAGCAGCACAGGAGATAATTCCTGACTGTTTAACTCATCCCTGCTTTGTCGCTGTGTGGACGTCGGTGGAGTGAGAGGCTGCTGAGGTCTTACTGGACTCACTAATTGGACTTCATAATTATATTTTCAGTAACTTCTGGCACAGTGCAATACATCTTTGTAACTTTTAACTTATAATTACATTCATTCTGCACACCTTGAAGTGAAGTGTGAATTTCCCCCTGGGGGTGAATAAAGAATCTATCTATCTCTGTCTGTACACATCATATACATATTGTTATTGTTCTACTGAGGATTTCATTTAGGACTTCTACAGCAGAAGGCACAAAGCACCTGCCAAAGCAGTGAGCCCTCCACCACTTAAAGTGCTGCATGTATCTGCAACCAGACAGAAGTAATGTGAAGAGTAGACTGAGGGGGTGATCGGTGTCATTTGCTGTTGTGAGGGCTCTGCATGTAGATATCATAAATAGTATTTTTGATATATAGATCAGATTTTTCTGAAAGTTCCGATATATTTATTTGGCAGGAAATGGCATATTGTGTCAGGCCCTTTCATTTTTCTCCTCTTTGAGGTTTCTTCCTTAGCTAATCACCTGATTTTGTTCACCTGCCTGCCCAGCTGCACCTTGTCACTCATTAGCTCTTCCCAGTTTATATATAGAGGGCTGTTTGCAGTTTGCTCTTTTCCAGATTGTTTGTTGTCTGTCTGTACCTGTGCTGTTTCCTGTGGCAGTTCCTGTGTCACCAGCTCAGACCACTTACCAGATTTTAAAGAAAAGCAACCATATCACTTCACACCCCATAAACTTTGATTTACAGCACATAACAGGAGGAGTACCAAGTGGCTGTTTGTCTTTTTGACTGGTCTTTCAGTGCAAACAGAGCTAAAGCTGTCTCATAATGCCAGATGTTCAGACAAGTGAAGTGTTCATGGAAAAGTCACTTTCAACCTGTTTATCCTCTTCAGTAAAGCCAAAGAGAAAACAAACCCATGCAGACAGACACCGACAAAAGGAGGCAATTCTGAGAAACGCTGCTAAAGCTGCGGGCATCACACCGAGCTATGATCCTCTCAACCTTGTTCTCATCTGTTGACGGTAATTATACCAAGGAGTCACCATGAATCTTATTGTCACGCATTGATTTGTTGAAAATGCTACTCGGAGCATCTTTAAGCATTGTTTTTTCTTTTCTCCTCCAACTAATATTCATTATGGTAAACAGAAATGTAGTGATCACATTTCAGAAGAGAAATAGTTTATATCTTTCTCAGAGTGACACTAGTCTTGACGTTCTGTATTCTAGCATTGCTTTCACGCTGCCCACTCTCCAGAGAGTATGGTACGTTCACCAGGATGCTCTGACCCATTCAGCTTCTCCTGTATCCGGTTTTAATAAGTATGAACTCTATTAGATGCTGGAGAGGAAGAAGATTAACCAGCTGGTGGTGAAAAAAGGAATAGAAACTCCCCCTGGAGACACAGTGGTCACATCTGAAGCAGCTCCTCGCACCTTTTGCCTCATCAAATTGCCTTTCGTTGGTGGAGTGTGGTGAATAATGGCCTTGGATAATCTGGGGACACAATGTTCTCTATCTCACTAAACATTGTTTCCCTCATGCTTTTTTAGCATCCTCTTTGAAAATGTGCTCCTGCAACTTCTGATCAAGTTTTCTTCTTCATGACTTTTCCACAATACAGCAGCGTATAGCGCATCGTCAGCTGGGCTTCGTGGAGTCTGTCATCACCTTAATTATGATTGGGTGCAGCTCAGAGGTAATCACAGAATGTGACTGACAAGGCTGTGCTAAGCACCGGCGGGAAGCAATATCCAAGACATCACAGCGACATCCTCATCCCTTATTTCAGTAATCCCTCACGGTGGAGAGCTCGCCGGCCGTGCCACAACGCCTGGAAATGTTCCCGTCCTCTCTTAATCCCAGGTGGTTGAACAATGAGCTTTAACCCTCATAAACTATTGTAGTTCAGCTTCATTCATAAACTGCAATGACAAGTGCACACCATGTTTTTATTATTATTATTATATATATATATATATATATATATATATATATATATATATAATATATATATATATAATTTTTTTTTTTTTTAAAAGGGTGAGTTCACTCAAATTACAAGAAAACATTTTCTCACTTAAAGAATAATAAATAAGTAATAAGGCTGGCGATATTTATATTTATCATGAACAAATCCCATGAAAAGACCAAACCTAATACTGAATTGATCCTACTAAGTATTGCCTACTGTTTATTTCTCTTTGCCATAGACCACTTTTGTTTTCCAAAAACTTTTAAAAACGCACCAATGTGCCACACTCTTGCACCGGGTGACTTGTTCCTTCATTATGATGAACATGGGCACTGTGGTTTGTGTTTTAGACTTGTTTTTTTTAAATGAAACAATATATTTGTGACCTTATCTTTTCATGGGATTTGTAGACAATAACAAAATACAGAATATCAGCTTGGTATTTATTTGTTGCTTTCTTAAATTTCTTTAATGTTTCTTTAAACAATTCTTGTTCATGTTGCCTTGTTTAGTTTGTTTTTGTATTGGGTAGGACTTTGTATAAGCCCCTTGGTGTCTTTCCTCCCCTGCCCAAGCCCAGTGCCAGAATAATGCAAAACCCCAGATTACATTCATTCCATTTGCCATTTAATGTACGCCTTTAAACTTCTTGCTTTCTACAATATCTGTGCATGGCTCCCTTATGGTTGAGGTTAGGGAGAGATATGGTTATAGCAAATAAACTATGGTGAAGGTACAGTTAGGATATGGCAACTAAAACACTTGGTTGAGGTTAGGAAAAGATCATGATTACGGTTAATAAAAAACGTGAATGTTAATTGCAGGTCTGTGACAGGAGGCAAAATCTGGTCTCTTGCATGAAATTTGGAAAGTTGGCATTGAACGTTAATCATGAGGTGAAGAATCATCCAATATGGACGTAATTCCTAGGGATACTGGGCTTGCCCCTACAACATCTGTTTTATTGTCATTTACCATGATGTTTTAATTGTGCAAACTAACTAGAGGTGAGAAAATGTTTTGGTGAACCAGACCTTTAACTTAACTGAATCTGCTATGCTATTAAAGAAACTCATTAACCAAGTAACACATCCACAACTGACCCACCTCTGCAGGCCCCTGCTATTCCTCCATAACCTGTTTCCATTAGCAACTGAAGGAAAATACTGTGAGCCTCAGTTGTGCAGGCCTGCAGGGAGTGTCAAGCTGCGAGCCTACCGCTAAATCCTCTGGGACACTTTTCAATCTTTCTTACTAATTTCCCCAGATATGGCTGATAGAATAGGACCTGACATCTGCACAGACAGCAATATGATGGTTGATGGGAACACATGTATGGCTCCATTATTTGACGCCATTGCTATGACCCAAATGCTTCCACACTCAAACCAGAATGAGCCGAAGTGCCTTTTTAAGGGTACAGAATACATATTGCCCAATTACTGACTCTAAATGATATTGGGCTATGAATTTCAAATCTCATTCATAAGCCACTTATATTGTCTCCACCTTTACAGCCAGCAGGCTCTGCAGAAAATGTGACATCATACTGGCAGGCAGGGAATCTTGAAACTGAAATTGGTGGCTGGATATTTTCAATTTGGGTCTGATTGCCTGGGTGAGGGGGAATGGCAGGGCAATTCACTTCTCCCAGTGGTTTAAATGGCCACTCACCAATACAGTACAGATGAATATTTTATCAGGAGCGACAGTATTAAATCTGCAGAGCTTGATGACACAGGAGAATGTACTGCCTTCAGAGCAAACCACATAAAAGCTGTTATATTGAGTTTATGGGTTGTTTTTTTTATTTTGCTATAATTTGAGAGGATTTTGAATAGAGCCATTTGCAAGTTACCTGAATTTGCTCTTTACATGAAAGGGAGGTTTGTTTCACTCTGGGAGCTGGATTTCTAATCTATTGAAAAGCTCAGGCTGGGTTTGCTCCTGCGGTGTATATGCAGGAAAATGAAAAGTACAGTAGACTCAGTCTCTAATGCACACTTGTTATTTTCTGTCCATATTTTTACCTAAAGCTTTGACTGAATCCTGTAGCTCTGTTTTTACAAACTGGAGACTCTATGTAAATGTTGACCTTTTTAAAGGACAAGATTTTCATGATCCCTGAATTCTTCAAAAATATAAGATTTTTGCATGCATCTGTAATATCACATAAAATCACAAAAATATACATGATACAATATGATTTCAATATATGAACATTTACCTTCAGTCAAACATACATAAAAAAATCAATACTAACTAATGTGTAACAAAATAATTTAAATATTTTACCAGGATAATCCACTCTATATCAATACCTGGTACATACTGTATGTTAAAATCAATACTGGACACAAACACTAAAACAAATGAGAGTAATGGTCTGCACATTCTGTCAGTCAAGTGTACTGACATCCAGATTTCAGTTTACATTTGAAAGCCTGTTTATTAGTTTGGTCCATAGATTGTATATAAAGATGGACGACGCGTCTCCACTTCCTCCTACTGTTCAAAAATGAAGCCAAAATATCTCGGATACGGGAGCTGCCATCTTGCGCTGGTGATGTCATTTGGATCCAGAGTCTGCGCAGTAGTGATCCGCGGCTCGAGTTCCCGTCTATACAGCCGCCTGAACCAATCGCAAGCACACTCACAGCTGTCAATCATGACGTGACACCCCGTTTTTATAGCATCAAATAATTAAAACAAAACTTATCAGAAAACGAACACTTGAACACACATCAGTGTGATAAGAACTACCTAAAATGACAGAAACCGTCTTTGGGGAAAAATGTATTTGACGTGTACTTTGATTTTTCAGTTCGGCCCATGTCCCATCCGCTAACATGGAGGAGGTGGGGCTTATGACCTATACTGCAGCCAGCCACCAGGGGGCGATGGAGATGTTTTGGCTTCACTTTTGGGGAACTGTCATGTCATCCATCTTTGTATACAGTCTATGCTTTGGTCGAGTCAGTTTTATTAATATAGCCCAAAATCACAAATTTGCCTCAAAGGGCTTTACAATCTGTACAACATATCCAACTCTATCCATAGACCATCAGTTTGAATAAGTAAAAACACTAAAAGGAAAACAAACAACCCTCTTTAATGGGGGGGGGGCGGTCAACAGGAGGGATCTGCTGTAGATATCGTATCTACAGTGTAGACAGCTAACAAGAGTAAATTCACAATATGGAGGAGAGACAGGAGGTATGTTCCAAACATACATGAAGAATATGGATCAAGGAAGATGACTATCAACTTCTAGGTGCTGCCAAAACAGACCAGAGCCACATGACTCCTCTCTATCATAACGACCTGGAAAGACCACTGTCAATACAGTTACTTCAATTCTCTTCACAGTGGTGTCAATTTTTGATGTTAACGATCGTTAACTCGGGACTGACACTGTTCTGTTAATCTGCAGTAGCTGGGAGCCAGGCTGTTGGTCTTTGAGAGACAGATTGTCTTATTGTTTTTAATATAGCCTATGTATCCAGGACTCCCTAGAAAGCAGTGTTGATATTAAGTGGATTCCTTGTGAAATAAAGTGAATTGAAATTGTTCCACGCATCTAAGTGAGTAAGGAAATCACCATAGTACATATGGATAAGGAATTTTCAGTTTACAAATGTCTTGGACCCAATCGAGCTACCAGCTTCAATCATGTTGTCAATCTATGTCTGTAAAACATTACGTGTTTGAATGTAGAAATAAAATGCAACCTGCATTTGGAGGGTTGCACAGCCTTCCCAGAGTTCCCATGAAACGGAAACATTTTTAGGCAGAACAGAACCATGTTACTCCAGTCTGGCTACAGCTATCTTCTTCTCTGCTCACAGAAATCTAACCAGGAATCTTGCCAACAAACTTAGTCACTCCATCCATCCATCCAGCATTAGAAGTTGTAAATCCCTCACTATTATAGGTTAAATTTTACTACACCATAAAAGCCATCCATCTGCCTGTCAAATCCCTTGGCCTTGGTGAATTCTACAAGTAGTAGTAATGTGTGGGAAACAACTAAATCAGGGAGCAATAGTCAAGGACACTGAATACAATAGACAATCTGATAGATGCTTTAGCTGTGGTGGATATTAAGCCTGTGACCCTTCAGTTAAAGGACAATTACAACAATACGTTTACCAAAGTAAGATATGTTGCAGAAGGCAACTGCATGAAGTGCAAAAGAGGAAAGCATCCCATCTCTTTCAATGAGATCCAGTGGAGTCACTATTTGCCGAAATGAAATTCTGGTATTGGTCATGGCCACTGGCAGCACAACTGATGGATGAAAAGCAAAATACTGCCTAAAAAATCTGTGACCAAGCATTTCATCCAAAAGAAACCTGGGCTTTTGTCCCTTTTGGCTTCCACAGTCATAAAATGATCCCAGACTAGCCAGGCTGAACACAAAACATGCTGTGATGAATTTAATCACATTACGTTACATGATTTCCAGACACTGAATTCCAAACTGTTACCTACAGTTATCTTCAGCCTTCATTCAGTGTGGCATTGCCTATATTGCAGCTTTAAAGTCATTGGTGGCTTCTTTTGCCAAGACCATTGATTTGATTTGTAGACGTTGTCAATAATTCAAGGTTTGTGAGACAACCACTCTGACCCACAGCTCTGACCCATAGTTCAACCTATAACCGAACAGATGACAAAAACACCGTACTTGAGCAGGTGTGAATTACAGTTCAGCCACTGACAGTGTCTGATGATCAAAGGGTCTTGTCATTGAGTGAGCAGGTGGGGGTTAACCACCTCTCAAGGACACTTCAGCTTCACGTGATGGATCTACAGTAACCTTGGCTGTTGCAGGGACTGCGCACATGAACCGTCTTTCTTGCATCACCATAGAAATATCATCATTCCTGCTTCAGGCAGGCGCTCGTAAAGAAACTGAGGCATGCTTTTGAGAGGCTATAGACTATTGACTATATAGTGTTTTTTCTTATGTAGTTTCTTCGTATATAGCTAGACTCAAAGGAGAGCACTTTTTAAAGCGTGGCTAACAATTAGCGTAGCTAATGTTAGCATAGATATTGCTAGGTAACTGACTACAGTTACACTGCCACATTTTAGCATGTCACAGAAACATTTCAGTGGTTTTATCATAAAAGTAAAAGAATAATTAAACGCACTGTAACTTTACCTCAACAGGAGACATGTTTGTTGTTTCCTGCTTGTGGTCCCACTCTCAACGGACTGCTATGACCTACAATGTGAGGGTCATGTCACCGGAGGGGGTAGCTGAGATAGCACTATGGCTAGCAGGCTAATAGCTAGCATATTTACTGCTGGCTGACCACTATTGGCTGTGCGTGCTGTTATTACAATGTTAACTTATAGGTCACACTGGTTGTGTGTTTGATAATATTGTTACGTTTAATCTAAAACATGTTACGATGGACACATTTCAGCAGGAATCGATTTAATGAAAGTATAATTTGTCTTTTCACTACAATACCACTGAACTGTGTTAGCTTACTACTAAAATGAACCTACTGTAAATACATGGTAGGTTGGTTAAAAAAAACAAACGTTACCATGTTTTTCTCTTTGCTGTAGAGAGTTTTACTCATTTTCCTGGGACTGTTATCTGTGTTATGTGCTTCTTCACTGCTTAGCTAACGTTATACAGTAAAAGTATAAAAGCCAGCAAGGCTACCAAAAAGTAGTCTACTGACGCCGTTGGTTGTCTCTGTCGGTCATCCCTGACCCTTGCTTTGCAATTCGTTGTGGTCCGTGGAGAGTCTCCCATTCCACTCACTCAAACTCAGGTTGCCTAATGATGTTTTTAAAGCAACTGACTCAAGTGAATCTTGAGAAATGAAGGGAAGTTTCTGGCATCTTGTAGCCACAGTGGCTGCTGTTTAACAAAAGTTAAATTAATTTCTATATTGTGTATTACTTGACAGCAAAAATCTTTTGGAAGTTCTCAAATCTCACATTTATATTGCATATTCTGTATGAAGTTGGAAGTCTTCAATTAAATCTCCTGCCATTTGTGGCTTTTGATTAATGCTTTTCTTTGTTCTCAAAAGAAATTGTGACGATATGAACATAAATATTAAGGCTCATTTGGGCCCTTCTATTAAACAGCAGAGCAGCAGATTTCCACTTCCAAGCTGGGATGAAGCAGTTGCAGGCCCGCCAGCCGTTTGATTCAGGCGGGACTCTGATATCCGTTTGAGGTGTGTTCAGACAAAAGTATTAAAGCTTTTGGTCTGTGAGATTCCAGGAGGATAAGAGTGTTTATGCTAATTGATCGGTGGGATGCATGTGGTGCAAATAAACAAAATTTATAATTAATTTCGGAATAATGATGATTTATTCAGGAAAAATGACTCAAAACCTGTAACACCCCAATAAGTGCTCTCATGTGAACTCTATTTTCTGGTGTGTCTGTGTTTTTGTCAGGGGCAGCAACAGCAGAAGCAGAAGCCACTGAGCTTCTGAGAATTCTCCACAGGCGCTTATGGGAAAACATGTTTTAACTGTGATAGTTAGCCGGATGATCGAGCTGCCTCCAAGCTGACAAACAGTTAAGGGAAAACATGGCGGAGAGTGATGCCAGGCTTTTGAAAGAAAACTAATAACTGCTTTTCAGCCTGACAATAATTCATGTGAAGCCCAATGCATCAAAGAGATAAAAAGCGGAAAGTATTTGACAATCAAGCTATAGAGATTAAAAATGTATGATCAGAAGAGGGCACAACGTCCATCTCATAGAGCCGCATTTATCTTCACGTTCTTCATGAAATATTTATTCAGGCTGTATAGTTTCCAAAGTAATGGTTTGTTTATATTTTCTTACTCGGGCTGGATTTAAGCCACATGTATTCTGACTACTAAAATGTCAAAGAAAAAAAAAGTACTGATATTCACTGGTTTTTAACCTCTTTAAAGCCTCTAGTTAATGCAACCTAGCCATCTCATGTATATTCTTAATGCTCTGCTTAGTATTTTCTGCCCACGGGCCACTGGTAGACTCCTGGGGAGAGAGCAGCTTCAATTCAATTAAAACTGGAAGTTCGGTGACTCCTGATCCAATCAAGCTCTTGGCTCCGGTCCATGACCATGACGTGAATGATAATGCCACTGAAGACAATTGCAGAGACAGACAGCAACATGACACACTGGAATCTGACAGGCAGGACCATGATGGAAGTTTATAGCACTGAAATGAATTTAAAAAAAACAGTGAGACCAAGTATATGTCTATAAGTCATTGCAGCATCAATGGCCAGATGTCAAGAGACTGCAA
Source organism: Macquaria ambigua (assembly GCA_008360985.2). NCBI lineage: Eukaryota > Metazoa > Chordata > Actinopteri > Centrarchiformes > Percichthyidae > Macquaria > Macquaria ambigua. The sequence continues at coordinate 342,204 of VMKM01000134.1, forward strand.
TGATGATGTTTCAGTTTGAATGCTAGCAGAAAATTCCCCCAATGCCACACTGTGCTGCACTGCTCCGTCAGGCTGATGGAGAAAAGAAACGCAACATTAACTGATGGCAAAAAGAAAAATGGGACACAGATATGATATAGAAATATAAACAACAGAAAAGCAAAAAAGGCACAACAATGAAATCTAGTCTAGTATGAAGGTTAGCCATAGAATTATCTTTCTTCCATTACCCATAATACAACTTGGCCACTAATATGTCAGTTGGAGATTCGGATGTGTTATAGTAGAGGCAGCTAATGTAGCCTTGAGCCGCTAGCCTCAAGCAGAGATGAGGAGGGTCTGGAAAGCTCACTTCTTTCTAACTCCACAACCAACTTGATTTTTTCATTTTCAAACTTATAGTCTTCAATCCCAACTGACACTGACTCAAGTGACATCACTTGAGGGAATTTGTCACACTTCGCACAGCGCCCCAAAAGGCTTTTCTCACATATTCAGTAGTACTCCCCAAGACCTGTTACTTCCCCTTTTAAGATTAAAAAGTGGAGCTACTGTAGTGGCAAAAGTGTTTCATTGCTTATGAATTCAACTTCGTTAGTGGACTTTCTCTCATAAGTTCCAGAGTCTCACTATTTTGGGAGATTGAAGTTTAAAGGTCCTGCTCACCCACACAAGTGTTTTTAATTACTCTGGCTGATTATACCTCTGCTGCCCAGGCTGAAGCTGGGTATTACGTGGCCAAACTCCTTGTACTAATAAGAATGATAAAAGGTATAAGTTGTCCCAGCCAAACAAGTGCAACGTAACTGAGGGAACAAGGGAAATGCTAATTAATTAAATAGTGAACAACACAGGTCTGAGAGGTCTCACTAGCCAAAATAAGAGGAAACACCTGTGTGGACATACCGGGGTTTCAGTGATAGCCTACTTAGCATTAATTGAGGGGTTAATTTTCGGGTCTGGCTTAGAGTTAGGTGTGTTGGTGTGTCTGTTATTGTGAAGAGCAAATGTCCTCAAAACAGTCTCGGTTTGAAGACATTTGTAGTTTCACCTTAATGAAGGTAACTGTGGGTTGTGTTTGGGGTTACGAGTTGAGTATGAGAGTTAGGCTATAAAATGCCTTCCAGTATGTCTACACATGGCACATTTCAGCCTTTTTTAGTTGTCTCACTTTACACACATGACTGCGACCCAAAGTGTTGCAAATAGTCATATTTCTTTCACAGCATCCTGATAAAACTATTGCTGCATTTTGTGCTCCAGCCCAGAGAGGAAATCATCTTGCTCTCTTTCTCTCAGCTGTTGGCTGTTACAGGGAGTGGTCTGGTTGTTTGAGAGACAGGAGTTTCCTGTGTATATATGTGAGGTTGTGCAATAACCACTGTACATTTTGAATTTGTGGAGGAAGCATGCATAATACACAAAGCCTTGTCACTCTGTAATCCTTGAGCACCTTGTGTGACCGCCTCCTGCAGCACCACTGCCCAACACTTCTGCAGCACAGAGCCACTGAGCCTCTGAGGCTGCATTGAGGGATATTATCCCTGCAGAGGGACCTGACAGGGTTGATGGCCGCAGGCAGGCAGAGGGTCACGTCTCTAAATGTTGAGATCCAGGCTCCCTAAATTTAAGGCATTACAAACTGCTCATGAAATTGACTAACCGTGGCCTTTCGCTTGCTGTGACCTTAAGCTTTCAATTAAGAGCTTTGTAAAGGTGAAATGATTAGGCATTTCTCCAACTAGATCTCATTAGGTACAAGGGGGCGCCTTTCAGCCTTTTGTGTGAATAGAAAGTTACAGTACCTCATGCACAAGCACTGTCGCTAGGGTTTACAACTTTTGATAGAATCACACAACTTTAACAGGCCAGGTGCTTGTGTGACAGCAACCCTTATCTGAAAACAAATCTACCTTTTTAGACAGCTCACTGAATGTGGGATGAATATAATGAATGAAGATACAAATCAACATCCACATCATAATGTTTTTTTCAGGTACATAAAGTCTTTTTGTGTAGTTTGTATACATATTTCCAGTTTGTTAAAGCCCCTACACAAGCTACACCACAGGTGTTTTTACTTATTTGGGCTGATTAGACCTCTTTTCAGGACTGTGTGTGTGTGTGTGTACAGGCTGTTCTTGATTGACGGTTTCTCTCTCTCTCTCTCTCCTGTTAATTTGTTGCACCTGTTAGGGTGGGGCAGCTAACTCTTTCACTGCTTCTTTTTGAAGCCAGAGAAGTTCACACACAATGCTTGAAATACTATTTGTGAGGTCTTAAATTTCTCTTGCCAGGATGGTGTCTTTGTTAGTTTCCCCAATGTTTTCTTGCTTATTCACTGAATGCCTTCCAAAAATGACTGGTTTCCAAATTCCACAAAATGTTGAAGCTAAAAACTAGTACAAAGACGGTACAAATTATTTCCCAACTGCAGCCAAAGTGCGGTACAAATGTGGTCCAGAAAATGGCATAAATTTGGCTGTGGCAAATTTATAGGAATGCACATAAAACACTGCCTTTTAGCATCACTTTGCAGTATTTTAGCTCACTTGCTGAACTTAGTTCATAAGTTAAATACTTTTAACTATGACAACTTAACAGACAACAACATTTCGCCCTCCTGCTGAATCAGGTTAATAAAGATACAAAAGAAAACACAATTCAATAACATTTGCATCATAACATGAGTCTTATTCATCCACTTAAAGAGACAAGAAATGTGTTCATTGGACTTCATGTAGTTCCTCTTGCCTCCAGACCCCTCACTGCTCAGAAAGGTGGGTTAAATTACACTCCCTGCTGTCTGAAAGAGCAGCACTGCAAATGCAGAGAATGTTTACAGGAGTTTTCTTGTTTTGTTAAATCATTAGTTATATAGTAGTATGGTGTTTGGTGACCTCATGTACTTCCAGCAGAGCTCCACCCAACTTAAACCTTTTAGATCTTAGCAGCTAAAATAACTAACTACTGTGTGCGTGTCCAGAGCCATTCAATTATGTTTTTAATTATTTATTTTCTGAAATCATAAAATTTCTCTAATTTCTCGAACCTTAATAACATAGCCAGAAAGGACATTTGTGATCCAACTGCAAACCCTTCATTGAAGCTCTGCCACATTATAGCTGAAAAACAAAAACACCAAAGCTCTTCCTCGTGTCAAAAAAAGAACACATAAAATGAATAAAAATATAAATACATAAACAATAAAAATAAAAAATAAATAAATAAAACTTGAAATCTGGCAGCTGCAGCTGGCCCAACGTCAGCAGCGAGCGCTCCATCTGCTCCAATCAAGTCCAGCACTGATGGCATCAAATAGGTCCCCAGATCCTCACTCACATAAGCAAACTGGCCGTGACCTAGGGGTCGACTTGAATGACATCTCTTCTTGGCAGGAAATATAACATTGTTTGATTTCCTGGAAGTCTGATGATTACTCTTCATCTCCTGAGCTGTGAATGTGCTGGAACGGGGCACAGGGTAGGAGGGGGATGGCAGCCTGAGCTGGACACACACGCTGTTCCAGAGATTGGTGATTTCTAAGTGGAAAGTAGCGGGAGATGAGCTTTGGCTGTGTGGAAGCTTATTGGAACTTGTTTGTGAACATGCCGTTTTTAGTTGAATGTCCTTCCCAAAAACATGGCCATATAGGTTGTCTGTGCAGCAGCTTATTACAGCCCATATTTATGTTTATTTAGGCGGCGATCTCTAGTGGCCGTAGTAATTATGACGAGACTGTCCTCCCTCAAATTACAACCGTATAGGTCATCTGTGCAGCTAATTACAACCCATATTTACGTTTATTGTTAGGCGGCGACCTATAAAGAAAGTCCATGTAACAAGGAGGTTGGGGTAGATAGATGGGTCAAACAACACAGGACTTTCACCCAGGAGACTGCTGTTTGTGTCCTGTGTGAAACCAAAAGTCAACGTTGGCTTATTTTAAGTTACGTAGCCTACATAACTTAAGTTACGTACGTAAGTTTAATTATGTAACTAATGTAGTTATTTTAACCCAAACCATGATCTTTTCCTAAACCTAACCAAGTAGTTTTGGTACCTAAACCTAACTAAACTTCAACCGTTTCACAACGTTAACCACGTGGTGTTGTTGTTGTTGTTGTTGTTGTTGTTGTTGTTGTTACCATGACAATGAAGGTCCGATATACCTAATATATATGTCGTTTTGGGAGTAACTGACAAACGACGTATTCTGTCGTTTAGGTTGGAGGGCTTGTTATAAAAAGGTTGGTTCTCATATTTAATGGGAGGATAGTCTCTTTGTGTTTCGTTGTGTGGAACAAATGTGTGTGTGTGTGTGTGTGTGTGTGTGTGTATGTTCATGAAGCAGATTCGTAAAGCCTTTAGTTTAGTGATATTTTTTTTGCCCATTTTGTAACATTTTGCACTCACACGAAATGCACCTTCGCCTCAGTTTCTTCATCGGGTCTTTTCATTGACTTTGTATGAAATCGAGCCACCTCGAAAGTTCACTTTGTGCTCTCTCTGAACACACAGTTAAACAGTGTTGTGTGCAGAGGTATTAAATACATGTTTTGATTTATAGTTGACCCTGACTAAAGATATTTAGTTTTGACCAAACATTTGGATTTATTGGAAAGTGTTTTCTTTTTTCTCTCTTTCCCTCTAAGCAAAGCATAGTCCCAAAGTCCAACTTTTGTTTTCGGCATTGTGCAGCAACCACTGCTGCATTTTGTGCTCAAGCCCACAGAAGAAGTGTTTGGAAGAATTGTCTCATCTTTCTCTCGCTTTCTAACTTTTGGCTGATATAGGAACAGTTTTGTGACTAAGAGGCTGAGAGACAAAGTTTGGTATAACAATATGATAAATATATTTGAGGGAGGTTGAGCAATGGCCACTGCACATTTCAGATTTGTGTAGCAAGCACACATAAAGCCTTGTGTCTTTAGTATAGAGAAAGTAAAGTGGATCTACCGAGATGTGTATTTATTTGTGGCCCATAATAACTTGGGTCAATGCAATTGATCACTCTGAACTTCCCTAAATGGTTTTAGTTTTCTGCGCATTTCTTTACTATCAATTACTGTGGATGATATAATGATTTGAAAAAGCTCATTTAAACAGCTCTAACTCTGCCCTTGGTGAAATTTGAGATTGAAAGAATAAATCATTAATAAGCTCAGATCCCTGGTTTCATCTATGGAGGCTAAACAGGCTCATCAGTAATGGATGAGAAATGTCTCCATTTTTCTGCCGCTGCTGTGAGAACCAGTGCTTTTAATCACTCGCCCTCCGTGGGAAATCATAGTGTGGCCTGATGTGACTGCTAATGTCCCCATTGAAAACAATGTGATCTGATGCTGCAATATGCACAGATACAAACTACAGTACTGCTGCGTCAGAAAGATTGCTGCATGTATAAACTGCAAATCAGTAATCTGTATGCAGCCTGGGCAGTCCAAATTGATGGTGATTGGCAAACACTACAGACGGTCCCTTGACGATTAACTTAGTTGGATAGTGCAAATGTGTTTAGCACCTTATTGGGAAATGAAAATGATCTGTTGTGCTTAGTTGGCCAGGAGGGCGAGGACGATTGGAAGAACTGGAGGAAGCAACAATGGGCAGCCTTTTATTTCTGCGACTGAGCTTCATTTCGATCCATTACTTTGCAAACATTTGCATGCACATTCACTATCCGCACACAAATACACATTATACACCTGACTGGCAAACAATCAAGCAATTTAACATTCAGTGTTTCCCTACATGAATATCGTTGTCCTCCCGTGTGAACATTTGCTTATCCATTTAAATATGCTTTTTATGGATTTGGAGATCCCCAGAACAAACTTTTATATGCTCTCTAATTCGCTCCCTTCCATAAATAAATTTGATTACCTCTGCTACTGCACCATATCGGCTTAGCTCTAGTGCTTATTTAGGTATGGTAGAGAGGAAAACATGCTCAATTGCCCATTTTGTTTGTGCAGCTGGGATGAGATTAACGAAACTTCCTCTAAGGGTTTACACAGCTCTTAGGTATTATCTTATTTTTGAAACATGTTCTCATGTTCTTTCTCTGCCACCCATTGGGCTCATGCCATCTCTGGATTTCAAGTCATATTAAGAACCATGTCAAACCTTGGCTTGTTCTTTTGAAGCAGCATCTAGATATATTTTTTTTAAATGAAAAGCCTTTAAGCTTTGCCAAGGAGGGAGATCGTCCCCGGGTGCACGGAGGCACTGGTGATATGCAGAACTTCAGTGAAAGCCCTTTACGGACTGATGCAATAGAGCTCTTTCTGAACCCTGCAGTTGAGTAATAAAGTTACCGTGAGTCACTGATCCCACAGAGGAATCTGGGATAAATCTGGCTTTTCTCCTGAAAAAAAAAAAACAAGGCTTTTGACTTTGGCGCTCCATCGCCATGTAGAAACAGATAAGTGCCTCTTCCTTCCTCCATTATGATTTATGTGCTCAAGCGGAACTTCATTTTCTGACCTCCATTGATCAGCAGGTCACCGTAATGGTTCGCTAGTCATCGGCGGCTGCTTGCTGAGTATTTTCTTTTTTTCCCTTTTTTTTGTGTGTCTCCAAGGTTTTTATCCAGCACACAAAAAAGATGAATGTCATGCCAGTTATTTCCTTTTGATTACCAGTGTTCACCTTGAGGCATTCAGCGACTGATTAATGTTGAGACAAAAGAAATGAAATGAAATACTTTTCCTATTTCCTCTCCCTCTGGGAATGACAAAACTGTTACTCATTCTGGCAAGGGCTTGTGCTGCCATTTGCAACTAGAGCATATCAATTTGGAAGAATGTGGTAAAGGACACACAAAATAATCATTATTAGTTATCTGATAGTGATGTCCTTACTATGGAATAATGCATAAAAAAGCTCTCTAGAAGCTGCTACACAATTATCCCTGCAGATATTTTGGTTTTCTTTACAACTGCAAATATTTTATTTACTTATTCTTTTCTTACATACAGTTTTGTCTTGAAGACTCTCTTTATTTATGTTTAACTTTGCTATACTTTAGTTGTTTCTATTTCAATGTATGTGTAATGTGTATATCTCAGCATGTTTCAGACAGCTATTTCTATTTGAGGCATCAATAACATGCAACATCAATCACCGTACTGTTGTCTGATTCCACGGGAATGTTACAGTTGCTGTCGCTCTCAACAATGTGAGTCCCTTTTTCAATTCAGTATGCAGAATTGACACTTAAGGGATATGGATGGCTTGTGTGGCGAAGATAGAAAAATATATCCAATTGCAAATATGCAGAATATATATATATATATATATATATATGTATAATAATGCCGATATGAATAGATGGCAATTTAGAAATGACCTTAGATCAACTGATTTTCCATTTGGTAGAGCCCATTTTGAGTTGTGATAACTTGTTGAAAATGAGTTGTTCCTAACTCGACCTGACTGAGCCATGTCGAACAATCAGTTGAAGTGTATTAAGCCCATAAAAACCCAATGCGACAGTGCCATTTCAGAACCAGACCTTTTCAGATGGCTTCCCTCCAGGAGGTTTGAGGCAGAAAAATCTCTCTTGGCATGTGACATGTTTATGGAGTAAATATATTGTTTGTGTGTTTCTTTCAGAGGGTTTACAGAATGGTATGATGTAAATGCATACCCCCCCCCCCAATAAAAGTCTGACAACTTTTGCAATAACGTGCTTTATCAATTGGTAGATATGTCAGTGGGGGGAAGAAGTACTTAATACGTAAGTAAAAGTACTAATGCCACAAACTGAAAATACTTCACTACAAGTAAAAGCCCTGCGTACAAAACCACAGTTAAGTAAAAGTACTCATTCTGCAGTAAAATGGTCCCTGTCAGTGCTTTACTATTTTATATATGATGTTTTTGGATTCATAGTCCTGCTGCATGAAGGTGTATGTATGTTACGCTTGAGCTAATTTTAACTACTTTTATATACTTTTGGGTAGTTTAATCTACAGCAATGCTGCTTCACTGGACAGGAAAGGTATGCAAAATTGGTAATCTGAAAAGTAACTACTAACTAAAGCTGTCAAATAGACAAATGTAGTGGAGTAAAAAAACAACCTTATGTTAGTTAGGCAGTTTTTTGTTTTGGTTTTTATTCATCTTTTTTAAACTCTCGTGTATGTTCTATGTAAAGGTTTTATTTATTGGGTTCACTTTAATGGAGAGATATCTATGCAGATTGGTCAAGTGCACCTTTACTCTAAAGGGACATTTACCTCTTAATGGACAAATGGAATGTCAGCTCTTTGGTAGAGGCTCATTAATTGTTAATGGTCACACCACTAAAAAGCAAAGGGTTAAATTGTTGTGTCTATGTAAAAGATGTAGTTAGCATTGTCCTATTGCACAAAATGTATCAATGATTCCACAATTACATCAAAGGGAGCTTAGATTTCCAGCATATTGGTTGATTTAAACTCAGTTTTGGGACACAAACTGTCTGCCTCCTGGCAAGTCAAGACACTCCTAATCTCTTCTCACCACCTACGTGGATTTTCAGCAGCTCAAAGACGGAACATGGTGCTTTGAGCAAGAGACACAACATACAGTATCATCACAACATTTACCTCTCCTTCTTCAGCCAAAAAGCGTATTTGTATGTTGATGTATTACTGCCTCACAAGATGTTTCTCTTGGATTTTACCTACCTCACTGGCCATTACAGGCCACAGTAGCTCAGGGGAATGGCACAACTGTAGAGAATGCCTCTGTCCTTGATTACTTAATGCACCTTTTGCAATTACATTCATGACATAAATTAGGTAGACAATTTTATGCAGTACGTATAAAGCAGCATTTTTCTAGTGAATGCCAGTCTCCTGCCAGAATAGAACAGCCTGACCATCGCTAGTGGACTTAAGAGATATAAGAGGCGATTTTGTTGGGATAAATGTGACAGATGGGGCCCAAAACACTCAGCTAAGCCAAAGGGCATCTCAGAATGGAATAAAGCAATCCACGGATTCAGCAAATCCATCATCTTTCTATGGATTTCAATCTGAAATGTCAGCATGTCAATCAATACAGCGAAACTGATCCTCACCATTCCATAGAGTCACCTCAAGCTCCCCGGTTGAGGATTTGACCAATCGAAAATGATTTCATGTGCACATTGCGTGGTCGTTATATGATTTTATTCATGTGAAATACCATTCCACAGACATAGAAGAAGAACATCGGGTGGAGTCAATGAACAGATATCACATGTCAATAAACGTTTTTGCAAGATCCAAAGACAAGTATCAAAGTATAGTACAATGGAAATAGAACATTCAGTAGACTATCAACATGTTCATAGTTATTTTCATCTGTAAAAAGAAAATAAATATTGGTTTGTACATTTTGCTCTGGTGATAAATAATAAACCCATGATTGGTGTATTTATGTGTGTTTAAGTGTCTCAAAGAATAAGGCAACAAATCAAATTATTAGTATAACTTTATTCCCCATGAAAATGTTCCCTCAGTAATGATATAATAGAAAACGAATGTGAATGAGTATCATTTGTCAGTCAGTTAATATTCTATTCCATCACGTTCTTATCACAAAAATAGATACATCTATGGTAAAGTAATTCTTTATGCCTAAACTATATCTGGAAATGGATGAACAATCATGGCGGTGAGTTGTTGTTGTTGTTGTTGTTGTTGTTGTTGTTGTGTGCTGCAGCACATCTTAAAGTGCAAAATGGAAACAAAGGTGTTTGTTAATAAATGGGCTTTTTTTTTTCTGAGTGTGTTCCCGACAGAGTTGACACTTTTGACAAATTGCCCGGGTGCATCAGATAATCGTTATCCTGCCTGGCTCTGGGCGATAGGGTAGTCTAATTTTGTTGCCTCTATGAGGGTTCTGGCTGTTGTGTGAGATCCAAGTTTGTGGAGCTGCCAATAGCAATCCTAAAAAGGGATATTCATAAGATGTGAATTATTTAGATCTCTGTCTTGTTTTTGAGGGCATTTTGAAGGGCTTTTTTTTCCTTATGACTTTCCAAACACGTCTTGTCCCTGTCAAGAATTCAAATTTGGTTTTAAAGCCAAAGTTTTTTCTTTTTAGGTAAGACTGAATCTTTGACTTCTGGTTCTGGTTTTTCCTCAAAAATTCAAATGTTAATTTTATCAGTTGTTTACTAAGCTTGCTCCCGTTATGCGGCCCAGTTCTCTCGTCACCGATCCGTCCAAAGCTTTGGTTGAAGTTGGTTTCTATGTACAATACACATCGATAGTGACAGACCTTACCCAGATGCATGCACAACAATCTAAACTACACCCAGTCAAATTCATGTGGTGCTTCACAGATATTAATGTTTTATTGCAACAGTTTACACCATTTGGCCCCTGTCAAACTTCAATGCACTGGGCAGATTCTGACTCCCAGGTTTCCACTCATCTGTCTGATCTTTGTATCTCACTGAAAAAGAGGGTTGTCCCCTGTTTGAACATCAGAGCCAATGTCTCTGTTGTATTGCCAAAACCTTAATTTGAAAAGTGCTATAGAACATTTTCTAACCCTCAACAGTTAGTAGGTCCATTGCTGCTAACGTTTTTGAAGATTCACATCTGTTCAAAGCATTGTGAGGTGTCAATTTTACACACACTTATTGCTCTATAGCAATGCATCCAGACGGGGAAAAAAACTAAAAGGGGGAAAAAAAGCACAAAATACATTCCTGCACATTTGTATCAGCACTACCAACCGGATCTGTTTCAATGCATATTCTTAAGATAGTTGAGTGGCACACATGTTGGAATCGTTTGCTCTTCGGTGGCAGTGAGAGATGATCATCAGGCGCCCGGCGAGGCAAAAGGTCCATAGTTTAGCAATCCCGAAAATAATTTTTTACGAGCATGTACTAAAGCAGCCCTTCTTTTTCATGCAGTTGTATGCTTTACTTTTGCTGTAATTGCTGATCCCCCCCCCCCACCACACACAATTGCTCACAGTTGTCATTAAGTAATTGAAAACAGCTCTGTTACACAGTCATAATGATTAATACATTGATAAGAACTTTTACGAATGTGTCAAGACAACTGTTTAAATCCATGCATTTCATGCATAGATGATGGTCATCCTCTGAGGCCTGCAAAGCCCCGCTGTGGAGACCGAGAGAGTCGAGTGTTTACTGCATGTCCAGCCTGTCCATTCAGACCTCAACACCTTCCTCCCGAGAGCTGTTAACCTGCTCCACCCTGCTCCATCCTTCTCAGACTGAAGCCCTGCAGCCTGTGAATGAGTAAAACTATCCACACAATCACATGCACCTCCCTGCAAACCCTTTCATCTGTTTCTTGCCAAACTACTGTCATTCCCAAGTGGTTTTTGAACAATGCTGCACCACATACAATATCTCCACAACGCTGTGCACTCCAGACCTCGCACACAACACTTTCCAGCCTCAGGAATACATTTTCTCCAATGTCCCCACAATATTTTCACAGATTTCTTTCTACTCATTTATAATAAACTGCATGGTACACTGGACAAATACAAAACTGGACACTACACTTCTCTCTATAGCTGCCACCATACTGAAAACACTGCCCAAATGCACATAGCTAATGAATACTAAATGGTGTATTACGAAGAGTGATATGTATAGTCGGTTGTCCGCTTTAAACACACTGTCTCTTTGTATGTGAGGTCCTGTTGTCCTTGAAACTCTGCAAGTTGTCAGCATGTCTCTGATACCAAGACAAATTCCTGCACATGTAGTGTCCTTGGTGACTCCAGTCATTCTGCAGTCATGTGTTGGCCTGTTTTACAGCTGTGCAATTGTCTGTTGTATTTTTTTTTTTTTTTTTTTTAGCTTTATCTCCTCAGTCATGTAAGGCAGCCTTTAGGTGGTGTTCAAGGCTGAAAGTGCCGCAGCTCCTATTTCATGCCGCTCCGCAGCACCTGATTGGCTGCGATGAGCATGACGCTGATGATGAAAGCAATGGCAAAGGCGCATATCAGGCTCTTGCGCACACAAGTTTGCTTGACTTGCTGCGTCGGGCTGGAACCTGGGGAGGTGGGGAGAGGTGGGAAGGAAAGAGAAAGAAATTACCTGAAGGTCCATTGAATCAGGTTTTATTTAATGCTCGAAAGATATCTGATAGTAATTTCCGAATGAAAGAGCTCATCACAAAACCTTACAATTACATGAACACAATTATAAGGGATGAACACTGCCAAGAAGATTTGTTTTTCACACCTGTACGCTGCTTAACTGCATCTAGATTGAAATGTTGATTGGAGTTGTGGAACAACAAACAAATGGATCGGCACCTGACTGGCATATTAAAGGATGCTCATCGAAACACCAGCACTCCAAGAAAAGGTGCTGCATACCTGCCGAATCATCTTAAGTAAGAACCAAGGCAGTCGAAGCAAAACAAAGTGTTGAAATAGAAACTTTTATATCTGTTGTACCCTATTTGTGTCCAAATAGAGGATATTTCAAACTGCTTAAAATTGATCTAGCTTTTAATTTATATTTATTTCCTCCAGAGGTCATTGCTGTTCTCGTAGATGTTCTCATTGTAAATCATAGAATGGGTTTATAATGGCTCCAACCATTAAACCTACACATATATAATAAATTACCATATAAAAAGCAAAGCATCCTCATAACAGCCCCCTATAAATTAACCATTAAAGGAAAATTCCATCTTCATTACAAAATAACTGAAATTTACTGAAGAGGTGTAGTTTACTTTTTCACTGTGGACATTTTCCCTAAACTGCCTCTACTTCTACTTCAGTTAGGGATTTCCTGCATTTCTGGAAATGACTTTCAAATGAGCTCCAGAGAACGGGGTTCTCCTTGCAGAGTCTATGTAGGCGGATGGAGTTTTAGCAATAGTGTGGTCATTTTATTTTATTTTTTTAGGTTTGGAGAAAGCGGGAGGGGAGAGGGGACAATGCCTAAGAGGGCACAGCATTTCACACACTGCTGATAACTGGCTGGAGTACATTATGATCTATTGAGGCTGCTGATGGGAGAAATTGGCATCGCTGCTGTTTCAACAACACGGTTCTCCCTGTGTGATTGCTGTTTTTTGTTTTTTGACTGAGGAATTTGTACGGTTGAAATCTGCAATGTGTCAATTAAAAAAACATTATTATTAAGACTACGAATGATTTTTACTATGATTAGACATGCTCTACTCTATACAGTGCAACTGAGGAATGTTGATCAGGTTTGCTCAAGTCAATCAATCATTTATGGTGGCTTGTAATGGTCATATAATCTTTCAAACACACCAGTAGAAGCCATATCATCTTTGATCCAGTTTTAAGGAGACAGGAGAGGAGACCTAAATCACAAACCACTAACTTACCCCTAGTGATATCTAGCCATGCAGGTAGTTTCAGTGTTATTTATTCAAGATATCCACCTCCTAAGATTTTAACATAATGAAAGTAAATAAAATGTATTTGTGGTGCTCGAAGCCTAGATATAATGACTTTTGGAAAATATTCAACAGGAGGGGTGTCTTTGGTGGTTAAGATGCATGCAACATAAGCTCAATGTCCCCGATTTAATTCTAGCCGGGACATTTGTTGCATGTCATACCTCCTCTCTTTTCAAATGTTAATTTTAAAAGCTTTGACCGCTCCACTGTATTTGGGATGGTGGCAGATATCTCAGTCACAGAAGGTTCAAAACATATTTTCTCACTTACCACTTGTGATACTGGACTATTTTCAGTTTTGTTATTTGGGTGAAGTGACCCTTTTAATGTTTAACATGCACCAATAAAAATTACATCATCTACTTTTGGCCAGTTATCAATCTGTGACAGGTATGTGAATGTTATATCACCAAATGCAAAATAGTCCCTGAAATGCAAAGTGCATCATAAACAGCAGAAGTCCGTTCAAGTGTAGGAGGTTCTTCCTTACTGTCTATATCCACCTGGCAGTCCTCAGGGTTCTCTATGTGGTTCTCCTCAGTCATGATGATGTTCTCGATGTCTTTCATGGAAAGGTGATCACAGAAGGTGTCGTACAGAAGCCTCTTCAGCTCTTCCACCGTTAACTTCTGCATGTCACACTGGAGATATACACACACACACACACACACACATAACTGAACATTAACATGGACGCGGGCTGGCGGACGCGATGCCACAAACACACACGTGCATACAGTGTGAAGGCACACACATGACACATAAAAAAGAAGTGAACAATAACAGCAGAAATAGCAGTGTATGGAAAAGATTTAAGTTGAAAAGTTGTATGCAGAGTGGATTACAGTACAAAAAGTTACATTTCTGACTAAGTTGACATCTAATGAAAGTAAAAATGTACTTTTATCCAAACATTCTCTGTTTGTTTGTTTACCTGTAATATTAATGAATTTAAAATGCTAATATTGAATTACCTTTAATATTGCATCACTAATATGATGGAGAAACCAATGAAAATCTCACATCAAAAATGTGACAACACGTTGACTAAAATGTTGGTAACAAAATAACAAATTTCTAGCTAAAATGAAACCTAAAAATAAAACAAAAACTTGTGTTTTACTACATTTTAAGAAATACTAATGCATTATGCAGTGGTATAAGAAGTATATCAACAAAATGTACTTAAGATATCAAAAGTAAGTAGTACACATTATGGAGTATGGCTCCTGGCAGTGTCATACTGTATATTATTACTGTATATTATATAATTGGATTATATTGTAATTACCACTGCATTAGTGTGTGAGCAGTTTTTTACTGGTGTAATTAGCAGGTGGAGCTAATTTTAACTCCTTTGCATACTGTTGGGTAGTTTAACCTATAGCAATGCATTGTATTTTAAAAGCCGATCATATGTTTTGTATGTCAAATTGTATTCTGCAAAGTAACTATAGTTGTCAGATAAATTCAGTGGGGCAAAAAATACAATTTGCCTCATAAAAGAAATAGCATAAAGTAGCAAAAGAAATTAAAATATTTAAGTAGAGTACCTTAAAGTTCGGTTTCTGAGTATATGTACTTTAATTACATTCCACCACTGGCATTATGTAAAATTTGAGCTAAATTGATTAAAGAATCTGTGAATGACTATGTGATGTTATGTGAAGCTATGCTGCACTTGCAACAGTCCCTCGGCTTTCTTGACTCTCCCAGCAGGTGTCTTTGGTTGTGATTCTTTTCTTTCATACACTGACTGCACCGAGAATTCCCATAAATCCCCTCTCTTTCACACTCGGTTTGGAGCCTCACTTCTGACAGGCACTCTGGCGCTGTTATCACGTTACTACAACAAAGGCGGCTTTGATACGAGAGCCATCCCATTAAATTCATCCCACTGTCAAAGTGAGCAGTTGATTATCTAATGAGGTGTCTGTAAATAAATTAATATCTATTTTACATAAAAATTGACTTTAATGTTCTAAGTAATAAGACTGTCGCCACACACAAAGAGGCGGAGATATCACCTCAAAGTCTTGATGGAGAACACAGTTCTTAAGGGAATCCAAACCTCTCCAAGATTAAAATCCTCCCATTAACGACCCAGTGGATGTGGCAATTAAAACTGGTTTTCCTTTAAAGTCATACAGTGGTGGAGTCTAAATTCTGTGCTTGGAGGTTTGCTACAGCTGCGACTCTGCTGTCTATCTTCTAATAGGCAGGAAATGAGTAACTGAATAATGAGCACCTTCCAAAAAACAGAGTCAAAGTCTGTGCCGTTGAACTTATCTGGCAACCCAGCTGCCGTCAGCTTTGGACCCAGAAGAGTGACAAACTCCTCAAAGTCCACCTGGCCGTCGCCTGCGGAAAAGAGGAACAGTTGGTATTTATTGTCGCTGGTTTTACTGCCTACTACAGTCCAGTTTTGTGGGCAAATAGAGAGCGAACTGCTTCTGTGCTTTGTGACTTGAGATAATAAAATCCAAGCTGTGTGTTTGCCTCACCGTCCATGTCCAGTCTCTGGATGATGACCTCCAGCTCCACCTCATTTGGCATGTACCCAAGGGAGCGCATGGCCATTCCCAGCTCCTGCTTTGAGATGAACCCATTCCCATCGCGGTCAAACACTTTAAAGGCCTCACGGATCTCTGCAGAGAAGACACACACGCACTCGAGCTGAAGTCTTACGGCAGAGCAGGATATGAAAGTGGGAAATGTTCCACGCACCAAAGACACATTTGTTATGCCGCATCAGTGCTTGAGTCATAGTTATATGGGGGTTGGCAGCTCAGGAGAACAAATTCCACCAGTAAAATGACAAAACAAACTGCCAAAGTAAAATAAATACCCTTGAACAAGGAGCTGAGATCAGGACAAATTGTCAACATTTTAAAGGACAGTATTCTCTGCCTTCCTTGTATTTTAAATTGTATGGGGGTGAATCAAACCTATGAAGTCTTACTCTCTTGGCTGCCAAAATCTAAAAAGCTTTAATGCCAAAAATAACCTAACAAGAATGTGTTCTGCTGTCATACCAAGTGGGGAAAATATATCATTCTGCTGGTTGCATTTCCTAGATTCCCGTCAGTCCAATCATTTCTTAGAAAGGAAGACAAATAAATGACAAAAAGGTTAGAATAAGATACCTACTATTTGAAACGATTACTGCCAACTCAAAATGATCCCCTACGTGTAAGAGATGACATTAATATCAAGTAATAATGTGAAAGGATTACTCATACTACCATGCGCTGAGCTCCACTGCATAAAACGTGTATTACAAAATGGCACCTATGTGAATGCTGAAAAATATATAATAGCCAAAGACCTAATCAGAGCTAAAACTGATTATTGGATTCAACAGTGAAGAGAAAGTGAGCATGATGTCCATGTTTCTCTGTATCTGTTGGATGTGTAAAAACTGGAGAGGCTGTTAGATTATTGCTCAGTTGGTTTAAGTTTGTTGGAGTCCCTCTGGCAGTCAGAAATTAGTAAATTAAGTAAATAATTGGTTATTATTATATTATAATATATTATTATATTATAATTGGTTTTTATATGTTAATTTAACAGTTCTGAACCTTCCAAGTCTGACAAAATAACCCTAATGATATCATCCTCAGCTTGTTCTGGAGACTACACATTTTGAACTTAAAGCCTGTGGGCAACTGTTGGCGTTTACCAGGCAGGGAGGGTCTAACGAAGAGATACTACACACTCTTCTGTTCCTCTACTTTTTATATAGTTCTCTTTGTTGGAAATGTTCAAATTTTGCGTCCACGTGTCTGGGTCCTTTGCTTGAAAGGTAATCTCATTCTCAGTGTAGAGTCTTTGTAGTATACCAGAGAAAACAAGGTTGCCTCAAATGCTTCCAGTCCAGAATCATTTCTATAATCAGTTTTTTTTTCTTAAGTGAATTATTTGCTTTTTCGACAGATGTGATGTGATACGTACGAATTCTGGGCTACTGAATGCTTAATAAGTTCCATTACTAGCCTTGAGACTAAACTTATTTTTTGTAGATCGAAGCTCACCTGTGTCCGTGGAAGAGTCCTGCTTCTCTTTTTTTTCCAATTTTTGGTGTACTTTTGATGGATTTGGAATCCCTGTTGTGTTGCCCATAATAATAGTGGTTAATGAAAGCTTCCAAGTCCGTTAACTCCTCCACTCCTGTCTCTAAGACGCTGCCATGATGAATCTCACCTCCACTGTCCAGTTCATGCAATCGTCAAACTACCACGCTCCTCCCAAAATTCTCAACCTTGCGACGAACTAGCTTGACTCATCCTAAGAACTAACATTTATCGAAACACAAAAAATACACCAATTTTGACCATTCATAACCTGTTTATTGTGCAATACTAAACCACTGGAATACCCTTTTAACATAACTGGATAATGAAAAACTGGAGGAATGTGCTTTACGTTATTGGCAGCAGTAACAGCAGTTAGTTTGAGATAAACACAAGAAGAGCTAGAGGGCCACCATACCAGAACAGAGGAAGAAAACAGCATCACCTACAGCAACTCAAACCTCAGCAAAATAAAATCCAATAAAAAGACGTCACAGTACTGGACACACAGTTTGAACTCTGAGGAGCACAGTGAAAAGGAGTAGAAGATGCCCCCCTCACCTAATACAGAGCCACAATCACTACAGGAAATCTCTAAGCAGTTAATCCTCAATTCAATTCAGCATTCTCTGCTTGTTTACTCTTCATGAGGGACTGAATCCCTTCATTTATATGCAATAACATCCACAACCGAGTCACCTACAATTTCAGACTTGTCATATCTTCGTGTCACACGCCTGATTAGCACACTAGAGCAAAGCAGGAGATGAATCTTGAGATAGAGATAGAGAAAACCACATGAAATATCTGTAATCTCTCTAATCTAACGTGTGTTGGAATCAGAAACCTTAAAAAGTCTCATTAAATAGTCACGTAAGAGTCATACTCAGGCTTTGTAATAAGGTTCAGGGGAATATTTTCCACAGAGAATTATAGATTAGGTCAGAGTAAAGATAAGTTTGTAAATTAATTGTAGAGTCGGTTTTGAATGAATAATGAAAACAAAACAAGAACTGAATGCTGTTGCTAAATAATGCATAACTTGTCTTTGTTATACAACTGACTGACAATAACAGGCCTTGCAGGTAGGCGAAATAAAAATTCAAATGTGAATTTAAATGACTTTCCCTTCTCAGTTTACAGCCAATTAGCTGTTGTTAAGTTACTGAAGTGTAATACTAAACAAACTTTATCAATCCACTGCAAAGCCCAACGTCTTGTAAATGGGAACTGCTGCTCCAGTGATTTGTGACAGAACGGCAACGAATGGCCGAGCCTCAGGCCAAAATCCACAGCGTGACAGTCTGTGACAAATATTTCAGTTGGAGAGACAAAACATAAAATATCAATGATGGCAGGAAACAGTGTGTGTGTCATTCTGTGTATAATGTGGTAGCGGTGGCTTCAGGAAACAGTTTGTTGTAACCAAGTACACGTCCACAGAATAGAAACCCTGCCACAGGGACAAGGGTACTTGGCAATCGTGTATTACAATGAATTACATCTGGGCATGCAATTTATAAAACCGAGCAGAGTGACATTTGCAGCAGCTATTTTTCACATTGCTTTTCCCTACAAAATGTCTTACAGGAGGTATAGTTAGAATCATTGAGAGCCTCCAGCTGTGTGTTTTGTTCTTTGTTTTTTCCCGTCCCTGGGTGTGATCTTATTGTTTATTCAATATCAATAACAATACCTCAGTATCCACCTGAGGTCCCCGCTCCATCTGTTTACTTTAGAAAGAGGGGCTTTCCAGCAGATACTTGCTGGGGAAAAAAAACATGTTGCCGCCACGCAGGAGGCAAACACACTCTTAAATAAGGTGCCAAAACAGTTTTAGCCAATACTCTGTCTCCACCTGAAAGCTTTATTTATTGACCAAAGGCCAAGGTGAGCAAAACATCCCGACTAGTGAGTGGTGTGTGGTATATTTGATATAAAAAGTTTGTATTGTGTAATGAAATACGGGCACAATTTGTTGTGGGAGGATTTTCTACTCTGTCACAAACCTTTTACGGAATACAAATGCCTTAGTGCCGCATGGGCCAGAAATATAATGAATGGCTTATCGCGTCCAGTGAGATAGTACAACTGTAAAGCTGGAATATGTATAGCCGTTACAAATCATCAAAACCACTTGGCTCTGCTTGAAATCAGGACAAACAGAGTACTACTAGAATGAACTAACAGATCTCTAAAGTAAAGCAGAGCATTCATAATTCCCACTCCAGTTCATCAAAAGAGGCTGACTAATCATCCTCTGAAAGAATTAATTTCTCTTTTTTGACCACACGCCATCCAGATAGTGCTAGAGTGCTATCTCTTTGAGAGTTTATCTATCTTAATTGTCCTCAGGAGAGACAACTATATTCTCCCATTTTCACTTTACTCCGTGAGCCCAAAATGGGCCAAATTCACATGTATGCCCCCACGGAGACTCTATTGTAATTGAGAAACTGCCTCTGTCAGAATCCAAAATGTTCTCTCTCCCTGACTGTGAATAAAAGCTCTGGCAAAAAAAAAAAAAAAAAAAAGAATAGCTGATATTGGTGTATGCCCAGATGAACTGAATTGTCCTGCCCAATCAAAGAGAAGGCAGTTGGCAAAGTTTAACCACCGCTTAGTCATGTAGCCTTGAAATAAATGGATCTAAATACAAGGCACACATAATTAAAGCGACAGTGGGTCAGTAGCTACAATCCACTTTCATCATCCAACTAAATCATAGAGGTAAAAATAATAATAAAGCAGTGGATAGAGATCTTTTTGTTGGCCACAATGACAGGAGATTTGACTTTTTCCCACTGTTGGCTACTTCCTCAAATTGTATCATAGCAACTCTTTCACATTACACCTGTTTAACAATTCCTTTTTAGATATAAAATATAAATATAATGAGCATTGTTCATTAATCAGATGATTGTTATTTTTAAGTGTGTATTTAATCAGATGATTGTTATTTTTAAGTGTGTATTTAATCAGATGATTGTTATTTTTAATTGTGTATTCTCTAAAATGAGAGAAAATAATGAAAAATGCCCATCGCAGAAATAGAGAAATAAAAAAATGAATTTAAAAATGAATAAATTAATAAATAAAATGGAAAATTAAATGGGAAAGTAAATAAATAGGGGTTTTTATTCAAAGGTAAATATATATACAGAAGCAAATTAGAACAGAAATATCAATTTATGTAATCAACTAATTAATGCCTACATTTATTTTTAATATTTTTGAGGCATTTAATGGCATATCAATTTATTTATTGAGTCATTTATTCATTTATTTTTGGTTATATTTTGGCAGTTTCGGTCCTCCATACATCACAAGTGGCCACAGCTCAAGTCCACATTGGTCAAATTGTTTGTTTTGTCCGAACAACAATTCGAAACCCAAGGATAATCAGTTTACAGTGATATAATTCAAATGTGAGGATTTGTGGATTTTCTCTGCGAGTCTGGAATGTTTGACGATTGATTGATTGATTATCGAAATTGTTGTTGATTCACTTTCTGTCCATTGGCCTAATCAATTTATTAGTTACTAGTCGTTTTATTATTAATGTGGTCTAGCAATAAAGCTGCAATAAGCTTGTTGTGCTGCACTCGGGGGCACCACAACAAGCTGTAAACATAACATTGACATATTATCACCTTTATAAAGACTTTTATAGGGACGTGTTAGCAAACAGTTGCCTATTTAAACATCCAGCAGACATTAAAACATCATTAACATTCATTTGGAGTCGTGTTTCTGGCCACTGGAGAGTCTAATATTCAATCCTTTTAGCTCTGTTTTAGTCTCTCTTTTGGTAGATTATCTGACTCTCTGGCTGGTGAACATAAGGGAGCATTTAGCGTCTAGTCGCTAACTTTGTCTATATGTCGTTTGGTGCTGGGCAGGTAGCGTGCAGTTGCGTTCTTAGAGCTTTTTTGCTGAAAACAGCTGCCCGCATGGTTCATGAGAATGAACCAAAACAGTAACGGCTCAGGGGAACTGCAGAATCGGGATATAATTCTCTGCAGGTTTGTCACTACAAGCAACCACCTTCACATTACACATTGTCATATTGATCAGAGCAGGTTTAAGTTCTCAAGACTTTGAATCTTAGTGGTTGCTATATAGCAAACCAATGAGCATGCATAATAATTGACATCATAGATTGCTTTCAAGAATCTTCCTGTTTTAAAAAAGGTGACATGAATAAACATTTTTGGGTGTTCAAACCCAAACACTTTCCTCTTACTGGCTGGAATTTCTTTTCTGGTTTTGAACTGGCTTAAAAGCAGGACATAGTGTCACCATTTTATATTTTGTTTTTGCTTTAGTTTCATCTTCAATTACATTTTACTTTATTACCTTTTATTAATAAACATATGCTTTTTTTTTTTTTTAGATTTTGAAGCTGCTGTCGTTGCATCTTCCACTCGGTCTCTGGGACCACGGCTCCACCAGGGAGGCGTGAATATTTTTGTTGAAAGCATGTGGTATTTGCTTTGATGTAGAGAGGTGCTTGTTGGCCTTCAAAGATGCGATGCCATGCAGTCCCCTGTGGTGCGATCTGACAGAGGATGAAAAGCCCAAGTTAAGATCGTGTGCTGCGAGAGCCAAGCATCTGAAGCTGAACTCCCACAAGAGAAAGGTGCAGTGTACTCCCATCGCCCTGCTCTCCCTGTACGCTGTTGTATATCAATGAAGTGCACTGGATCCTTGCTGCAGCACAGAGACGCTGAATAGTCTGTGAACTGTACGCAGCACTAGACAAAGCCAGGATTCA
Source organism: Macquaria ambigua (assembly GCA_008360985.2). Classification (NCBI taxonomy): domain Eukaryota; kingdom Metazoa; phylum Chordata; class Actinopteri; order Centrarchiformes; family Percichthyidae; genus Macquaria; species Macquaria ambigua. Next base: position 364,478 of record VMKM01000134.1, read on the forward strand.
CTTGGAAATGGAGCTGATTCATGCAGACAAATAGAAAATGCTTGGATTGGTGACTATAGGGTGAAACATCAATGAGAAGGGGCATGACATCCACTTTCTGTGTGGTGTTTTCTGTTAGACTCTAGGGGATATAGTGATAAAGTGAAGAGGATTTTAAGAACGTCATCTTTGGCTGTATACATATAATAAAGAAAAGTAATTAGAAAAAAATGGGTGGAATGAACTCTCCTCGTCCTCACAGAACAGAAACACATCACATGGGAAATATTTACATGGATTTTCAAGGCATGCCTGGAGCAAAGCTTTACCCCTTTTACAGGATAAATTTAGCATCAGTGAAAACTTTCGCTAATTACATGCGGTGCACTATGAGCAGAACAGGGTAATGCCGGGGCTTTTGTAGCGGTGAAGTGTCCGCGAACGTAATCCGGGGCCTGTTTTTCGGAGCCAGAGATCCTCTTCGCCTCAGTCAGACCTGCATCTGCTGAGGGCTGCTTTGGATCGGTAATTGCAGCACACCCACTCTTTATGTAAGACCTTATCAGTGTGAGAAAAACACAGCTTTGCTTTGTGTGTGTGTGTGAACCTCGGGCGACTATTTTTAAACACCCATAGCAACCTTAATCCATCTTTAGCTGGATATGGGCTGACTTGGGCACCCGGAAGATTTGAATATTACCATAACAGGCTTCTAATAAGGCTCTGGAGTATTCATAAGGGGTACATGGCAGAGTCTGAGTCGTCTGTGTCTTAAGGAAAAATCCCATCTCTGGGATAGAAACTCCTCCCTCCATTATGAAATTTGATGCGCTTTAACCTCGCCAACGCAACACTGACATGACCACAGGGAGAAACTGGAAGAGGGGAAAAAAAAAGTTGGAAAGGTCGAGGTGCTTTATCCACAGTAAGAAAAAATCCCCCAGCCAACTTCTTAAACCCCACTTGACCTTGAATGATTGAAGTCTGTTGCTTCTTTCAGTTTTCAGGGGAATCATTGATCTGGCTCCATTTTTTTTTTCCGCTCCCTCGCTCTTATGTTTTCAAAGCTGCAAGTTTTCATCATCACAGCCGATACCAAGCTGAGCCGTGGCCAGTATCCACAAGGCAAAAACCTGTGAGAAGCACCTCAAACAAAGGTCAGATGTGAACAATCAAAAGCCTCCGCTATGCATTACAGTTTATCCAACACTCCCTCATCAGTTCCACCACGTTAACGGTCTAGCTTATGGATCCCGTTTTTTTTACCGCTGGATTTAGTCATTGTCTGGTGTAGATTTTGCAGCATTGTTCATCAAAGGGAGGAAATATTACTCGCAGGGGGAAAAAGCACTTCACCTTCCAGAACTCATCACAGTTAATTTCACAGGTAATAAAGTCTGCTGGATTCACTCCTTCATGGCAATCGATCAAAATGGAAACAAATGACTTGACTTTAACCCACCCGACAGCCGTAATCACAGCACTTCATGATATTCTCCGCTAATCTGCATCACATGTTTTCCATCAAAACCCAGTTTGGCAAATTAGGATGTCATGCAAGATTACAGCAACTGATCAACTGAGAATTTATACAAGACTGAACATTTCTGACATCCAGATCACGTCAACAACCACAGACTACTGTGGTCACTATTGAAAAGGCAAAGGCAAATATCGAATGCCAACATTTTAGCTGATTCTGAATAATAATAATAATAATAATAATAATAATAATAATAATAATAATAATAATAATAATAATAATAATAATAATAATAATAATAATACTCTGGAACAGGTTAAACAAACAAGATATAACGTGTTAATTCATGAGCTTCACAGGTGCTGGTAGACGGATTTTGGTACCTTTTACACTGAGCCAGGCTATTTCCACTTGTTTCCTGTCTTTATGCTAAGCTAACTGCCTGCCTGCCAGTGGTAGCTTCATATTTCGCGTAGTGGTATCAGTCTTCTCATTTAACTCTCCTCCACAAAGCGAATAAGCATATTTTCCAAAATGTCAAACTTTTGCTGTAAAGTTCTTTAACTTAATGAAAAACAGCAACCTTTCAGTGGTTATTTCCAGAATCCCATCCAAGTTTATACAAAATTTTAGCCAAGAATATCATCACAAACTCCACAACATTTCCACAAAAGCCCACAATTTCTAAAAAGCCATTTTAGTGGACAGAATAGATACAACCTGTGGCTCTCCAGCTGTGGTGCTGGGTCACGTCGCCCTCTAATAAACGGCTCATTTCTGCTCACATCTTTATCACCATCTATGTCAAGTAGAGCTTTTTCATATGCCGCCTGTCTCATCCAGGCAGGTGATACATGTGCCACCGAGAGAGCCATTTTGAAATCCATTCCTGCCCTTTTGTGTAAGAAACCCTCCATCATGCAGGTAGAGCGGGAACGGTTGAGGATTGAGCGGAGTGATGGGAAGACATACAAACTGAGATTTATTATTCTCAGCCTGATTATACACAAGCAGGATGCTTTCATGGGTGTCCCCAGTGCCGCACATCTGGAATGTCACGAACCATGTCGTTTTTCAAAATGGAGGAAGTTAATCTTTCTGCCTTGCTTGTGTTTCTTTTCTTCACCCAGGTGTGTGCCTTTTTTTTTTCTTTGGTGGTATTTAATGATAATCAGGAAAGCCTCTGAAAGGCTGAACAAACTGATCTTTCACTACAGGTCCGCCACCTTCCTTCCACACTCAACAACATTATGTCACCATCCTGCATCAGTGTTTTATACAATAAAACACCACTAAAGTCAAATTCTGACAATGAACTCTGAATATGTCGCTGGCTTTATAGGCATTTAACTTTGGAGTAATTTAACAATTACAGCAGTCAATGCCGTTGATGCAGCATGTCTTTCTTCTTTGCAAATCATTAACAAAAGCTGAGTTATAAACTGATGTTTGCCAGACTTGTAACATTGTGAAAAGGATTTGAAAGGCAGAAAGTGGAAATGTAATGGTGTTGGCAGTGGAAAACACTTCATTTATTAGCTTGATTCACTTTTTTGTTTCAGAGAGAGAATGCTTTGCTGAAAAACTCTTTTTTTCTTTTTGAGGTATAAAAAGCTCTCGCCTTTGCAAGGGGAAACAAACAGTTTGTTTAGTGGATCCAATTTAAGGGTAAAATGAGGTGGGTTTTTTTCTGTAAGAGAACAATAATTGAACTAATCCTGGCTTCCTGGGAGAGAGCCTTGCTAATAGCAGTCAATAGCAGAAGTGAACAGGAGAGAAAAATAAGTGTTTGGTTTTGGTAAACACATCTGGATCATTTGCACACTACACACTCCTGAAAATGAGCCAGCATATCCGCTGCCATCATGATTGGTCATTTTGTTATGTGTTGTTGTCCAAATCTTCTTAGCAGCACAAGCTTTAAAATGGTCTCAGTTGACTCCTTGGAAGTACACCCCCACAACGCCCACTGATTCTGCACCAGCAATATGTTATGTGCATAATTTCAGTCTTGCCAAGCAGATGCCGGTATCTTTAAATATCTTCATTTGTATTCATGTAAGTATTTCCAAAGGAATGCAAGTCAACCCTCCACCTCAGGGCGAAGGAATGAGTCAATGTTTTCTGCTGCAGCTACAGTAGGAGTCGAGCAGAAACATCAAGATCGCCTCACAGGCAGTTTATGCCATTAGGAACACAGTGGTGTCAGTGTTTTTTTGAGCAGCTGTCATTCAAAGCGAATTACAAAGTCCCAAAAAACTCTGCCAAGGGAACGACTAAAATTGGCAAAAAAGAAGCCCCAGTAGCATGTGTTACATTTTTACTACTGAAAGCAAACTACTTTCAAAAACAAAATGCAGTGTGGAAGTCAGAATATCTTAAAGTATTCTTAAATGCATATTTACGACTCAAGGGGACACACAAGGAGAAATAAAACTCCCCAATCAGCCCTGTCCACAAGCCAAGAGCTCTGACTTTCAGTCTTTCATCATCCAAATATACAAACTTTACCTATTTGAGTGTCGCTGGTTGTTTTTGAAATGTTTCACATTCAACCCAACATTCCTGCCCCCATAGAGTTTCTTTTTGTCTGACACACATGAGCATAACTTATATTTATCTAGGAGCTCTGCTTGATATGATAAATGGTCTAACCAAAGATACTCAATACCCCCTTTGGTGCACTGATTTCATTCATTTATGGCCAATTCTCCTATGTTGTCATAAAGGGAGATTTATAATTGTCTGTTAAGGGATTACGGAGCCTATACACACATAACTGCCGTAGCGACACCACAGCTGACATGCAACTCTCTTAAAAATGAATGTCAGGGTAATGGCGGCTACAAAGACACCAAGTGAAAACCACAAGAATTGTGATTTTTCAGCTTGGCCTGCTTGTATTTTCACCTACAAGCTTTCAATGCAGGTGGAGATTGTTGAGAGTGAAACAAGAAGCCTACAGCCATGCTAGCAGCTGTACTTAAGCACAATGGTGCTTTGAGCTAAATGCTAACGTCAGCAGGCTAACATGCTCAAAATGACAATGCTAACATGCTGATGTTAAGCATGTAAAATGTTCACCATGTTCCCCATCTTAGTTTAGCGTGTCAGCATGCTAACATTTCCTAATTGGCACTAAATGAAGTACAGCTGAGGCTGATGGGAATGTCATTAGTTTTGCAGGTATATGGTTGTAAACCAAAGTACTGGACAAATTAAAATTTTGACCTTCTGGTGGCGCTAGATGAAAAGGGATCACCAAAGTTAATACAATCCATCCTGAGGGGGACATGAATGTCTATACCAAATTGAATGGCAATCGATGCAACAGTAGCTGAGATATTTCAGTTGACTGACCGACCAACTGACAGTGCCATTGCTAGAGCCAACATCGCTAGCATTACTAAAAACATTAAGGAAGTTTAAGAATGTTTCAGTAATCTTCTTCTTTTCAGCAACGCACATCTAGCAAAGCCATCTCCACTGCAAACCTTCTGCTCACTGCAGTTCTCGCTCTCTATCAAAGTAAATGAATAACATATACATGGTAACTTCATGCCAATAGTCTCCTATTCAGTAATAAAATGAGGCAGACCTTCCCACCATTGCTTATATCACAAAGCAAATGAAAGAATGTAAACACAGTTGTTATAAACCCAGCTTTACGCTTCAGTGACTTTGGTGCCATTGTTCTGATCACTTCCTGTTTGGAACATCTCGGCTTCCTGTCTCTGGGGGGAGTGACAGCCCAATCTGTGTTTGATCCAGAGACGAGGAAAGCCCCCTCACTCTGTCACGAGCATGAACGTAGGCTGCGCTGATTTCGATTACCACAGACAGTTACTCTGCAAGTTTAAAATGCTCCTCGAGAGATTTTGTCCCTGCTGTGGCTCTGTGACAGGTGTGGTTCGGTATACACTTTCATGTTTCTTTGCCAGTGATTAAGAGAAGGCTTTCATGCCCGACCAAACACACTGGAACTGGAAGTATCATTAAACATGTTTATGGATATAAAACCATAATTTTGGTGTACACTGACATTTTAACCTGAGGAATGTTTGATATTCTGGTTCCATCTGCAGAAAAAGGGCTCCTGTTTGAAATATGATGTCCATCAAATATGAAGTAAATCCCCCGTCTGCTTCTCAATTTCTCTTTTTATTTGTGCTGCATTTGTAGAGTAATGTCTGCAAGCGTATTAAATGACTCAGACAGTAATTTGTATTGACATTTTGCTTCCAAAAAGAATAATACAATATTTAGCTTTTTGTTATGAATTAATTTATTTTCGTGGGCTACTTCTGCTACTTCCCTAATAAATTGCAGCTATTATGTTTCTGTTTTTAAGCATAAAATTTAGTTATTAGACAACAGGTGAGTTATCCTTTTGTTCGGCTTTCTCTAGCAGTACGCTCATGTATGTAAAATGGATTAATTTACCTTAATCTCAAGATTTATTGACTATTTATGAATAAGTTCTGTTTTTACACTTGGTCCCAAATGAATAAAGGTGTTTTGAGGTTTTTGGGACAACTCTCTTGAGACTAGGTCAGTAACAAACAGAATTTGGGCCTAATTCATTAAATAAACTCCCCTCAAGCAAGTATTTCTATGTAGAAAAGACAGACATAGGAATATGTATCATTCTATCATAGTAAATTTGAGGTTTTCTAAACGGTTCTACAACTCAGAAAATAACAAAAGTGAGAAAGGAATGAATGAAAAGCCAGAGCAGATTTTAAGTGAAACGATAAATAAACTGCACTGATCGCAACCTTGTATGCAAACATTGTGTTCCTGTCTTATCGTTTTGCTTGTGTCTACAGGAAACTACTGGCGTCTGTTTACTTGAGTCTCACTCTGGGACCTGTTACAAATGCTTTAAGCTCAGCCCTGGGACTATTTTAAAGCTGCTTCCAATAGGGCTGTTGTTAGGCAGTGTGGAAATGGGCTACCCACTTAATTCCACCTGCAGTGGTATTGACACTGAGCTGTGTGTGTGTGTGTGTGTGTGTGTGTGTCTTTTAGTGGTGGAGGAGGTCTAAACTATATCGAGCTCCTGTAATATGACCAACTGTTTTTTTTCGTCCCTCTTGTGTAGGAGGGGAAATGGAGAATATGGAGTCCAATTCAATTTATGCTCGTATCATTGTACATTAAGGTACTTGCTACCACCCCCCCACCTTCTACCACACACACACAGGCTTATCGAGTATCAGAAAAATAGCATTTTGTTCCAATTATAGCCTTCTCGGCCACAAAGTATGGTGCCATTGGTCCAATCCCTGGGGTGTCCAAGCCAGTAATTGAAAATCAAGTCCTTGACTATACGTGCCAATAGGGCTTGAGCCTCCTGTCCCTATACATGCACTCGCACACACATATTCACTAATGTGCAATTTCATTTCGTGACAAAGCCCTGTCTCCCTGACGGCCAAGCTGATGTATGTGACACCTTAGACTTCCAACCAATTCTCGTCCATCTCTCAAGAGATGAGAGCGGTGACGAGACACGGAGACTGTCACTCGAGCAGCCTGTTTCTCATCTGATCGACATGAACTCGAGATTCAATGCATATTATAATTTAGAACTTATCGACCTTTACAAAATGACAGGAGGCCAAGAGGACAGGGGCCAGTTATAAAACAAACGTTAATAATATTTATCAGATATATTGTGGTGCTACCAGACGGGAACGTGGTACTGAAGCTAGCATGTTTTGACTCATAATGGTGCCTCATATTAGCAACAATGCATACAGCAGTTATCATTTGTCAAATTAAACACAGTGGTTTGGTGTGAGGTGGCAAAATAAAGGCAAATTCATCCATCCATTTTTCATTGAATTTTCATTGTCAACCTTTTTAACGTTTGCTGTCCTCACTCATCTTTGCCAAATCCAAATCCAGTCGCAGCAGCCCCGCGCAGGCACATGGGCGACGTTTGTCCTCAGGAATTTCTGCCAGGCAGATAGCCCTGAAGGCAAACTTCTCCCACGTGCCCTGCGCAGACCAGGTGTGCAAAGTGTCACCACTTGCACTGCACAGATCGCTGATATGCAACTTTAAGCCTATGGACATTATTGAACAATACTAATTGGTATAAACCAAAAATTCCCAGTGTGAATCAATTTATTTTCATTGTCATCAGGCCACCCGGCACCCTATCGCGCGCCATATTTGGCCCACGAGCCATAAGTTAAGTATCACTGAAGAACAGTGTCATCCTGTCATAGTGACGTTACTTATGTTTGGGTCAAAAAGATCCCAGAGAGGTCTGACTACCTGTTAGACCTCTCAGTTATAAAACTCCAATAACACAAATCCTAATAGATTTATTTTCAGAGGGTAGTGCTGCGTAGAAAGTACTGTCAACACCAATCACAGATATAGAGCAAATAAAAATCCATTGTATTTAACTATGTTTTACAGCTGAGGTCTCAGAGACCCAAAGCAGAAGTAATGGCAGACTTCCTTCCTGAAACATCCTCAGTTCAAAATCATGTTTATAAGCAACTTAAAATGAGTTAGAATCATGAAGTATCAAGCTAATGTTAATGTTAAGTATGTTTTGAGCTGTTCAAGAGGGCCTGGCCCCAAAAGGGAACATTCGGATTTAGGAAGTTACTACATCAGAGCAGAAATCCAAAAGTCCAATAAGGAGGTAACCGTATCACCATGCAACATAATATTGCTTGGGAGGAAAATGCGTTATGGTCCCAGCTGCTTGTGTGTAGCACTGTCCTCCATCTTTGAGCAGCTGAAAAGATGATAAGCGTAGAGACAGGATTGTTTCCAAAAGCTAAAAATTGAGTTTTTAAAGCACAAATCTTGGCACATAGTAGTCACTTTTTTTGAGCTATTTAACAATCAACAAACTAATCAGCCCTGTCACATTTATATTATTCCCATATTGTGCTATCTGGCAGGAAAAGCTGTGAATCTCAGTTACACTCTTGACAAAAACAACATTTCAATCTCCTCAGTGACACTGCCTTTAAAGTTGGCCTCTTTCACAACCTGTAAGACATCCCTCACACAGGATCACTAATGCTCTACAACAGCTGAAAAAGGTTCTGTCACTGCTGTTAACTGTGCATTACCTCGGGCTCTCCTATTCTCTCCACAAAGCATCCCATTGCTTCTCCAGTCAAACTGCCACTATAAGTCGAGCTGTGAAGCCAAAACGGCTCACTTAGTCCTACGACAGTGACTGCAGCAAGACGGTGCAAGTGGATTTGACTAATTAAAGTCAAAATGAAGTGTTCTCTGTTTATCGCACCCAAAGCTGAGCGTAAATTAAAGTGGGAGGGTGCAAGGGAAACTGAGATTCCTCAATCTCAACAACCAAAAGCTTCTTCTGGAGTCCATTAAAAACTGACTGGAATATGAGCCGCATCTTCATTTTTTCTTCTTTGCTGCTGCTGTGCGGAAAATGTATTTCTGTAATGAAAGGTCTCTGCATGCTGGAAATCATGTTTGACAATAAAGCGCTGAGTGATGCATATATAATCACTGGCATGACATCATGCAACGATCACTCCTGGCACTGACATGATGACACTTCTCTTTTATCACAAGATCAGTTTGTTGGGTGTCAAAGCAAAAAAGAAAGGGATTAAACCGCCTGATCTATCTTGCACCCATTCTTGTCTTTTCTGGATGTTTCTGGCGCTGTGTGCATTCTGAAGCAGGTGTTGAGTAAAAGGTACTGAGGCTGTTCATTGAAAACCTTTTGGGAGTCAAACCCAATTCATGTTTGGCTTCTTCCACTCAGCTTTTCTAATTAATATCTACCTCAGCACTGAATAGCATTTCCCTGCCAACCTTATTATGTGTGTACGAATGTGTGGCTGTGTAATTTCAAAGGGGTGCAACTCCAGGTTCAATTAATGGTTCATTTCTGATTCCTCCCCGGGAAATTCTGCACCAGCACCCACTGACAAGATTTGCTCGCAAGACCCAGCTTGTCTGTAATTCACACACATGCATTTCAGTCATAGCCTAATAAGAAATGCATCACTTTTAAAGATGTGTGTGCACACCAATCTCTCTGAATTTGTCCAGAAAAGCAGTCAAATCTGTCAAAAAAGAAAGTGTCTCTGCTTTGTTTCCCTAACAATGCGTGCATCATTATTACGGTTGCATGGATGAGAGGTGCAGTGAACAAATCATTCAGCAGGGACACGTCAGCTATACCTTACAGCGTCACTGCACTGAAAACAACGCAAGAACTGTCATCACACACGCTTTGGGACTCGAACAATGTCCCAGGGGCTGCTGCATGATAATGTGCAGATGTCGGAGGTTCACATCACAAGGGCTCCAGGCATGAATATTCTCAGGATACTAAAAAAACAAATTGCTCAGAATAGTTGTCATGTGTCAGCATGTTTGTTGGGGGATGTCACTTCTACAGTGCTGTAGAGGTTGAATGTGTATATTGATATAGAAAGATGATTTTCAGAGAACTTTCTTTTTTTATCAAGAGAGGATTTACACTGGATGTCGATTGTATCATTTAGTAGCTGTGGTACAAAGATTTCACAGTGCCAAGAAAAGATGGGGGGGGAAAGATGGAATATCAAACACTTCTGGATCATCTGACCATCAGAAAGTCTATGTGGCTTAATGGGCCAGTGAAATCGGGCTTCCTTGAATCAAATATCCACCCAGCGGCTTCTGCTTCTAGTTAGAGCCAATGCATCATTGCTGTTATCAAGAAGCAACACTTTATGACAGAATGGGTGCAGGGATGCCTTATTTTATTTAACCAAATCAGCTCCACACTGAGGGCATGTGCAGACAACCCTCTGAATGAGCTGCAAATCTATATTTTCAATCAGTGAAAGAAAATTGAAACAAGATAGCTGATCTTTGAGTAACACTGATAACAAAGTGGATGACTCTTTTTTGCACATTCTGATTCATATATAAAGATTAGACAAGATCAGAAAAAGGGGGGGATTTGAAAATGAATTCAAAACCTTAAAACAGGCCTCTTTTTGAGCTGAAAATCAATAATTTCACATCTTTATGGTGGAGCTCTGAGCGCTGTCCAAGGTGCTGACCGCGCGTCTGTTTGAATGAGCTCCACCGCAGGAGCTGACCACAGCCACATACACCGCCACTACATGAGCCTGCTATGAATAAACAGCTCCTGTGTGGCTCACTATAGCCTTGAGCACCCTCAGGTATACACGAACAGGTAACATCTCACCTTCAACTTCGTCTTCGGGCAGGTTCACCGGGGCGCTGTAGGAGAGGATGTCAGGGATGGTGCAGATCCCCCGGTACATCAACGTGGAGGTGACTGGATGCATCGGCATGACTGCGACCTTTGGCTGCCACCTGCGCCCTAGTCATACAGAAATGTCTACAGAGAGGATCCCAACTTCCCCCCACGGTCACCGAGGGAACGGAGAAGCCAGACCATGGATGGGGGGAGAGGGGTGAGGTGGATTCCGCAGCGTGTCCGCCGAAATCTTGCTTTTGGTCAACGACGGAAGAGCAGGAAAAATATAGGGGGGTGTCTTACCTCATTGCAGTTTTGTTATTTGCTTGAAAAACAATTTCCTGATTAATACACAAAGTCACTAGATATATATATATATTAAAAAAACTACCTCAGACCGAGACAATGCGCACATATATACATCACCATCAACCAAGACAAGCTCCTCATCTGAGCTAATTAGTGCAGGTTATTAGTCTCTGCTGTAAACCGATCAATCGGTACACAGATTTGTAGGTTATCAATCCAATGATTGTTTGTGGTTTTAGTCCCTGCGGTCGTCTGCTGCGAGCAAATTCATGCATCCACTTGTTGGATACGTGCGCTCACTTGACGCACTCCGTCCTCAAGATCCAGCCACCTTCATATAATCCACAGAAACGACGCGTTACACTTAAAAGATCGATGTGGAACAAGCCTCAAAAAAAAAACCTATGTGTCTCTTGAAAGCGTGAAAGGATGACAGGTAAGCGCGTGCCCGGATCCTCAAAGACAATAATTGCTCGCTCGCCCTTAATTGGTCATGGGTGCGGGGGCGCAGTGCGATCCAGTTGTTCCATCTTCAGTGGAGGAGTGAAGGAGTGTTTTTTTTTTTTTTTTAAAGGAAGCTCTCTGTGTGGATCTGATATGTAGTCAGTCTCCTCTCTCTCTCTCCCGTCTCACCCCCCGACACTCTCTCTCTAATACATACCTCCGCACATACACACACTCTGTATGGGTGTAGGCAATCCCTCCCGAATAACACACAAACACACCCGCCCACCCCTCCCTCCCTCTCTGTCTCTATTTCTTTTTGTTCAATTACTCTCCCCGTGCGCACTCCGGTTCCTCACCATGTTAGGCTAAAAATCATAAAGTGTGATTGATGACCAAGTGGTAGGTGTATGGCTGGTTTCCTCCTACTTGTGCCGAAGCTATATGATAAAGTAATGTCTTGCAACGCCACTCGCTTAAATGTTAATCCATAAGGCGGATGACCAGACACTATTATGCATTTGAAGTTTTGCTATGACGCAAGAATGCATCTACTGCTGATTTAGTTGACAGGACTGAGGTGACATACAGTAGAAAGTATTTTACAGATACTGAGAGAAAAGAGAGAAAGAAGGAGAGAAACAGTCAAAATTAGTTAAAATTCCCTCCAGCTTTCTGTCTCATCATTTGCAGTATTATCTCCATATCTATCTCCAATTGTACGCTTTGCTGCACCACTATCTGTGGAGAGACACCCAATTGAAATGAATGGTTGTAGCCTACTTTTCAATTGACATGGTTGGCTAAACAGTTCCGGGGTAAGATGTAGTGGGGCGCTGTCAAATGGAGCCACTTTTTTGATGACTGTGAGCTGTCTTCTTGGTAATTCCCTGAAATGTATCTCTCTTTTGGTAGGAGTCTGCATTTCAGGTAGGTTTCAAACATGTGTTTCTTTCTTTCGTTTCAGTCAGTTACAGGGCCAGCCACGGCCTTCTTGGGGCCCCAAGGTGAGATTTTGTTTTTGGGGGCCTCCATCCACTGTGTTTATGTTTCTTTCATGATTTTGACTATGTTCTTGCTTCATGGATAAAACTATAGTTGACCATAAATGACAGTGGTGTCCTGGCTATATCTTGGCAAAGCATGTTATTTGACATTTATTTGTTTGGATCTGTTTTGGGGAAACAAGCAATAAAATTGATTTATTATTATGCAAAGTGTTTATGGAAACATTCATAAAGTCGATTTACTGGCTCCACAGTAACCCTTGTGTTTTCTTTTTAGACTGGCTTTACTTTATCATTGTTTGAGGTCCCACAGACCTCACCTCTTTATGTGTAGTAATAATAAAAATAATAATAATTGCAAAAATAATCATTTTTCTCTTCTTAAAAAGTACTGAGGTGGAAACCCTTCCTGTTGCCACAAACTGGGCTTGTACATTTGATTAAGGTGACAAACTGCGAAAATGACCATAAAGCAGTGTTATTAAGCCAAATGGGGAAATATTTCTTGTTTACGGGCTATGCATGAACAAATATATATTCCTTCTGTTTGCCAAAAAGTCACTCACAGACAAAGAAATATACAATATGTTATCCTATTTAGCTCCCTGTTAGAATGTATGTAAACAAACTGTTATACAATTCCTACAACAGAAATCTAAATAGACCTATTTTGGGATTAGGGTTTTATAGAGCTTTATAGTGAGTTTTAGCTCATTGTTTAGCTAACCGGCCCACAACTTTTACATTTGTTTTTTTGGGGGGGGGTTTTGGCCACAGAAAAAGGCTCTGAAAACCCACTGTACATTTCCTGCTCAGCACCGAACAACAGACAGACAAAGTTAGTGACCAGCTGGTGAACATAGTAGAACATTAACAGCTAAAGAGCCAGATATTTCCCTCAGGAGTTGGTGGAGACCAAAGACAGAGCTAAAAGAGAGTGAATATTGGACTCACATTTTCCAGGTGGCCAGAAACATGACGCCAAATGAATGATAATGTTCCTCAGTTGGTTTGCTGCACCCAAGTGGCCAAAAAAATCAATCCAGGATCCTAAACATCAGGGTTACTAAGGATATCCCCATTCTCCTCACACTTGAACATGGATACCATCCCAGAAGCAACCAAGCAGTCTGTGAAAAACAGGTGAGGACAAGAAGCTTAGTATATAGGAGCACACAGGAAAGGTTGGTGCCCTACTGCAGGAATTTGGCTAGTTTACCTATACCATGGGCTGGCCCTGATCAGCTTTAATCTACAATGTCAGAATTGGTTATATAACCCCTGAAAAAGACTTTTAACTCCATCCAGAATTCCACCTTTGCCCAGACACTGAGTTGCAACATTCTCAGAGTTCACACATGAAAACATCCACTGTGCTGGCTGGCATTTTCTAATGCTCAACAGACCATTGGTCAGTCTGACAGTGTCAGCAGTGTCCAACAACCGCTGGCTAGACACAAAAGGGCACCACCAACTTTGTATCCTCGGTTGACATGTGGCACCTTTTTAGTTCCGCAAAAACAGTCTACCTAAAGCCCTCTCAACAGGAGGAAACTTTGAAGGTCAGACCACTTTCAGAATCGAATAGCCACAGTGTTCAGACTCCACTGCGTCACAGGGCTCTTTTGTCAGTGAAAATGTTTAATGATTACCCCCTACAAGGTTAAGGTCTCTCAGATTCTGGTTACACACATTCTGTGTATGTGAGAGGTGAGCTGGTATTAAGGCTGGCACTAGATGGCAGCTGATCCTGCCACCCCAGTGCCTTCACACTCTGTTGTTTAAACACTAAATGCTGCTGTGACTGTAGATGAAAGAATGTGTTAGAAACCTTAATTCTAAGTGATATCCACCTGAAAAGAAAAACATATATATTTATGGACTAGAATTATATTTGAATGAGTAACGATTCCAGTAGAGAAAAAGTAATGTTATTTTCTACTCACCCTCAAGTAAATCTAAAAGCCAAGTTTTATTATCCACATTAACTCAGCAGGTGGAAGTCTGAATCAGTTGATTCCTTCTGAGTTCCAATAGTGCAAAAAAATGACCAGCAAATTACCCCAAACAGTTCAGCAGCATGATCCAAGTGTTCTGAAGCCAAATGATTACACTGTGGATTCAAGAGTCCAATATTTCCCTCATTAAGTCCTAGATTTCCCTCACTCACCATGCATCACCCTACAGCAGTCTGGTGGTAGAGTCTCGCTGCCTTCATCTGCTCATAAGTTCCTCTTTCCAAGTCTGAAAGTTTTAAATACGAGCCTAAAACTCATTGTGTATTCAAGTGCTTACAGTCTCTGAATAATCACTAAAAATCTACTTCTGCGTCATTTATTATTGACTGGGAAGTGCAGAACTACTTGTGCTGCTGAATGAATCATTTCAATTATTTTGTCAGTGATTTCAATAAAAGTGTGCATTTTGTTACATAAGCAAGGCAATAAGACCGAGACTGTCTTGCCTGACTAGAGGACCTGTCATCCAATCTTTCCCCTTTCTTAACAAGGAAGGTGATTGAATTAAGCTGTTAGCTTTTTTTGTGTTTTTATCTTCTACAGTTTTAATTTACTGTGTGATTTCATTCTTGCCTTTACCTTAAAACGGCATAACATTTCTTTTTATCACTTTATAATGCTGCCAAACCACTGTCTATTTACACATCAAGCACACACAAAGCAACATTAGCATTTATTTGGAGTCATGTCTCTGGCCACCCGTCCAATCTTCACGCTCCTTTCTACTTTGTTTTGGTCACCACCAACTCCTGAGGGACACGATTGACAACTGTGAGTGTGCTCACGATTGGTTCAGGCAGCTGTATAGGTGGGAACTCGATACACTACTGCGCAGACTCTGGCTCCAAATGATGTCATCAGTGCAACATGGCAGCTCCCGTATCCGGAATATTTTGGCTTCATTTTTGTAGAGTGGGAGGATGTGGAGAAGAGAGAAGAGCTCATGTATCCACACAAGCTGCCTGATTGCATTGTTGCAGATTAAAGGGAAAGGGAGAAAAAGACTGCAATTTCATGTGAGGCTACCTGCCAGAAGTTATTACTTCTGAGGGTTTACCATATTTCAAAATAAATAACAGCATCCAAATTGCCTGGACAAGAAAAAATAAATAAACAAATCCAAATATGAAAAATGTGTGGACATTTTCGTTCTCATTTCTCTGGAAATAAACCTATAGAGTCCATAAGATGAGGGCTTGTTGTGATGCTTCCCCTGTGGTCAGATCTGTCTGCTCCCGTGGAACAAAAATCCTTTTCAATTCTGACTACATCCTTGGCTATTGACCAGCACAGAGGAAAAGTATTGTGTCTGTGAGCCCATTGAGCTGCTCCAGGATTATAAGCATGGAGCCAGAGAGAGCTGGAGACTGAAGGGGATAGATGGAGGAAAAAGATTTTCCTCTCCGTTTGGGAGAAACAGGAAAGACAGATGTGGTCATTTCACAAACCCCTGAACAGACCTGTGTCATTAAAGCTCTGCATTACGACTAGTTAATGTCGTTAGGTGATGCATTTACAAAATGTCTGCATGTCAAGAAGGATGTTTTGGGAGTCTGAAATGCTGACAAAAGTCTGCCATTACTGACTAAGCTCTACCTTGGATCACTCCAGCATCCCCCAGTCCCATTACACATCCAGACATCCTCTGGGAGAACTGGCATCATCCCTCTTTTCAGATTATGCCTTTTTCCTCTATAAAACATGCCTGGCCTGGTGCTACCATTCTTAAAAGTTTCTGGCTGTGGGAAGAGGAGTTCCAGTCTATGAGGGAATTATGGATGCCAGTGGGCACCTGCGCTGAATCCGCCTCTGAATGAAGCTGCAGGATCAACATAAGCTCCACTGCAGGCCCAAACATGTATTCCCTCTGTGTTTTGGCTTGTGTTTATAACTACGATACGCCCTTTTCTCTTTCCTTCCTCCTTTCCTTGCTGGGCA
Organism: Macquaria ambigua; assembly: GCA_008360985.2. NCBI lineage: Eukaryota > Metazoa > Chordata > Actinopteri > Centrarchiformes > Percichthyidae > Macquaria > Macquaria ambigua. The sequence continues at coordinate 380,894 of VMKM01000134.1, forward strand.
GCCCCAAGCTGGACCCTGTCGATGGTTTTCAGAGGATGTTGGTGCCTGTTTGAAGTGCTGCTTTGCTATTTGGGGAGCTTCCGCCGGGAGGAGGTGTAGGAGGAAAAAAGATTGGATTTGGAAGCAAAGAAAACCTCTTTTATTTGGGAAACTAACGAAACAGCAACCCCTAGTGGCAAACAGATGTAGGCTGGTTCCTCCCTGTAGTAATAGGCTCTTGATCTTCCAACTCAAAATCATGCAAGCCTTTGTAGGAGCCTGAGACTTTGAGGGTATTTGAGGTACTGTTGTGAGGGAAGACAAAAGAGAGATTGCAGTATTTTGACTTTGAACAGGCAGAATGGCATCATTCAAAATATTTTATGTCTGTTATTATGCCTTGACATTTTTGTTTGGCAAAGTGTATTAATTCTAATTTTGTATTCTCATATTGGGCATACCGCTTATGTAGCCTAACACCTGAATCACATCCACTGATTGATGCTTATGTGATGTGCTGAAAAGATGAACAACCCCTTACTTCTGTAAAATAAATGTTCATTGTTTTTACAAAATAAAATTTCTGCAGGTGATATGTTCCATTTACAAAATGTATGACTTATGTTCAGGTACTGTTCCTAGGCACAATTATGAACCATGTTCATTTGACAGGGTTGACCTATGATTGAGGACTATAAAAGTCACCAGAGGGATTCAACAAAGCACACGTACAAAACTGACAGACTTGACAGTTCCTGACAGACAGGAAGACTGGGGAAAAAATGGCAGATTAACTCACTAAATGAGCATCATAAAAGTGTGAAGAAATCCCATGAACAATGAATGAAAAGATCAAAACAGAACGAGGAAATAAGCCGAGTATCCCTTACAAATTATGTCCATATTGGACGACTCTGTTTGGATGACGACTGGATTCAGTGCCAGATAACGCATCTGACTTTTGTAAAAGAGACCAGAGTTTGTGTCCTGTCACAGACCTGCAATTAATGTTAACCTTTTCAATAGCCGTAACCGCAGTCTTTCCCTAACCGATAGCCTGTTTCCACCGCAGGAACTTTTCCATGGTCCCAACCATTTCAGGATCTCAGGAACTTTGCCTGCATTTTGACTGGAGAAACCGTGCTCTAAATTTAGTTCCTAATTCTTCAGATGCAGTGGGAACACAAACAGGAATGCATAAAAAGGACTCTTAGTACCTAGTTTAGTTCCTCGTTTAGTTTTTGACTGGGTCCATAGTTCCTAGAACTATTTATTAATAAAGTGTTTTAGTTGCCTAACCACTTGCCATGGCCATGATCTTTCCCTAACCTTAACTAGCTGCTACCAGCTGTCAGCCCATTTGTCTGTGTTTTGTTCCATTTTTAAGGCTACTGTTACAAGCTGTTGTTTTCAAGGCTAACGTTTTACACAGGTTTTTTAAAAATGGCAGTTGCCGGTGCTGCATTGGCTCGTGTTCAGTCAATCAACGTACACTTATGTCTGGACCAATCACCATACACTTACATAACTCAAGGTTCCTCTTGTGCTGGGAGATTACCTACTCTTAAGTAGGAGCTAAAAAAAAGTCCCTTAAAAGAACTACGATTGTTCCCAGTTCTTGCATTGCAGACACAATATAAAAAGGGGTCCTCCAACTGTTCTTAGAACTATGAAAAAGTTCCTCCAGTCAGAAAATGCCTATTGACGTTCTTGTTCTTGGCAGTGGGAAATAAGACACCCCGGGCATGCAGTAATCACTGGTGCTTTTGTGTATATAGTGTGATCCAAGGAGGCCAGATCATTTCACTGCCCTGAGGATGTTTCTGCAGTTTAAAGTCTCCTTGACTGTAAAATAAAAACGGCTAAAGTTTCCAGATCAACCTTTTATTAATTATTGATTATTGGACAAATGAGCACCTCAGCGCTGCAGCTGTGTTAAGGGGAAATGAGCCCAAGCTAACTGAAACTGTGCTATGTGAGCAGTTTTAAATGCAAAGATAACACTGTGCATATATCACCCAGACCACTGCTCATTAAAACCAGAAACCCCGTGCTGCTGGCCAGTGCAGGGTTATCCCCCAGCCATTTTATGAAACTTAATGTTCCATTAAGAGTGCATCAATCAGATTTTAAATGATTTGGATGCCCATTAGTCCTTGCAGAGCCAAAGTACTGAGACCACTCCCGATGTAATGATATTGAACAGACGCAGGAGAAAAGCTATCACACATTCGTCCCTAGCTTCTCCCACAAACCCCTGGGATGTCAGACTGACCGTGTTACCAACAGCCAGAGGCGTCTGAGCAGCAACGGAATAATCCGAGAACCACTCAGGACAGCACAAAAATTCTTGGTAGACTTTTCTGCCATAAGCTCCTAGGTTGAGGGATATCAGATGAATATAAGCACAGAGCTCGCTCTACCTCCAGAATGTTAATGCCATCTCCCACACATCAAAGTTGTGGAAACTAGGGTAAGAAAGCCGCGTCATGTTTACCTCCTGAGTGAGCTGCCGAGTGTTTACACACCTTTTTCTACAGGAACCGTTTCAACACATCAAAAACGCCCCAGTCTGTTTTCCCTCTCATGACCCAGAAATGAAAGACAACACTGAAGGCAGTGGAAAGAGAAACCACAAGGGAATTTAGCCTTTTGAAAAAAGTTAAGCAAACTCCAAGTTCAGTAAGAGTGAGGTGAAATTTGATTAGATAACCGTGACACTGGCAAAAATGTTCTTTGTTGTCTATTTTGCACCAGTGTTCCTGAGGGCAGAAAATGTCCCGGTGGAAGTCCTTAAACATGAAAACACCCAAGTTTCTTAAAGGGTTCTGGTGTATGTAATCTGTTTAGCATATTGCATGGGTAGTTGAAGCTCCATGTAATATAGACAAATATTAACATCCAACCTGTCAACCTGTGGAGAAATATTCATACAGTTTTGCTCAGATTTCTCAATAAAACTTGGCATCATTTCCTAACATCCTTAGGGACACATCCTAGACCTACAAATTATACTTTCTCTAACTTTTCCAAAGTGTTGCAAGTATCGGTGAACTATTGAATCACCTCCTCAAGACTCTCCTCTATATGGAAATGGAGGGAAAAATGCAAACGTCTCCCTGGTTAAAATCAATTATTCACAGTCATCTCTAGGGATGTGCAGGTCCTGGCAGTTTCCTAAGATGATTCGATGTGTGTGTGCATTTGCGTGCGTGCGTGCGTGTTTGAGTATGTGGACAGTTCAAGCTAAACCCTTTAGCATAATGTGAGTAACATTCAGGATGAAGAGTGTATCCGGGCAAACCCTCCCTGCCATCGCCGTCTCCTCCATGACAGAACCCCGCTGAGAAAATGGGCCTCTCAGTCAGGTCTGCAAGAGCAGATAGGAAAAGGTTACAGTGTCGCTTTAGTGTAGAGTCTTACTGGCTATCCCACTGCTGAGTTGTGAATGTTTTATAAAGAAAGAGCGTGCACTGTTCCTCTGTAGCCTTCTGTGACTGGAACAGCGTGTGTGTGCGCCTGCTCATCTGTTCTATACCTTTTCATTTCTTCTTTTCATTTCCATTTTCCTTTCTTTTCTCTTAATGCCCATATCAGGAATTATTAGCATGTGACCAGTAGCCTGCCAGTTGAAGAGGAGATTATGTCCCATACTGTAATTGTCAAATTATGTCTATTATGTTCTATATGGGCACACATTTAACATCTTCATGGTGTTCAGGTAATGTGAGATGTTTAAAGCAAAAACCTGTTTTTATCAGAATTATTATATTCTAGTGCTATGCTGGTACTACTCGTCCCACTGGTAATACTACTATTACAACTAAAAGTACTGCATGTATTACTACCATTACAGCTGTCAGAGAATACATCCCCAACTCTACAGTGTGTAAGCCTAATCCTAAAAATTCTGTAACATTAATTTATAATAATAATAATAATTAATTTTATTTTACATTAGTCACAAAGCTAATCTTTATAATTGCCTAATTAAAAACAAAATTATTACGTCGGCAGATGCATTCAGAATAATGGTAAGACAAGAAGGAGAAAATACAAACACATTAAATACCATGTCTGTTTACAGATACTGGGGGAACTGTCCTTGTTGTTTCCATGCCTTTATTTGTTAGACATGTCCTTGAGGTAAATATCAGGTTAATTAGCTGCAACATAGATTATGTCTTGTAAATTAATTGATATTGATATTGTGAATAAAACATCTTAACATGAATAAATATCCTTACAAGTGAATTTTACAGCATAATTAAAAGACACAGATTGCAATGTGCCCCCCCATTTAGCTGATCATTTCAAGTATAGTAGCATTTTTTTCTCATACATTCATTGGCCTCGCTTTCAGAGACAAAAATAAAAAATAAAAACAAGAACATTTTGCCTTCATTCAAAGCTACAATGTTACTTTCCAGCATGAGTCAGCCAGGTGTTTGCTAGTCATGCCCTTCTCCCTATAAGTTAGTTAGTCAATTTTCCACCCCCACACTTGTCACCCACTTTGATGAGTTGTCTATCCTGAAACAGCATCTAACTAAAGGCTGAGGTAACTGCTTATTTTAAGACACCACAGGAGCTGGAGGAGATGATGAATAAAGCCAATATGCAACAGAAAGTAATAATAGTACACTCTTTTTTTTGCTTCATCTTGCCTGTTTAGTTTCACTAAAAACAAATTTCTTTCTGCATTCTGTAGTTGTTGTGAAGTTCCCTGCAATGTGCCCGAGTTTCATTCAGACAGAATATCTTAAACTATAGCGTGAAGACCTTGTTGGACCCCTCAGGTACTTCAAATAAAAGAGAATGGAGAAAACAAAACGCACAAAAAAGTTTGACAAATACCAACTTGAGAATATGACAGGCTGTAAGTTGTCTTTTGACTCTGCAGACTCCCAAATGAGATTGAGGTTACGTTAGCTACTAGGCAGCATGCTAACAAACATCTACTTTTTAGTTTATAAGTTGTCTTTAGACTCTGCAGACTCCAAATCAGACTGAGATTATGTTAGCTGCTAGGCAACATGCTAACAAATATCTACCTTTTAGAATAAGATAGGTTGTGAGTTGTCTTTTGGCTGTGCAAACTCCAAATGAGATCCAGGTTTTATTAGCTTCTAGGCTAATAAGATTGTGATAAGGTTGTAAATGGTTTTATGAGTGTGCAAACTCCAAGTAAGACTGAGGTTACGTTAGCTTGTGGGCAGCATACTAACAATGTCTACCTATAGTCAGTGACTAGCATTTCTAGCTAATTCAGGTGTTGCTGCTGAATTCACACAGGTAGAAAAAAAGCAGAAAATTCCCCTGACAAACTCATCTTCGGTTCAGGTCAAAGACAGGTAAACTAATAATGTACAGTAAGATATCCTTTTTACTTAATGTAATGTGGAAACAGTTGCGTGTTGCTTCTTTTTTAAAAATGCTTCGACTATTGTAGCTAGCTGGGAGCACTTGATTTAATAAGAAAGTCCTTGTCAGTTTTCTATACTATTCATTCAATCAACTGGTCTCTCTGCTTCACTCTCATTTTGAATCGCATTATGTGTTTATTTACAGTGCAAGCCTAAGGTCGATCACAGCAGTCAATAAGGTCTGACAGCCACACACTTTCACTAGTGTTTGTATGCTGTCAACAGCTCCTCTCCACTTCACCGCACTGGGTTTCCTCCTGAATACCAAAGAAGTGATGCTCCATCTTCAGCTACCTGTGTCAGTATCTTAACGGTGCATTACTACATTGCTGTGTGACCCAGTAATAAATCTGAAGAAAAGTGGATTTGAATGCTGACCTGCCATGCATTCTTCTTTAACAGCCTTTCTTAGCATGGCCCCTCCACATGCGCTCGCTCTATGCAGTGTTCGAATTACACCGTGGCTTTTGGAGAGCCCTATTTTTCGGGGGTGGGAGGGTACTGTGCACGTGCACGCACATACATGAATGCGCTCGCCTACGTGCAAAAAATATACTATTAATACATTTCAATTCATACAGAGAATATTTAGCCCGGGACAACAAAGAAACAGAAAAATGATTCACCGTTGACCAGACCTAGGTTGTGACAATGAACATGCACACAGCCTCAAATGTTGGTCTTACGGAAAACATATCAAGATTACTTTTATTTCAGGAACCTAAATATAAAGGAAAGTATACATTTATAGAGGGGAAAAAAAACCAAACCAAAAAATACAATATTTTAGAGCTCACCCTAAATTTCTTAAATGAGGCTTTCTGGGAAGCTCATGTCTCTTGGCTCCCCGTAGCTCCCCTGTATTTTGAACCCTGGCTCTGTGAGGTGGAATCACCAGACTGTGACCAAAGAAATAGAAAAGAAGTGCAGGAATTGTAGCCGATGATTTTGATTCATATTATATATGCATGCAGTCAACCTGTCAGTTTCACTACGCTCGTCTTGTTATGGAACAGCAGAAAGCTCATGCCATGACTTAATTGCATCATTCATGTTTAAATATGTGGTTTTTCTGATTAAATATAATTTTCCACCTATTTCTTGCTTAATGATATTCATAATGTAAGTGATAATCATTTCATTTTGGGTAATTTAAATGTCAATTCTATCCTGCTTGTATGAATTAATTGTTGTAGCTGTAAGGAATGTAAATGCTGGAATACATTTACCTAAACATGGGTAAAATCCTTCACTTTATGTCTTTATTTGTCTAATTCAGTCAGTCAGACATACAGTAGGCCTAATGATACGCTGCTTTGTGATTCTGCAATATATACAGAAGTCTCTGGTTAGATTACTCCTGAGTCCTGCATTACTACATGCATACATGATGAAAACGATCCTTTAAAATGTAAATGAGCAACATACCTCATTTAATGTCTTTCAAATTCAAAAAGGCGTGAGTAATATTCCATGCCTCTAATTGTCATGAGCACGCTGTCACTGCGGGATTCTGTTTTTAGACTCCTGAATTAGCTCTGTTGAATCAAACTTGCAATGACTGAAAGGTACAAAGGTGAAATCACTCTGCTCACAAAGGTTTCCAGCAGTCACGGGCCTGTCAGAGGTGCAGTCAGAGAAAAACAGCTGGTGTCAATCTGCTTTCCCCGATACCCTTGAAGGGCACCACGGTGTCCTTGTTGTGAGATGATGTGTTTTTGGTGGGAAAACTGGAGGCACTAGCCAACTCCCCATCCAAATATAGTGCAAATTTTAACAGAATTTTCAGAAAATCGTCAGATGAGAATATGCAGATTTATGCATTGTTCCATCCACTACTGTTATGCAAATATTAGGAGTTGGTTCATCAAGATAAGCAGTAGGAAGCCTATTTCTCCCGTCAGGTGCCATTATACTATTGCAGAAGAAGAGGGCGCGATGATGTAATTAAAAGTGCACCAGTCAAACCTGAAATTGTGGGAAAACATGTAGAAAAAATGATGGAAGTATGGCACTTATGTTTGTTTCATGTATTCATTTGAGGAAGGTTACAGTCTCCTCATCGCTCCGCACAGATCTGATTTCGTCTGCGGTCATTTTTCACCTCTTCAGTGGACATTTAAGTCACATGCTTCATGTGTGTCATGACTAATTCGCTTAGTCCGTTTCTATTGCACTTTGTCGCATTTTGCTTTTATCGATTCACCAACTTTTCCACCTCAGCCAAGTGTAAAAGAGTTTTAGCAATTTTTTCCACTCTACTCAGGTTTTGTTTGATGCACAAATTGAAAATAAGCATAAAAATAATGAAAGATGGATGGAAAATCACCTAATGCTAGCAGGTGTGACATACGGACAGACGAATGGGCGAGACACCCCTAATTCCTGCTCGATTTTCAGGGAGCCCTTCAGACGCCCCATGTGGATATACACTGTTGACGGATCGACTTCTAACGGAGCAGTAGTTCAATCGAGCCACTCAATGGGTCCTGTCTATCGGTCTGTCCCTCCTCCCTCCCTAAAACCTCCCCTCACAACAGCATTTCTCCCAGGTAACAGCCTGTGGTCGATACTCCCCCATTGTGAAAGACTCCATTTCCCTGTGACACTATGACTATGTGTTCGCAGCCAAGTATTGCCACAGATGGACCCAGTGTTATTTCCTCTTCCACTCAGTCTGTGCTGGATAGTAATATGTTGTATAACTGTGACACATTTGGCACTGTAGAAAGCTCTGCAATCGTTCATTGCATCAATGTCATGACTTCAAAGAAGAAAGATTTTTCTCTGCCTGTACTATGAGGAATGTTTTTTTCATGTTCCTGAATTTGTTCATCACATTAAAAGAGTTCAAGGGCAGTAAAAACATTCTCTCTCATACTGAAATGATTTTAGGGTCATGACTTGGTGCATTAAACATATCCAAAGTGCAAAGAATACCAGTTAATTTCTCCTGAGAAACATGTGAGGGATCAAAAGCCATATTCACACAAAAAGAGCAGAGCCTGTCAGAGCACATGACCTCATTTTGACGTTAAAAAAATTCCAAGTCAGTTTATATGTTTACTTCTTTTTAGTTCTTGCCTAGTAGTGATGGATGTCAGTTGTTTCTTGTACTGCTAGCTTTCAGTTTCCTCTGTATTGACTGACCCTTGTTTGTTAAGAGCAAAAATAGAATTCCTAACAAAAGCATGCATATTCATGAATACCTGCACAACGTCAAATACCTGTTTTGTAAATCCTTTTTTTACACTATGACTACATTGTCATACTAACAGTGACATTGACAATGAATTAGTCACTGGACAGGGAGCCCACAAACGTCAGGTAAAAGGACCACCCTTTCAGTCTCCTTTAATACAGTTGGATGACTGATATAAAGTGTCCAAGGTGGTGGACGATGAGAGGCCAGAACAGCTTCAGTGCTCCTTGGCAGAGATTCTACAAGTGCCTGGACGCTACTGGAGGGATAATGACCATTCTGACACAAAATATTCCTTCATTTGGTGTTTTGATGATGGCGGTGGAGAGTGCAGTCAATCTCAACCCAACTGAACGCCTATAGGAGATTTTGGACTCGTTGGACAGCAAGGGCCATAGCATATGATTTGCATTATTTTCATACAGATCCATTCAGTGACCCCATCTGGCCTATACGGAAGGATCTGCATTTGCTATGTTTTATTCATTCTGGTTTTTCCTTTTTCTTTTTCTTTCTCCCCTGTCTGTCTATTATACGAAATACAACATGCAGAACTCCATTGTTGGTACAGTTATTTTAGTGCCAGAGTGCTCAGATTGCGATGGATGAATAGAGGAAGAACATTTTTATGTGTCTGGTATACCTTTAAGCAATAATACCAGTGTAATTGTTTTTATACTGTGTTTTTACTTTTTTCGTGCGATTATTTCTTATTATTTATTATTATTGATTAATTAATCGCACGTCCATATATTTTTTTCAAACTGTTGTTTTTTGTCATGACTACTTTCACACAGAACACGAATATTATCCGCCAAAAAAATCGACATAATTTCTTTTCGGAACGAGGTCGATTTTTCTGAGCTTTTGCATCAACCAGTCATGTTGTGCGGAACGGACATCACATCACAACTCCGGACCTGTTGATTGTTTGTGTTTCTCATCACCCTGTATTATATGACAAAGGACACAAAAATTAGAAAGACAATGGACTCAAGGACAACGTGTGGAGCAGCGTCACCGGATGCAGGATAGTGAGGAGCTGATGTAGTTGACTTTTGGATGTAGTAGAGTTGGTAGCAAGGCAACAGTGTCATAGCAGGTTTGACTCGTCATATTAATCAAATACGGGAGGCACTCTGTGTAGGAGTGGAGTATTCATATTGGAGCACACATTTTCGTATTGTTTATTGGTCACGCCCCCGGTGTGTAAAGGCCTTAAGGCAGCCGTTTGAGCTGCTTAAAATGGACACTTTCAGAAGCACAGAAGACTTCTGACACTAGACAGTTCAGATATTATAGATTACAGTTCCATAAAATTAGACTGGTATCATATTTTAAGGATTCTTCTGCACAAGTCCAAGTGTTAGACTTACCTGTTTCTATTAAATAATGTATTCATTTGTAAATGTTAAAATGCATTACATACAATTTGTAAAAGAAAAAAAAGCAGCCTATATTTATTGTATACACACACATATATCAGCTTGTCGTTTTGAGAGATGGATTAAGAGACTGTGTGTGGAGGGGGTGGGGGGTGAAGGGTCCTCATGACCGCAGAACCTTATCTAGAGCAGCTTTATAGCAGCTTTGATGAGCGAGAAAGATAACAGAGCAGGAACAGTGCCGGCATGAGCAAGGTCAGCAAAAGACTGACTGACAGTCACATCTCCCGAAGACGAGCTGGAGATCAGAGAAAAACAAATCTACTTTTGAGAGAGACGACTTTTTGTCTTTGAAGTGTCTGTACAGATAAAATAGCCTCGCTTCTGTTTGCAGAGTCTGCTCATTATTAATATTATATTATTATTATTACAAATGCATTTAGATTGTTCATATAAGAATTTATCAGGTCAATACGTATACAAAATATGTAACCATATAACCCAAGGTGCACTTTTTCATGGACTTTCAGTAATGTTAGTTATAGTTACAGTATTTGACATTTTAATATAATTGTACTTTACATACAGTAGTAGACAACATTTGTAATTTAGTACAGTTTGTTTTTCTGTTAGCAGCAGGGAGTTATGAACTGTGAAAGAGAATAAGTCAGACGTATAACACAGCGGTAGAAGAGGGACCTGCTCTTGTAGATGCATTAGCACCAGATAAGCTCCAGCCTGAATACACACAGTAACACAAATATACATCAGATACATACACACTAATGCACACACTCTCACTCTCTCTCTCTCTCTCTCTCTCTCTCTCTCTCTCTCTCTCTCTCTCTCTCTCTCTCTCTCTCTCTCTCTCTCTCTCTCTCCTGGTGCTCTGTTGCTGGAGCTGCACCACTATAATAACCCAGCTTTGATTGTAACCAGTGAACCAAAAACCTCACTTGGTCCGTATACCAATATGTTGTGCTGGCCGTTGAACGTTGGCCACAAAATGAATCATAAATCATCCCTTATCCACTGCTGATCAAATAAATCATCAGGCGTTTTGCACCAAGAAAGGGTCACTTGTATTCTGATATTTTTTGCTGTTTATGTATTCATATCGTTTGATGTTCGTCAGCATGTGATTTGTTATTTGCATTACTGACAGCGGTGACTTTAGGTGTCAGTCAGAGCTTTACGGGGAAAAAGAAAGGTGGGAGTTGTTTCTGAGGCGGTCCTGATCCCCCCTGCGCTTCCCCCCCATGCCTCTGCCTGACTGTATAATGCTGTCAAATGGGAAATGGACAGTCAGAGGCTAATGTATTTCTGCCTGTCGGGGAACATCAAACCGAGTGCCTTGCGGGAGGGTGAGGAGCCCCCCCCCCCCGTCCCCTCCTCACACTACCATCTGAAATGGGCTGTCCTCTCCATCCCTGAGTAGAGATTAGGGTTTCCATTGCTGGGGGAGTCAGGTAACCGATAAGCCTGAATATTAAAGATAGGCAGCTCTGAAGTTTTATATACAGCTTTGTACCACAAAAACATCCCATTAAAGATGAGGGAGGCAGGGATTTACCTATATACACATGAGGAGCTGCCCCATATACAGTATCTCTGTTGATACTTTCACCTTAATAGCATTTCAATAAGGAGGGTTCAATTGGAAGTGTAAGAAAATGTGTAACAATATGACTGGCGATCAGACCCCACCGATTTGAGGCATCTTCATTAAGCGTAGGCCAACGAAGATAGGACAGAGGACTAGAGTCTAGACACTGGTGGAGGTGGTGGTGGGTTATGTGATTGTACAACAGGATCATGATATCATGATATTTAAAAGCATTCAAGATGGATTTTGGAAACAAATCCACTGTCCATTTAACTTGTAAAACCTCAGGTTAGAAAAGGTTGGCGTTTTGCAAGGGCTATGCCGTGACGGGTAGGAGGGCCGGGTGCAGATCTTGGTGTTAGTAGCAAAAAAAAAGAAAAGAAAAACATCACTTCTCTTTTAGTGAAGAATTGTTAAAACACCATTAATCATTATTTTCTCAATCAATTGAGCGTCCCAAAAGTGGTCGTTGCTGTGATGAACCCGCAGAGAATTATCACCCAACTGTGCAGGGTCACAGGCATCACTATGCTTCAACCAAAGTAACTGTTGGGTGGCTGAACATCGTCTGAAACCCCCTCCCCACACACCTAAAAAACAATATTCAGTGTGCAGAGGTGAGAAAGTAGGCAGGGTCTGAACTTCTCTTTCAAGCTCTTTTTTTTTTCATTCTTACACAACTACTTCCATCTCTTTTCATGTCTACAAACCTCATCACTGCAGTCAAGTCAATTCTCCAGCTGACAAGTCACCTGACAGCTATGGTTATGGAAAGACGGGCTGAGCTGGTCATGCCTAAGTGATCTTGATTGATTTTGGTTCTAGCCTACAGTCAATGTTTCAGTTCCGGCGTCGGTGCGCGCATGAGGCAGCGCTGTCAATCACAGCCTGAGACAAGGCCTTTGCTAAGTTTGGTGCCGCAGATCAATATAACATCTCTGACTGCTATCATGGGGTAAATGAAGCCCTTGTAAGGAAGTGAATGAGACGGAGGGGAAAATCTTTGACGGGATATCATTAGTCTGGAGTTGACGGTGATGATGTTGACATGTTGGAGGAGGCAAATACTACTTTTTGATATCAGAGGAAGCTTCGGGTAATGCAGAAAAGTTGGAGAATGAGCCGGCTTTGGATACCTAGAGGAAATTATTCCAAACTGAGAAGAGGATATGAAATACAAAGCCCTAACATACATCATACAAATAGAAGAAGCTTATAAAAGTGCCACAAGTATTTCTTTAGTGAAAGTGTGACAATGACTTGATTTTCATACATTAATCATATATTTACCATCCACAATGCTGGTACAAAATGTATGAGGTATGCACTGATACACAGTACATACTGTACATATAATGTGAAAGGTACAGCACAAGCAATATTTCTGTGCTTGTGTTTATTGTCACATCTTTCCTGGACCTTGTGCATTGATTTATGGAATATTATATCATTCTAAAAGGCGTACTTGAAAACAGGGGTTTGTATCTGTAACCGTAGTTTTGCAAACTTGTACAGTGACGTTTGTATCTGTAACCGTAGTTTTGCAAACTTGTACAGTGACGTTTGTATCTGTAAGTTTAGTTTTGCAAACTTGTACATTTTGTTTTCTGTCTGCAAACTCCGTTTTGCGAGTCTGCACAACAACCAAGCGATTCCAAAGACACTGATTGGTCAGAAGCTGGAGGTCCCGCCCTCCCTCCCTCCCTTGCGGATAGTCTGATTCTTTTGCGAAACCCTGTTTACAAAACATACCACGTAGTAAATGTGTCAAAAATCCGTAAGCTTGTACTTTTGCCACCGCAACTGTGAAAATTAGTTTGCAAGCCTGTCTGAATGCGCAGACTCGCAAAACGGAGTTTGCAGACAGAAAACAAAATGTACAAGTCTGCAAAACTAAACTTACAGATACAAACGTCACTGTACAAGTTTGCAAAACTACGGTTACAGATACAAACGTCACTGTACAAGTTTGCAAAACTAAGCTTACAGATACAAACGTCACTGTACAAGTTTGCAAAACTACGGTTACGGATACAAACTTCAATGCACAAGTTTGCAGAATTAAGCTTACAGGTACAAACATAAAGGTACAAGTTTGCAAAACTACGGTTACAGATACAAACCCCTGTTTTCAAGTACGCCTTTAAGAATTATATAATATTCCATATTGATTGGCATAATGAATGGCAACAAAGTTGTCATTGAAATTATTAAAAGCTAAATGTTTGAGCTGCTTATGAATGGTCATGAGTATGAATATCCTCATACTCAGAGGTCTGGTCTGGTGTGAAGGACAGAAGGAATCATTGGACAGAAATCGAAAAAATTGTGCAAACTACTTACTGTACTGTATATTCAAGGTAAACTGTGACTATGAACCTGTAACACGTACTGTAACTGCTTCTAAGTATTCCACTCAGAATCAAGTAAATGTGTCTTCCTACACAAATCATGCAGGCGTCAGAAAAACAAGATGCATCATCAGTTCATGAGCTATTTCATGAGCACCTAAGAGTTTACAGAGTCCTTTACAAGGAGACGCAAACAAATTAAAAGTTCTGTAACATCCCTAAAGAGGAGATAAAATAAGACTCATAAGAACCAGAAAAACAAAACATTAGGAGGAAGATAAATACACTGAGGAAATTAACTAAAAGGAAGTATGCAAGTCTATACTTCGCTGTTTTAAAGCCACCAAAATACAAAACACAGGATTGGAATCTGTTTTCACTCCCATAATTTGCATTTTTTTAATGCATGGACTAACACTGGACAATAACAAAACATTTTATGATGCTGTTTTAATCATGTTACATCTCAAGGGTTTATCCTGAGGTAATACATTTTACAAGCACCACAGTAAAATAAGCCTACATTTTAGACCCTCTCTGTGGATTACAATCATTACAACTTTCTGATTTACGGGACATAATAGGACATAATGGTACATAATGTGCAATAATTGGACATGATGTGCAATATCATGTACATAATAATAATCTTAAATTTAACTAAAATTTGGCAACTAAAATTGGGGATGCATGCTCTTTGTTTTGACGCTGAGATCCTAACACTTCTAGTATCAATAACAACTTTATTGTCGGACCCACGCGTTTCGGCTTGTGGTCTTCATCAGGAACATGTGGTTCTGACAATAAAGTTGTTCTTTATACTACAAGTGTTGCTGGAGTTTTGACCTCCTCAGACTTTTTCCTTTCTCCATGCACCTTGGAAGTAGATTTTGAATCTCAGTGGGACCTATCCTGGTTAAATAAAGGTTAAATAAAAAATAAATAAAATCCCTACTCTGCTTCTATGTACGTGAGGACTACAGGGAGAAGCAGAAGTCTAAACAAGATGAGATAAGGGCAGTGATGACCTTCTCTAGATGTGAGAGGGTTATCAGGTTAGATATCACATCTGATGGATAGACGAGGCATAACTGACCCACCGAACCAACATCTGTCAATGAGATATAACCGTTTGGGGAAATAAATGTTCCTCCTGCCACAAATAATCTCTGGCACGAGAGCGATGCACATTATGTTATTGTAAAACCAAAGGAGGATGTCTTAATATTGTCTGATCACATACAGCAGCATTCTTGGATGCAACCCTTCATTACATTAACACAACTCTTTCCTTTCACTGGAGTACTCACCAGCTGGATCACGTCCACTCTGAGTCAGGCAAACGAGAGAGACACCTCTTCCAAACTCATTATGATTGGACAGCTGTTCCGTTGGGGACTGTCCAAAATCAACAATCACTTCCTGGACAGCCGCTGACAGCCACTGCTGAGTCTCAAAACGGCGTCGAAGACACTCTGGCCCTGCCACTCCACATTCTTAACACATCTCAATTTGGCATGCTGTTGGTGGTATCTGACTGCTTTAACTGGATGTAGAGAGTTGGCCGTTAATGTTTTATGACGGTCACAGTGGGGGGGGGGGGGGGAGAGCTTCCAGAAAATTTGAACTGACGAGGTTCTCAATTTGTGGTCATGGAAACTAGAGCACAGTTGGAGTTTGTTTCCCTGGGGCCACCTGTGCTGAAATTAATGCACATGACCACCTATCCACCATATGGCACATGCTATATTCTACTGAGAGTTAGCAGCCTCATGTTTATTCTATTGTGTTGCTATGGCATGTCATGAATCAACTACCATTCCTTGACAAGTAAATCTCATTAGGTGTATATTTGTTTGTGTGTGTGTGTGTGTGTGTCAGTGCGTGTGTGTGCAGTCTGGCGGGCTGGAGAGGGATGAGAAAGAGAAAGAGAGAGGCAGAGGAAGTTTCTTTCCGGCAGATGTTCACCATCTCAGTTGTGCAAGCCAACCACAACGCAGCCTTATGAGCAATGCCCAGGTGGCGTGACCGGTCCTCAGTGGACACACATGCGGGCGAGGGTCTGCACAGATGTCAAGCTCCAGTTTGTGTTGATTTACAGCCCAGTCAACATGGAGGAAGAGGATTGGATGTTAGAGCAGACACCCTTAGCTCCTTGTTTGGCATGATTCAGAGTAAATGTTAATGAACTCAAGTTTGCACACTCATTTGTTTGTACATTTGTTGTTCTACAGCAGGCTATGTATACTTGTGCAGCATCTGTATACACAGAGCTTATGCAGCAGAATTCTGAACTATTTAATAATTAAACAATATCAACAAGTCACTAGAAGTCCATTCATTTTCAATGGAGCTTGACAATCAGAAAACTACAGACGGTTTGTGGACTGTCAGCAAGGTTGTCAGCGAAGAAACATCGGGCATGACTGTACTGTTTGCAGTCATCTGCCATCATCAGAATCATTATTTGCCTTATGCATTTAATTATATTAACAGCAGTCCTGCCCAGTGGTTCCCAGGTCAGCACAACTTTAATTTGAGAGAGAGCAGAGAAATAAGAAAAACGCAATGCAAAAAAAAAAAAGAAAAACAGGCAGATGGTTGCATCTACCACTGAGGTAGATAGTAAGCTCAGAAGCAATTTTATTTCTTTTTGTGTTCATTTTCAATTACTACCTAATCAGCGCTTGCTGGGTAGTTGTATTAACTCATCAAAACAATGTATTATGAGAGACATCACCAAAAGCAATGGAAAATACAAGACTTGCCTGTTTGCTGCTCGCAAATTTCAAATGGAATCACGCACCTACATGTACATGCTGCAGCATAACTGATGACTCTGGTGACAAAATGATTGGTATTATGGTTGGTTTGTTTTTCCATAAAGATTATGGAATTTATTATTGTTTTTTTGTTTGTTTTTTTGTAGTTATTTCTATTCTATATGCATAAAGCAATATGAGGAAGCAGTGCAGAATTGGTATGTGTCAACCCTGGGGCTAGAATTTTGCTTTTGCCCAAGAGTAAACTCTAAATTAAAGAAACTTAGTGAGTGCAAAATTCTCTTACTTTGCTATGAGAAAGAATCTGATTATATGTGCCTTGTTAGCTTGAGGCTCATTGTGAGGAAAAGTGGCACTCCTTCACTAAAGCAATGGAAAACATAAGTAAATTCTAAGGATTTTGGTGTATTTCTATTTGTTTTCTATCTGAGGCCTTTCAGGAAGCCAAAGTACTTCTGAATAGATACGTAACATTTTGAGATGGATCTCTTCAATTCGAACTTGTATGCAGTGCCAAACCTGAGAAACCTGTCTTTTTGCCTTTAATATAATCTCAACAGGTGTCTCTCTCTTCCCCCACTCTGTTCATCGCTAATTGTCGCTTCCCTTTTCCGATGTAAACAACATAATATGTCATTATGCAAATGTGCACTTATGAATGCCTTTGCCCCGCAACAGTGTTAGGGGTTCCTGAATTCCAGCAGTCAAGAAGGAAATGCCAGCAAATTTATCAACATGCAGAAGTAGCATTCAACTTCAGAGGGAGGGGAGCCGTGCTCTCCTTACTACTGTCACAGTTGTGTTTATTTACAGGAAGCTAAATCTCCCTCTCTGGCTGTAGTTTTAATGAGGGCATGGTAGGGCAGTTTTGCAATATTGACATAGAAAAATCTTTTAAAAACTTGTTTCTGAATGCATTTATTGATTGCTCAGTGCTCCACACCAAACTGAAGTCTAAGTTTTTATATTTAAGTGAGAGAATCTGCTGCCTTTGCTGACAAAATGGTCCCCACTTGAAATAAACTACTTACTGTTTGTAGGTTTTGGGTATATTTTTAAATGTAACGTAACCCCTATTAACCTTAGCTAATTGCCACAAACAGTATTAATAACAGATATTGCGACTTGTCCTAAACCAGGAAATTATTCATAAACAACCTGTGTGTTTATTGTGGTTTACAATAGGTTTTACATTGTGTTTAACTTGTAATTTAATCTGACTTTATTTCCACAACATTTGCTATGCACATATATGCCTTTTTGCTTGTATGTGAATACATATGTCTGTCTTTGTGAAGCAAAGTGCTATATAAATGAAACTAAACTGAAACATTGCAAATAGTGTAAATGGAGAGAGATCAATTTCAAACTTTAACTGATTTAAACTAATAAGGCAAATCAATCAAGTTTTAAGGTGGAAGGCCTGAAGAGTAACAAAAATCCAAATAACAGAGATATACCTGTAAGGCTCGGAATGAAACATTGTTTATCTGTCAATAGAAGTGTCCTTTTGTTTTCAATTTAGCATTTAGGAGACAGGCATATGTCAGGACAACGCTCTGAATTATGTATGAAGCCTCCCACGGTTCATTCCACGTCTCCACCTTAGCAGACCACTTCACTCCCAGGGTTTGTTTTTACTTGTTATTCCGAGCTGTCTGTGGTTGTCTGCACTGTGCAATTTGTTATATAGGCGTCTATTTTTAATTTGCAATTGCAAATGTGTAAAAGGTCAATGCAGACGCACCAACTATTTTTGTCCATATACTGGAGGTGCGACAGGCTATGTGCAACACGGTCAGGGGAAGTGCATTATAAGTCATAATGTGACTCAGCCAGTCACATTACTCATCTCAAAACAAATGTTTAGATATACAGTCAATAAGATACTATAAAAAATGTAAAATATTGTTGCTGTCCTGTGAAAACACTGTATCTCCAAAACATATATTTTTTTATGAGCTAAGAAAACTGCCATGTTTTCTGACTTGTGACAATGCATTTTTCAGAAAATCCAATGTTTTTTTTAATGATTTTTTTTTTAAGTTTAAGAAGTGGTAGAATTGTTTTAACACCAAAAGGGACACTTTATCCTACAGTTTATCTGAAAAATTAAAAACCATCAAATTTGGAGATACATGGTTTTCACTGGACAGTGACGAATTATGTAAAATGATACAGATGTCAGCACTGTAGGAGGGCCACATTACAAGTATTAGTACACAAGCATGTACTAATTAATTGCCGCAGTTTTGCATTGCTCTTTAGAAAATAACATTTTTCACTCCTTACATTTGCTGATGTGCTGTTGAGACTTGATGCATGATTCAAATTTATTTTTGCTGTTTCATTTTCAAGACGTAGGTGTCTGCAGTAGCCTGTTATTGCAAGATAATACATGGAGCAGGACGTCTACAATGACTATGTTCAATTTGTTTAATGTAGCCAAGTTATTTATACTAGTAATCAATTATTATATAAATAGTATTACCCCATTTTCCATGACTTTACCCAGTGCGTCCCCTGTGTGTATCCAGGCTGAAAGTAACTCTGCTCTATTTCAGCAACGCCCCGCTCCACAATCACACGGTTAGATACACTCACATGTGAAAGTTACTGCAGTCTTATCTATTGTGTACTGAGCAGTTTGGGGATTAAATGCCTCGGTCAACTCTTCTCTGACTTTTGGTCATCGCTACATCTAACAGTCCAGGAGTCTGGACATAATTACACAACTTATCGAGGATAAAAGGTTCTTTTTATATGAAGAACCTGCGTCAAATTAGTAGGCTGACAAGTGATTATAACAGGAATTTCCCTCACAGCAGTCACTCCAAATGACAACACCGCATTAGGGAAAATGAAAAATAAGCAAAAACAAGCAAGTCTGAAATCTCCCTTTCTTAACAGATATTTTTCATACTTCCCCTGAACAAAGTGTGTCACAAATAAGAAAACAACACAGCCGTAAACCAAACATTTTTATGCAGCTAAATCCCAATAATTTACATTCAGTGTCTCTGCAGCCTTGCAGTGATTTTAACAGAAAAGACACCGACACCAGCCGTGACGAACATTTAGAATGGAGACAGCATGTTTGTGTCAAACAGAGAGTATATTTCCCCACCCACCCTTTGGCTCCTGCAAATATTGGAAAAGTGCCTCAGAAAGCAACTATTTGAGTTGAATCTCAGATTGTTGGATGCTTACAATTCCCACACGGACTCACTCACAAACGTGCACGCGCGTGTGTATTTGTGTATGTAAACAACACTAAGTAGAATTAATTTTCACTGCCGACTGATGAGCGTGATAAAACCCTATCTGTGCTGGCCACACAGCAAAGGTAATAGACTATCAGTAGTAGATAATAAGATATTGATTGATAAAATGTTTTCTCTCGAATTTTCTGTGCACATAAATAGTTTGTTGAACACGTTATCTGCTTCATCTGCTTCAGGGTGCTTTCCCTCCCTGACTAACTCATTAATGTCTGTGTGTGTGTGTGTGTGTGTGTGTGTGTGTGTGTGTGTGTGTGTGTGTGTGTGTGTGGGTGCGCACGTGTCCTTTATGTCTGGGGATTTGGATGGAAAATCCCCATATCTGACAGTACATTAAGATTCTGCACAACACGCCAGTTGAGGTTTCACTCGAGGGTGGAGGGGGTATTCTCTTTCTTTACACTCTTTCTACTCTCCCCCTTGCGTCTCTCCCCTCTCCCTCGAATGGGACACTAATCCAGTCTTTCTCTCTCTCTCTCACACTCACACACACACACACACACACAAACTCACCACTCATCTTTTCGTCTGTCTTCTGCAACTCTCCCACCTTAAGGCTACCATGCTACACCCCTGTCTTCATTATCTCTCTCTCTTTCTCTCTCTCTCTCTCTGCAACACACTTGTTTCCAGACTGTCAGTTGAGCTGCAATGGTACTGCGGCAGAGTCCACTTAGAAGAAGTCTTCACCTGGAGAGGGGTGTATTACGCCAAAAAAAAAACTCTGGCGTGACACTGAAGAGAAAGGAAAGAATAGAAGAGACGACACTGCAGTGGAATAGACTAGAATACAATAGAAAATAGTAGATGAGGATGCAGGGCATCTTTTGTCCCATTTGGTTTCATATTCAAGAATGCTAGTGTCAAAGTCTGCGCCAATGCATTCCAGAAGCTTTCAGTTTTTCAATTTTTATGCCAAAGATACAAATTGATTGATCAGTTTTAGGACTATGAGCAGCATCTAGATGTTTCTGAGACCCTCTACACATGATCTGTGGCAGAATCACTTTCCACATGTGTGATTCATTGTTTTGTTATGGAGAGAGCAAAGACCTTGTCTGCCTTGGGTGTTGCATGCAGCCTATATTTTACACCTTGCTACTTCAGTCAAAGCAATCAGTTTCAACTTTGACCTTGTTTGCCATTGACCTTTTAAATGTGCAGCCGACAAGATGACAGCGGCCCGTGATACCACCAGGATGTGACTCGCAATGGATAAAAAGCTTATTTTCTGTGTGTCAGAGTTCGCAGAACTGTACAACACCACCTCAAATTCATACATTTACCCTGACAAGAAGACAATAGCTGTGACTAATCAAAACAGGACACAAGAGGCAGGGAAGGTACAACCCACAGTCTGCAGCAGGTAGGCAGTCAGCAAGAGGAAACAAGTCTAAAAGACAGGCTGGGATCATAAGCAGGTAGGCAGAATGGTGGCTAGACCACTAAGGCTTAGGTCCCGTTTACACTTGTCATTTCAAGGTTCTCGTATTTAGATAAAATCCAGATGAGATTTCATCTTCAGATGTCTTCGTTGGATCACAAATCTGATTGCAATCCAGTCCTGGTTTTATCTGGGCTACATGCAAATCAGGGTCGCCACTACTGCAGTCTAGAGGGTGGTGTTATGTACCTGAAGCTGTTACTAACTGCCAAAAATACCAGAAGAAGAATAACTGTTGAACTTTAGCAGTTTAGTCTCAACAATAACAGTTTAACACCTATCCATAAACTAACACAAACACGTGCATGAATACAAAACGTTTTATAAGGGCACTCACTTATCCAGTGGTTGAACTGATCAGGGATCAGATAAATGCTACAACAGCTTGGAGCGCCTTCAGTATGGCCATTTGTGTTGAAATCATTGGCGCCAGGGTTTCTTTTTCCCTACCACTTTAATGAGACGGGGAGCACAACCGTTAATTTCAGTGTAACTTTAGCTGCCATTGCTACAAAGGACAGACCCTGTGAGTGACTATTTCCACTGACCTGTAAGTTACATTTGGGAAGAGTAAAGATCGCAGATGCAACAAGCTAGAATGTGAGCAATCAGCTTCCAATCCATCTTGGAAGGTTCTTGCATGCATTTACATTTAGCTTTTCGACATCAGGTAGCTATCCAATTCGCCAAAAATGCATGAAGTGACACAGTAGAGCATCTGGCAGAGTGGGAGGGCTGGTGGACCAGTATGCTATGTACTACAGGTACGCAGGGTACTAGGTGATGTAAACCCAAGCTACAGCTCTGTGCTCAGTGCTGCAGTTCATGCCACTGATGATGTGTGAAAAGACTAACACAAACTAGCAGAATTGATTAAAGAATTCTCTAAAAAAACATCACAAAGGAATTGACTAAATATTTAACATGTGGGAGGGTGTAAAACTGCTGTGGTCAACAATCGTTTATGTGGATTAGGGTCAAAGTACTACATTTGGTTTTAAGTGTGTGCCACAGCATGGAAATGTCTTTGTTACTCTGAGTACTGTCACTGAGCATTCACAGAAAAAATAGACAATGATGGGTGTATATTCTTCAAAAAGAACTCTTATTGCTTCTTATTATTTTGTTTTTCTGAATCGCCATCAATCACACGCTCTCCTTATCCTGCTGCAAGACACCCCTAATGAACAAATCTGCATTTCACAGAGAAATACCCATCACAGCACTGTGCTGATACAACATTCAACACTCATTTGTTGATATCCGATACTGCTTTTGATCCAATCCAAAAACATATGAGGCAATCATTTAAATAATGTCAATCATTTTCATGCACTATTGAGCTGAATGTTTAAGCAACTTTCGCCACAAACCTAGTGTGACCTGGATTCTGTTATTTTAAATGTTATCATATGAGCATCATTCCCTCTTCTTTCACGATGCTGGATGCTTAAGAAAAAGTAAAATCTCAGCTTTGCCTTTTTGTCGACAACCTCTCACACACATCTCACACGATCAGAGGATATATTACCTCCCAGGGTAATGGTGCCTCATCATTCTCAGGGACACATTTCTTTGATATGCATTTTTCAAGCGAGGGCTATCCCCTTGTTGCCTGAAGTTTTACGAAGGGAAATATTTATGGCATTAAAAAGGCAGAAAGAGCACTCTAGGGTGCCCATAATTGGTACTAGTGGGTAATCGTTTAGGATAATTTTGTCACTGTATGCTGAGGCGCCGTTGTTGGGCCCGGGAGTCCAATGTCAGTGGATTTCCACGGGGATATAAATAAGGTCTAGCAGTTTGGATAAATAAGCAGGAAGCAGCTGATGGGGAGCCATGATTAATATTATTTGGGAGGGAAAAGTAACTAAAAAAATGTAAGAATTCTTGGCTTCTGTGGCCACTAATCCTCCAACCTAAATGACTAAATAGGTTGATTTATTCATTGCCTTCCAAAATGACCTATATGTATTTTCTCATAGGGTTATCATCAGTGAGACATAATTTGTCAGTGCCTTTCGTTACAAAAATTATTCATAAGGTTTGGTTGGTTAGGCAACTAAAACTACCTGGTTACAGTTAGGGAAACTTAAAGAAACCAGTATTGACAGCAACTTTCACACAAGCTTTGTTGAGCCAGCCATCCACCCCAACCAAGAGGGTTTGGGGCTCTAGCACAAGGCCATGCTATGTCTGCCTTTGGTCCTGACATACAACAGTCAGGAAAGCATAAATATAGGTTTTAAAGCTGCAATAATCAATATTTTTATGTTAACAATGAGTCACATGACTATGTGTAATGTGAAAGGGGTTGCTCAAAGTGACCCACAGAGAATTATCACCCGACTCTGCGGTTACCATTGACTCTAAAGAGTGTTTTAGCATCTTTGAAGCTAATGCTTTTGGTTTTACGTCCTGCAAGTTTGGTTCACTCTCACCGCTCTCATCAGCTTTGTTTCCAATGGCAAAAGGGAGCTGTTTTCAGCGACAAACTCACTGTCCACTACCTTTACTAAACTGCAGACAAAGTTAGCGATTAGCTGATTCACATAGTGAAGCACTTTAGCTAAAGAGTCAGATATTTCCCTCAGGAGTTGATAGAGACCAAAACAGAGCTGAAAGATGACTCCAAATGAATGCTAATGTTGCAATGTTCCCCGACTCACTGCAGCCTGATTTGCTAACACATTCACTGTAGCAACTTTACATGGTGAAAATAAGTCAGTGCTGTGTTTACAGCTGGTTCTGCTGACCCCAAATGGCCAAAATATCCATTAATGTTGCTTTAAGTGTTTGAACAAATGTCCCATGCTGCCATTCTTCTGGCGAGGGCAGTCTCACTTTGCTACATGTAAAACAATGCGCTGCCACTGGTGCATTGAGCAGGTAATCAGGAGCTAAAGCTTTTAAACAGATAACCATCACTTCAAGGATAGTATACTGGGTGACCTTCAACAGAAAACCAATTACTCATACAATTAATCATGCACCACAGAGAACAAATTACATTTTCCATATGGAAGCCAGTCCTTCACCAAATGGCAGCAGATGTGAGTTGTTTTAACTTACATATACATCACATACATCACCACAAAAAACAAGAATGAGCTCTTATGCACTCATTCTGCCTCCTGTTAGCAGTCAACGAAAAGCTAAAGACGCCTCAAGGCCACATCTGTCTCGCTGATATCTACACTTCGACGTCTTCTAATGGCATCGTTGTGCTTTCTGCCCACATCTTCAGGTGCAAAAATGTTCTCGACGTGTTTGTTTTTTTAATGATCCGAGCGCATTCGGCGGTCTGCACTCTACTCTTGTTAAAAGCTTCAAGAAAGCCACTCACATTGTGGAA
The DNA here is from genome assembly GCA_008360985.2 of Macquaria ambigua. Taxonomy (NCBI): domain Eukaryota; kingdom Metazoa; phylum Chordata; class Actinopteri; order Centrarchiformes; family Percichthyidae; genus Macquaria; species Macquaria ambigua. The sequence continues at coordinate 405,706 of VMKM01000134.1, forward strand.
AATATTATTCTAACAGATGGTAACAGAAACCACTGCTGAGAGGTTTTTAAATGTTTTTGCCAGTTTAGAGGGTCTCTCGAAATTGCAAAGTTTCTAGGAGACTAATTAGCTATTCTGAATTACCCATATCGGCTAATTAGGTTTTGAAAATCAGGCAAACATTTCCATATTTAGCCAAATATTGCCATGCTCTAAATATGTACCTATGAAATACCAAATAAGTCAGATCTTGAAATACAGTATGAGAAAAGTAAATATTAAGAAGAATGATATTCTGCATTTCAGTCAAGTCGTCGAGAGTGATAGCGTTGCATGAAAACTAGGATAATAAAACTTCATTATGATTGTGTTGAATTAATTAGCTTTGCCTCCTCAACACGGGCCAACAGCTGGAGTGTGAAATAGACACGAACACATCTTAATTCCCATTTGATTTAATCACTGTTTTTTTTTTCTTCTGTGCGCAGCATATCCGCATCTTCCCCCTAAAAAACACACAATACCGTATCTCTTGTTTTTGAAACTAGACACTTCACGTGCAACAGTTGCTTGTTTTGAGAGGGAAGTGTAGAAGGACACACAAGGACACGTCGGGCCTGGAGTCCTTTCCAGAAAAAGTCTTTGAAGTGAGGGATCTTTCGTTAGCGAGAGGCTGCACGTTCAGTGGAAGCTGCAGGAAGAGGAGGGTTTCACAGAACTTATGTAAGTCTCCCAGATGGCACTGACTGCATTTGATCGATGACAGGGAGGGAAGATTCTGGAAACAAAGTGGACAAGGGGTTTTATGACTAGAGAATGTTGCCTTTATTGTCAGAGTGAGAAGAACATACATCTCTGACGCTGAAATGTTATGTATATTTTTAATATTTAGATGTCTTTCTCAATCTCTTTACAAGGTTATCCAGAGGACATCTGCATAATCATGTAATTATTCTCCCAGATCCACAAGTACATAAAAATCCATGCGTCAACAGAGAGGAACATTTCTGCCACAAGACCTAACTTGCTCCCTTCACACCTTTTCTGTTAAAACACTGTTCACCCAACCGTAAAAGCCGGACAGCAGGAACTCCTTGTAACACCCCTTTTTTTTTCACAACACTCTCTCATTCATCTCACCTTGTTTATTTTTCCACTAGTTCTGAGGGTAATGGAAACAGGCAGGAGAGCCAATTGTAGACGATCACAATGAAATTACCCCTGCAGAACAAGCCAGCGCATCGGCTCCCTAGCCGACCAGGCCTTGGTATTGATAGCCCCCAGATGAAACTGCTTCCCAATTAAACTCACTTGTGTTGAAAAAAAAACAAAATGTGAGCTAATACCGTCCCTTTTGGCAGCCCAACACAGGCCAGAGGGAGGCAAATGGCAATTTCACCCAGTTCACTTTTTCTTCTTATTTTTTGTCTTATTTTTTTTTTTTTCATTTAGTTTTATAGAAAGGCTTGGGGAAATAATAGGCTTTTGGGCATCTGTGGCAAACAGTAAGCAGGACTAGGAGAAGCGGTTTCCAGGGGACGGAAACAAAGGACGCCTTAAACAAAATGTGTAATGTGTATTAATGATGCAATTAAAGTTGCAACAACTGGATGAAATTTGTCCTTTTATGAATGCAGTTTGTAATGTAGTTTATGTTTGCAGCTATTTTTCTATTAAATGATGAAGTGATGGCCTTTTGCTCCACCTCCTTTACATGCATTGTATCGTGCTTCTATAGAAAATTGTCACTTTTTGTGTGTGTTAATGTGTTTTGAGAAAAAATACCTACCAGATGATATCTCATATTTTTGTAAATTATATGAGTTGTTCTTCAGCAGAATCAACATGTCTCATGATGACATAAGATGAAAACAAACAAAACATATTTCATTTTGCTGTGATCATTTTGTGAAACTGGCACAAATGCTGTGTGTTTCCAAACACGACTTATTGCAATCAGCCGTCCTCTCTGATGTGTGCTCCTGAAATTAGTCAAATTAGTAAATTTTGTTTGAACAGTCATAAATCAGAGCAGCAATGTAACAGCACTGATGAAGGCACTAAGCTAAAACAAATATCAAACGCAAACTGTCTCAGCCACAAATGTGAGTGTGAGGAATAATTAAAGTGATTTTTCTAGATCCATTAAAAGCCTTGTAGTTATTATAGACCCAAATATATTGCCATTCTGGCAGGATCTAATGAAAGGCTGTCAAATACATTAATAAAAGCAAACATTTACAATTGTTTTTTTATCATCTGTGATCTCCTCTGTGTGGAAGAGGCCAGAGTTTAAGATGAATCTTTCTAAAATGAACAGACTGTCGGCAAGATTACCCTGTCGCACATCTGCTGGAAACGTATACACACACATTTCAACACCAAAAACCCAACCATGTATAGATAACAGACGTGCTGCGAAAAAAGGAAAACAGCGATGCAGCTGACTGTATATCAGTGGACAGCTCTTCGCCCTGGGGTGTGTGTGTCTACTGGGGGTGACTAAGGTCTCCAACAGGGTTGCAAGACTCTCACAGACAGGCCAAGAGGTAAACAGAATCCTGGAGAGTTGCCCGTGGCATCAAATACACGAGTGGACTTGCGAGCACCTGCTTCAGTGCTCGGTGGGCATGAAATTGAATCGAGCAGTGGTGACGCAGGGTATCGTCATGCATCAGTGTTGTGTTTTTTCAAAGTGTCGTCTGCAGTGCCTCCACGATCTTGTAACTGTGAATGAGTTCCACTTTGACAATGTGCCAGCTATGCAGGGCACTCCTCTGCAGACTAGTGTTTTGCAACCAGTGCACACTTAAAGGGGAGAAAGTAAGAATTGTCCCCGAGTGCTAATTAGCCAATACTTCTGAGGCTTTGATAGGGTTGTTGATAGATACAAATGACTCAACACTCACTTCACCAGGTGCTAAGGCATCTGGCTTTCAGAACTCATTTTCTGGCCTCTACTCTGTTTTGGAACAAATACTCCCCATATACTGGCATTTCAACACACTCCCTGTCTCTTCCACCTGCTCGCACTCTCGACCACTCAGCGATGGAGGACAGCAGTACGAGTCAGCAGCAGGTGTCAGAGCACAACTCAACTATGAAGGGCTAACAAGCCTCATTCTTAAGCCAAGAAAAAACTAGATAAAGCAGTGCTTTTATTCCAGGATTTTGTACTGTGATATGCTACCCTTCATTAGACCTTTCCCAGTAAATGTGGTTTTGGTAAATAGCGGGTCAAAGATGTTTAGGCATCTAGGTTAAAACTGGGACAAAACTGATTGAAAAGTGAAATTGAATGCATTTGAATGACTAGATTTCAACATATGTATTAGGTCCTGACACATTGGAATATAGCCAACCTTGTCAACCTTGACATCTAAAAAACCTTTCAACCCAATTTAGCCAGTTTTATCCTAGACATCTGGGCATATCTTCAACAAATCAACAAACCCATGCTTTCTGTTGCATTTCTGCAGGAATGGGGACGTTGCACTCAGCCTTTCAAATGCAGGCTTCTTACACAACTGATTAACACACAAAACAATAATTGACGTTTTAAAAATTTGCTCAAAATGACAAATCACAAATGTGTCTCTTTACAATCTGTGCAACATACTGTATGTATATAGTACCGGCCTGTAACTCTCCGAAAAGCATGGCATTTACATTTACTTTCTTGGCATTTTACATTTCTGTTTGAACAAATGAGATGCAAGATGGTAAATAGTGAGCTTTAAAAGTGATTGCAGACAGATTCTTTTTTTTTTTTTTAATTTTAGCCAGGCTAACTGCTTCCCCCCGTTTCCAATCTTAAAGTTAAGCTAAGCTAAGCTAATCACCTGTTGGCTCTAGCTTCGTATTTAGTATACACACATGAAAGTGGCATTGATCTTCTCATCTAACTCTTGGCAAGAAAGTAAATAAGCATATTTCCCTAAATTTCAAACGTTTTGTTTAAGCAAATGTAATAAGCTAAAGAGTTTCAGACAGTGTTAAGAGGGTTGGGAGTGTGCCTGGTCTGCACTTCCTTATTAGCCAACTCAATTGTCTGTATTAGGAAAATGTGACTTGCGTTTGTGTCAGTTACTAGGGGTCTGGGCGGTTCGATTCAGGTCATGGATGACCTCTTTAACCCCCTAATAAACTCTTGCCTCCCTTAATAGCTTTAAGGTTGGAAAATTATTTTATTACACCCCAGTGACATCAGGTCACTGAGGTTTTCAGGTCATTATACATGAAGTAACATAATAAACGTTTTTCTCCTCTTCTTAACTCTCAACAAATAAGACTCTTTACAAGTCAGTAATATTAAAAGTCTGGCAATTGTGCTCCAGTGAAAACCTGTTCTATCCTTATTATTCTTGTAAGCATCAGTTAATTCCCTAATGAAAAGCCCCTACCAAACACTGGCAGATTTAAAAAATATTTAAAATTAAGCCTCCCTGAGAGGTGCAAAAATCCAGTCAATCTTTCACTTCATGCTCCATTTCGCCTTTCAAATATTGGTACCTTATCTAATTTCTTTGGTTTTTTATGTTTATCCAATATTAATAGCCAGAGGACCCCTCTATAAATGAACAACCTCCTTATTAATAAAACTGTGCTGCTCCACTGCTTAGGAACTGAAATGATACTCTCTCTCTCTTTAGCTTCTTTCAAAGAATGTAAATATGAGCCAGGGGGTTAATGAATTTCTGAACATATCGTTTTCTAGATTTCATTCATATCACTATGATTAAGACTCTCATTATCATCATCATTATTATTATAAAGTAGCACTTAGGCTTTGTGCCATTTTACTGGAACTTGTGCTGGAATATTGCTATGGCCATGTCATTAATTACTGTATCCCTTGGCATGATAACATGAAAACATTAGCAGCAGTTGACCATTTGCTAAACCTCTCCCTCCAACTGTCCAACTGACCAATTGTCCAAGCTTAGCCACCCTAACTAGGCACGCCAGGTTTGTTAAGCTTTGGATTTCTCCACATGTTGAAACATGCCTTTCAAAAAAACACAAGAGCAAAAGTGTACGGAACTGAATAAACATCTGCTCTAACGTAAGCTGTAAAGTTAGCATGCCACGCTAATGAGCTTAGTAAACTAACCCAGTCTTACCTCCAAGACCAAGGAGCACATCATTAACTAACAACCTTAGTTTGTGGGATTGCAAATTATGTGTGTATACTTTTTTTTAAAACAGTTCACAACTACCACATCCACTGTGTAGTATGGAAGCCAGTCCCACTATCAGAGTTTAGGCTAACATTAGCAGCTCTGGCCTGCTCTTTAATGAACTTGGGGAAGTTTATAGTCTAGAACCCCAGTCAACTTTACCCAGTAAGGTACAGTAGCCTAGCGGTACATTTAGTCCTCATCCTAAAAGCCTTTTCTCTTATAACGTTAAAAGTGAAACGTACTGTTTGAAAGAGGTAAGCTAAGCAGCCACACAGGGTTATGTTAGAAATAAGTAACAGTCTGATCTACACTGCTGTTTACTTATATAGCACTTATCAAAACCAGAGATTGCAATGTGCTTTAAAACGACAAAATGAAAAAAGAAACGGAAAAGAAGAACATAAAACATACATGTTGCATATTAATTTTACACATAAACCAACCTAAGGACACTGACTTTTTGCCTGTGACTTGTTAGCTTTAGCCTCTGTCTTTTGGCATTACCACGTGAAATTTAATTGTGCATGTAGCCTTCAAGTGCATATCTAAAATTTAAGACCCCTTTAACAGGGTTCTCCTTTTAAAACAAGTCAGCTGGAAACATTAAAAAGTCAGCCGTAGACAACTTCTTTAATCAACTCATGGAGCTAGCGTTAGCTTAGTTAGCTATATAGTTACAGCTGATAAAATCTGCCAGCGACAGTTGTCATTTCAGCCGAAAAAAAAAGAAATTGGCTAAAGAATGAGAAGCTTGTTTTTCTCTACCTCTGTCTGAAATCAAGGACCCATTGTTTAAAACTAACTGCCTGTAGCAACGATAACCAAGGGGATAGGGCTAATATATTCTATATATTAGCATCAGTATATATTCTCTATAACAGATCAAATATCTGTGCTTATACACTCCCACCAACAGCGTAGACCTGTCACTTCTGGATTCAGTTTTACCACACAGACTGAATAATAAGGTGTCCTTTGTACTGAGTCAGTGGTGGCAGCAAATATAGACATCTATGCAAATCAATGATGTCTGTGAGAAGCAAAGAGGTGACAAGCCAGAAAGCGTTACTCTCCCCGAATGCCAACAAATAGGTCACCAAACCACAAACTACAACAAGGAGGATAGGAAGTAGGGTGATGTGATTCACGGGGCAGACAAAGAGAAACATAAAGCATAAAATATGGGACGGACTGACAGCCATTGCTGAGCCGAGTAATGGCTATGAAGAGACTAATTATACCGCGCTAGACAGATTCAAGACACTTCACAATATGGGTAGTTAACGTTGTATGTGTTGTGTTGTTGTGGCTAAGTGAGTCATATGTTTTTTGTGTTTTTTTTTTTTCCTTTTAGGCAGACAGAAAGAAATATAGAGCAGCAGAGAAGGAGAAAATCACAGAAAGACAGAGAGGAGGAAGAAGAAAAAAAATGATTCCTTGCACGAGTATAGATTTTAGACAGGAGGGAAAATGCATAAAGCAGAACAGAAGTGTGCCGTTTCACTGCCAGCCTAAAAATAGGGAATAGGCAGGAGCACTTCCAGACGTTTTGAGTTTTATTTCTTTAGCTGTTAAGAAACAGAGGAAGAGGGACAGCGAGAGAGCAGAACCCTCTGCCAAGTGTGTATGTGAATCCCTTACGCTCAATGGGGGATATTGGGATGTCTGCCACCAGGATGTTAGAGGGATAGCAGCTTGGAGAGAAAGAGAGGCACATGAATGAACAATGCAGCTGACATCACTCCTTCTGTGCTGCATTCTGCCCCGATCTCTGCCTGTTACATAACTCTCTATTACATCCAAAGTCCCTAGAGTACAAATAAACCAAGCTGGCATACTTGGATTCAGTAACAGTTCCTTATTTTTGCCATTTTGATTTTACACAGAAATAGCACTCAATATAAAAGGATAAGGCTGCCAATATGTTATATTTTATTTTATTGTCAACAAATCCCATGAAAAACCATCACGAGTGTCTGTTTCTCAATACTTCCTCACTTCCCTACTCTGTCTGTGGCTCTCAGCCAAAAAGCTCATTCATTCCTTCTGAAGACACAGAATTTTAAAAACACGTCACGAAAATATACTTAAATATTTTTTTTAAAAGGCTAATCATTTCCTAAACAGCTGGGCATTGTTGTTTTCAGCTAACGTTATTCGCCACTTGGCGACCACGGAAACAAGCTGTGAACACCTTATAAAGTTGATGTGGCAAACTTACTTACTTATGCCTATATGCCAAGCCTACAGTTTCAATTATTATGGGCGTGTGGATCTGCACTGTAGGTTGAAGTTTAGCCAAATTCTGGCGATCCAACTGATCCCCTTATCGTCGCCGAGTTTATTCACGCCGGTTTGTCGGATATTCAGAAAATGCTTTAATTCTGAATGTAGCCACAGCCCATAATGATTGCATTTATTTTATTTTTGTTTGATTAGTTTTTTAAATCCCACATGGATCACAGTCAACCCAACCACCAACATATCAGACTCATTAGATTTCTGAGGGCAGAAGAAAAAAGAAAACCCTAAATCTGGTTCAGAAAATCACAAAAGAAATAGAAGTTAAAACAAAGCTAACACAGCAGTTCTGATCTGATTAATGCATGGACATTTGTGAAAATATTAATCTAGTCTATTTGTGATCTATCAACATGTAATCCTATACCTATATAATTATTTTAAAATACCAATAAAAAATTGATCACAGAAAGTCGTATTGAGTTGAATCAAGAACTCCCGCACACTATCGATCACTTTATGAACAATGTTTCATCAGCTTCATCAGCTAAGATCCATGAGTCTTGAGCACACAAACAACACAAAGACAGCAAAACACTGGATGGAAAAGAAAAGAAAACAGGACATGCTTGGCTTTGGCCAGCGATTTCTTAAAGCTTGCCTTCAAAGTCTTGGTGTGCCATTACTACAAGTACAGTCTTGTCTCCAGAGATTTAATCAATACAGAGGTATCAAGTGGAGAGGAGAGAGATGTGCACGTTGCACCATTACCCCCCAGACACTTCTACGTTGCTGCTGCTGCTGCTGCACTAGTGTAGAAATCATAAATAAAGCAGCCAATTACAGAACCACCACTGGGCTGCTGCTCAGCCCTCTTGTTTTAACCTGGAGTTGTTCAGTTCATATACAGCTTAGTAAAAAATATAAAAGGCTAAAGTGTAGGCATATAGAGTACAAACAGTCCGCAGGGCGCCCGCAACTTATTTGCTAAGTCTGCATGTGCCTTATTGGTCTAGTGGTTTCGTGACTTATTGACCTCTTCTTCGTCTGTGCTGGACATAATGTGCAAACAAGGGAGACTGAAAGTTTTCCCTCCAAACAGGTCTCTGATGGAAATAAACTGCAAGGTGAGGCGAAGTGCTTTAAACAACCGAGTAGGCAGAGAGGCTGCCGAAGAGAGCGAAAGGCCTCCAGCAGGAAAACAAAAAAAAAAACCCTCATGCACATCTCTTCTCCCTGACTACCTCTGATGCTACAAAACCGCAGCAGACAGGTAGGTAGTCGCAGAAGTGGGTCAGTTAAACAGGTCAAGATGGATGAACAGGGGAAACACTCATTCTTCTCACAATCTAATTAATACCTCCAAGTCCGGAGTTATTTTTTCCCCTCTCTTTTAGTATTTGGGTTTAAAACCAGACTGACACCAGCAAACTAGCCGCCAGTGGCCCGGCGGTCAGACCATTAGTCTGAGCGATAGAGAAAAGGCTGAGTCCCATCTGTCACGCCACCAGATGAGGAGATTAGAATGGAGGGTATGTAAAGAGAAACTAATTTGGAAATAACAAGAGAGAAATTGCAAGGTAAAGGTGCACTGAACAGCCCCTCGGGGGTATGTGCATGCATAATGAGTTTTTGCAATCGAGGAGAAAAAAAAACAAGATTTTATTCGTGGTCTCGTCAGCCTTAAATATTCACAAATACTGTTCAGGTCATTAACAATTCACAGCTGACTTCTCGTCGTGTCGGCCCAATGTCAAAGTCTCATTAATGGTCTCGCTGTATTGACAGTCCATACAGCGCTCTTCGCCAGACACACCTTTGCTAAATCATCCGGCGCAGAGTAAAGTGTGAAGGGAGGAATAACAGGGATGATCACGATGACCACTGACTCCCACAACAGCACTGGCCCCTGAAGACAGAGAGAGAGCAGGAGTAAAAGCAGATAAAAGAGGAGTGACGCAGACGAGCAAAGAAAGAGCGGATATTACTGAAGATTGATCCGTATCACGATGAGAGAGACAAGTAGATATTCATATTGTAATTTTTAATGGACTGAGACAATTAAAACAGAGCTCATCGTTATCTCAGGGTCATAGGAAAATGTATTCATAGCCCCTCATCAAGCAGTGCAGAGACGTACCAAAACAGGCAGGCAGCAGCACTTTCTTGAGTCTAACAAGCTGATATTTTGAAAAGGGAGATTTAATTTTTTTTCAGCCTAAAATACCAAACTCATTTCCATCTTTGCTAACTGCAGGCAACATAATGAACCCAATCATGGCGATTTTCCACAGGTATTTCACTCAGAGACATCTGCATCCTGGAATGAAAGAAGATACTAATTTGGCTGGAAGGACCGAGAAGGATTTTGTGATTCTGTGTGTGTGTGTGTGTGTGTGTGTCTGTCAAGAGTGTGGGTGCACAAATTTGAGAGAAATACACATACGCCAGCAACCTGATGCAGCACGGCGAAGCTTCCAAGTTTTCAAATCCTATACACCCCCTGCCACCACACCGAGTCCCCGGGGACTGGAAAAATTTAATCACACTAAACATATGTGTAAGGTGAGGTGACGCTCTATCAAATAAATACCAGCATGAAGAGAAGCAGAAAGGAGTAATGTCATGAGGATTCGTACGGAATATCTGGTGAATAAAACACATTCCCACAGGAGCAGGCAGGCTGCTGCACCTCACCCCCACACATCGAGGCAAGTGGGGGGATTTCACCTCTTTGAGGAAGCGTTTCATAATGAAAGAGTCAATGGATCCTCCTGGCAGGACAATTCTGCACAACATGCTGATAAATGCGATTATTACTCACAGAGCATGCGGGTACAGTACACACGTTTACATTTAGATGATGTTTCAAATTGCTGTCTTGCGGTACTTAAGCCAAAATTCTAATGTGCTTACATGACTACTAAAACCCACCTTTTTGAGAGATTCATATGTAGGCTATGAGACTCATCCTGAAAAAAAAGTTTACTCCTACATCAGGTCATACACTGTAGAGCTGCAGAGTATTCCATGAATGAAAATCTGTACATACTCAGATTATACTTATTTGTTTGCTTGTAGTATAAGTGAAGACTTTCTTTCCTGTGGTGGAGACAGTCTAGTTACCTTGATTGAGTTAATTGACACACCAGAGCAAAAACCTGGAATATCAGGCGTTTTCAGATGCTTGGAGCATACAAGCATGACTTGGCACCAAATTCAATCGGCAAAGCTGGAGAGCTGAGGTCTCTATATGGTATTTTTAGACCTTACTAATGCCTCTTTGGCTGTATTACCACATCAACTATTGTGGAATGGTTTTGATTTGCAGAGTTCTGGGCATTCAGTATTTTCTAGGTATTCAGAGATGACTCACAAACGCTGAGTTTACTAGATCGTGGGACTACAATTTTACCTCTACTACCTTTTTATGATGACATTGGAGGTGATCAGTCAAACATCAAGGTGAGTAGTAGGTGGAGAAAAGCACCACCACTTACTTCCAGTAAGCTCGGTTTTGGTGATTTGCAGGTCAAAAGATATCCAGGTTAAAACTGGGAAAAATATGGTGAGAGAGTTTTTTATTTGTCTCAGTTACATATAGCCATGTAGCCATTGTTTTACCAGCCTTTCAGTGATTGTATTTTAATGTGTTGTTAAGAGCTGCTTTACATTGAAATGTATTCTTTTCAACAAGGAAACAGTGGTTATATATAACCTAAATGTCTAAAAACAGGGGTTTTTTGTTTGTTGTTTTTTGCCAAATTTAGCCCAGTTTTAACATAGATGCCTCATTATTTGGCCTGCAAATTATATAATCAGTTCTTACCGTGGCTGTGATTATCAAAGACACAACCCTTTACCAAAAGAAGCTCAGATTCACGCTGCTACTACTACACTGAGTTCAAATAATGAGTAAATCACCAATGGAAAGTGCCAAAAAAAAGCATCTGTAAAAGTGTTGAGGACTAACTTCAAACGCTTTAGCGGGGATTCAGACCAAAAACAGTAGTGTTTGAGTAACGGATTAATGCATTTTAAAGGTTTATCAAACTCCAAAACACTGCTCCGTGGTCTATGATACTCAGAAACAGGATTCTAAAACTCTGGAAAGTTATCGTGGGAGCAACTATTTTATCTTTCCTAACGACGATCGTGAGGTAAACAGTAGAAATACAGTGTTCATGACATGAACAGCGCCTTGCTGGATAACGTTATGTTGTGACCAATGATGTCGTTTTTTCTGGTGAGGAAAGTCTCACTGAGGACACGGGAAGATCAGGATCATCAGGTAACATTTAATGTTGCTAATAGTTACTTTGACTTATAAGGCCAGTGTGGCGCTTGACAATGTCATAGATTGAACATCAAAGGGAAGTTGCAGAAGATTCTGGACACTATCTACATATCTATCTTTGAAGAGGTATTTAAATCCATGCAGATGAGGTTACAGGTAAGGCTCAAAGTATCTAAAGACGCAGCAGAAGAGCAGAGCCTTCTTTATCCAAATCAAAGTAGTTCAAGAGGTAGAGTTGGCACTCAGGTAGGGGGATGTTGTAGGGCAGGTGCAACAAGACAGAGGGAAAGAACAGGGTCACACAAAAGGCAACATTTATGGACTCCCTTATTCCACAGGGAGGCTGGCTGGTCATGGAGGAAATAAATCGGCAGGAGAAAGCAGCAAGGTGGGTTACAGTTGTCCCTCAGGCAAAACAGTCAGTGGATAAATTGTAGAAAGAAACTTTGTTGGAGGGAGATCTGTGGTAAAGAGCAAACCAGGATTAAATTCGTGATGTGTTATGATAACTATGATATTAGCGCATCTTAGGTTACGTCCATTTAAATCTCCTATCCAAATCACCCCAACAAAATGTCAGTCTATAGAGAGGTTAGGTCTCTTCCTTTCCTTTATGTTCAGTTCTACAGTTTGTCCAAGCACGATAAGCCAGGTAACGTAGGTAAATTATCTAGCAGCAGAAATTTTGAGCAAATTGTTAAAAATTCATTTCTCATCTGATGTGAATATATTGTTGCATTTGTACAGAGTGATAAAAAGGAGAGGACTAAAGAATTTCTGAGCTGGCATATTTTAGGACAGGTATGGGTGGGAAGAGATTAGCACATGGGAGTAGATTTGAGGAAGAAGTTGATAAGCCCACAGGAAATAGCAAGCCTCGCCATAGCTGGTGCAGATAAAACACAATGGATGGTTTAGTCCATGGAGCTCATAATGCCATGGGAGGACACAGCAGATGACTCATGTGAAGAAAATACAAGGTGGTGTCTGAGCGCTGGTTCGAAAGTTAGGGTGTGATAAGTGGAAGTTGGTTGCTAAGAGTTTGTAGCAAAGTTGATTTTAACCTTGCATCACATAAATTACTAATGTCAGCTGGTCGTTTGTGGGCAGAGCTTAACGTCAGTAGTGGCTACAATGGAAGCCAATGAGTGTGAATGAAGCATAGGCAAAGGTTCTTATTAATGAATTAATTAATATAATATATAAAGCAAATCAGCCCAGAAATGCCAGTGGCAGGCAAGTCAGTGACCGGTCCAGTGGGTTGCTAAACTAGGCATATATGAGTTCAGCCAAGGGATGCTAGTGACTAGCCTCTCATTTACAACTGCTGGCCTATTAGTGACTCGATTGCTGGCTCTGACATAGACATAGCCACCCCTGGACTCTGAGTAATCCTGTGTTTTGGCACTTTATGCTTCATAAACATTTGGATTAGGTGGGCAATGAACAGTACTGCCTGTCCGATGTTCCATCAATATGCATGATGTCCTATATGGTAGTGTGTTAGTGCTAAACTTCAGGTTTGCCACAATACAATTTAATTTAAATTTGTCTGATTGATAGAAGATTTTATCCATATTGCCCACCCCAATATTCACAGTGTATGTAATTCTATAACATGATATAATATACGTATGATGTGGTATTGTAAATTTTGTGGAAAATCAATTGAAAAACTGTTGGATGGATAAAATGACAGTGATTAATGCATGTACCTGCAGAAAAGTAATAAAATGTTATTTCAATTCATAATTTTAAGGAAGATTGACAATTAACATTTATTAGGTGGCTACAGTGAAGCCATAGTGCCTTTACTTCCAAGTCATTTGGGTTTAAAGGTACCACGTCCTGACGTCTGCGCAGTCAAGCGTAAAAAGGTAAGGAGATTTCACTGGCTACTGTACTAAGCCAATAAAACTGTTACTGCGTCATTCTTTTGACGTCTGAATGAAGGCTCACCCTGGATTATGACACAAGGGTCTTTCCTTCCTATTTTGTGTACTTGTTCTGTATTCAAGCCCCTGGCAGGTGCTGTGCAGTCCCCATCAACTCCCCTGACCCTGCAGTAAACTGAGAACCTTTTCCAATCTTCTGCAAGACGAGTGTGTTTGTGTGTACACCAGTGTGTGTGCAGGTGTGACGTCAACTGTGATCCCTTGAGAATGGATAAATGACAAAAGATGTGATTCTTCCCATCTCATCCCCTGTTTCAGAGGGCAGTGTTGGGGGGGGCAGCAATGGAGGAGAATCTGTGTGTCTGTCGGTCTGCCTGATGCCCCCGCAGACCCTCCACCCCTGTGCCTCTGAGCCCAGGGCCCCCAGGGAGCGTTGGCTCCTGAAGACGCCTCTCTGTCACAACACTGACAAGCCAAGGGTGGCCATTCTCCAACTAAGCCCAGAGGTGACAGAGCTGTGGAGAAGCCCCCTGACCTCAGCGCCACTCACTCTATCAGAGCTGTCAGTCTCAGGGACCCAACACCACGGGAAAGGACTCACATTAAAGGGTTAATGTGGTGACACACGACACACGGCGGCACAAAAACAAGTGCGCGGGGCATGCAACACACCCCGCTCGCCCACGCATCCGTAAGCACACACACAAAGACCTTGTCACTCAAGCAAACAGGGTATGTGATCTGACACAAGATGGAGGGTGCTTACGTAACACTTGATTCTTTTCAAAGGTGTAATTGGATGTTTGGGTCGGGTGGAAGAGGCTCTTGGCACTGGCAATATCAAAGCTGACATTCATCAAAGTCTGACAAAATAACTAACACAAAGTTATTTCTGGATGGAAAGAAAACCCCTCAAACATACAAAAAAATCAGACCTGATATTCTTTTATTTTACATGAAAAACATACATATCTGTTACAATGTTTCTGTGAAAATGTATATCTAGTAATAAAGGTACTGTAACTTCACCTAAAGTTTCATTTTAAATACTGCTTGCTATACTTGTTAAATGCAGACAGGAAGAAAAAAAATGATAATTTTCTTCACATTATAATTCCTCAAAATAAATTGCTTTCAGAGGGAAAGAGCACATTAATTCAAAAAGACACATTAATTCAAAATAGATGCAAATACATGTTTCGAAAAAGTGGTTGTCTTCACAAAAAAAAAAAAAAAAACTGAGATAGATGTGACACAATTTCACATCCAAGAATCACAGTTCCTTCATCCAGTTTGAATTCTAAGAACAATGAGTCTCTTCACTTTCGAGAGCAGAGCATAGTGCCTTGCGTATGGACACCCTAGTCAAGAGATATGTAACATGACTTCTCTGTGTATACAAGATGTAAACGCAGGTCCTAAGGCCTCATGTACAACACTTTGTCAACATTCATCATAAAAAGTTGCATAAAGACACAAACATAGACACAAAGTCTGAGATTTAAAAACACTTCTTACACAACACAACCAATAAAAAATATATGTTATAAATCACAGAAGTGGATCTTTGTGTTGTGTGGAGCTTAATATCCACCACAGCTCATCAACTCCCACTATTAGCAATAAATGGCTGTTTAAACGTATTATGGCAAAGAGATGCCCCATTTTTGCTGCTCGACTTTCAATGTTTTATTTAACCATTCCATTGAAACAAGAAAACTAAGGCAGCATGAAGTCATTAAGTAAAAAAAGAATATATTTAATTTGGAGGGATTTGTTTGCATTATAAATCAAATGTTCAGTGTTAAAGTAGAAGGCAGTCTAGGACAATGAAGTATTTTGCTGCCTATAACTACTATATATCAAATATTTGGGTCAGGGTAAGGGCAACATATCAGCCATATAATCAATTAATTGTCCTGTTAAACTTTATCCCTCAGTGGTTTATTTGTATTTGAATTTCAAAACACTTAGGCGATAAAATAATGTAGGTCGCCCCATTTGGACATGATATAATAACCATTCTAAGCTCCACAAATACTGTCTCATTAGAGTCACAGTGGAACCGGAGCAGTCAAAGACCATCTTTTATTTTTTTTATTTTTGCCTACCTACCTTTGTTCTTTTGACATGAATAAAACCCACACCCAAGTTCACTTCAAAATATTTCAAGGAGAATGTGTTGTATTTCACATACTCTTAGTGTAAACACACACTCAATTTTTTATGAATCCCAGATTTAGTGCAGAAACATTATGCATGCATCCTTCTTTGTGCGTACACTTGAGGCCTTGTTTTTCACTTGTTTTTGTCCGTAGTGTGTCATAGTGGTTTCCCAGGAAGTGGAGCACAAGGCCTTGTAGTGTGGCCAGCTGACCAGGAATGTAGAATAATGAGGTTCTTGGCAGTTTTGCATCCCCACCTCTACCTTTACAGGTATGTAGTTTAGAGTTCCTCAAAGAAGGCCACCCTGGTCTTGGTGCTCTGTAGTGTTAGCTGTGGAGAAGATAACAACAGACCCGATAAGTTTTTTTTTTTTTTGTATCTGTGATGGAAGTAAACAAGAACAGAATATATTGCAGTAAAGCGAGCAAGCAAGCAACCAAATACAAATTCTCACTGGAGACTAATGTCACTGAAATCATCACCTACCCTTACCCTCATCATTCTGTGTATTTCCAATGCAAACATCATGACCGCCAAAGTCTGCACAAGACCCTTAATTTCTTCTTTTTGTTTTTTTTAAACTTTTTTATATTGGGTTTTGCCATGTATATCAAGACATGTATTTCTATAAAGAAGTGGGCAACAAACCCGCTAGACCCGAAACAATACACTCACACATACCAGCAGGGAAACAAGCAAACTGGAAAATAACAAAAACACATTATAATGCGGATGTTCAACAGTACCTCTATTCATTAAAACAAAACAATCAAACACCTTATACCTCCACAATTCATTTATTAGGTTGGAATATCTGAAAACTTGGTATTCTTGATGTACTTGAGAAAGGGGCCCCAGTCCTTGACAAATACATTGGACCTTCCTTGGAGACACAGTCTTATTTTCTCCAACTTAAGAAAGTATAGTAGTTCTGGGGAGTTGGTTGCACTTCAAGTCTTCCTAGAATCATGGAGTCTTTCATGAGAGCCTGCTCTTGTGCTCGGATTAAGCAGTGTGTTTCATTCATTTTGTGTATTCCACATACAGCAATATGCTACATTGTGGAAAATAATGGACCAGACATTTTTTATTTATTCCATGTCCATGTTATTGTGGTTAGAAGAGTTTTGGTTGTGTCAAATCAGAGATTTCTTTATTCTTTCTTTTTTTACCCCTCTTTTGTAACTGATTTGAAGTTCAGTTGGCTTAGTTGGAAAAAGGTGATGCCAAATACGTTGTCAGATTTGATTGCTACTTATTTAGTCATGAATATTTAATGTTAAAGAGAAATACTTAAGATTTCAGGGGCTTTAAAAGAGCATTATAAACAAAAATCCCATTTCTGTGCGTCATTGTTTCATGGGATATTAAATGATTCTTGGAGAATTATACAATCGGTCAAGATGATTGTTGGCATTTGTAAACTCTGAAGCGTCACTGGGGTTCTTTCTGTTTATTTTCCAACTAGTCCCACCTAAATTGCACTTGCTAGCCATGTTAACTTGCACAAAATAACACCAAAACAATAAAAAATCCATAATTTAACTAAGGTTAAGTTAGCTGCAATTCTAATGAAGACGTACACACATGCATGTTTAATCCAGGCATGCCTCTGATGTACACCAGAGTACATTTAAAAAGGCACTAGAAACCACAGCACATTGCAGCAAAACCTGTGATTTGACTTGTTTCCCTTGACTAATCAAAAGACTAAGTGATCATAAGGAGAGGATAATTGGAGAGTCTGTACACTTTTGTGTGTTTACTGAAAACATACCCCCAAGGTATGTATGCAGCATTATTGATACATCTTACACTGAAGCAAGAACCAGGCTCGATCAGTTTACAACTGGCCCTGATGGACAAAGAAATCTGTAGGTTTTCCAAACTCTCTACTACTGCAGAGACAATTGAACTGACAGGGAGAGCAGGATGAGTAGAAAATCAATGCCAGTCAGACAAAGCACTGTTAATTGTTTTTCTCTCCAGGTTTAAATGAGCTGGTGATGGATTAATCCAGGCCACTGGCTGCGCTTTAACCCCTTCAGCACAGCTAACCATTAGGTCATCTAATACAGCATAAGTGAGCACTACTTCAAATTGGCTGGGCAAACTTTTTCTTCTGTCTAACAACACGGTAAAGGGAATTAAAGCGGCTGCCAAAGTAAATATTAGACCGGGGATGAGGGAGGACAGTTGGAGAAATCCAGGTTATTTCTGGAGAAGGTGTAGATGGAGGGACTTAAGCAAATCCAAACAGATAATGTGTGGGAGACGGATGGATTTGCTGCATGATGTTTACAGATCACCTTCCTTTGTCCCTGCTGACAGGCAGCCTGAACTACACTAGTGAGTGTGAAAGCCTGAGTGTGTGTTTATTGATGCGACATTGTACTCCACACTGCCCACAGTCTCCATGCTGGAAAGAGCAAGACCTCTTTATTCAACGTCCAAGGTATTAATGTTGTCAATGGCACAACAGCAAGCTATTTCCAGGTAATAAATCCTTTTGTGTGTTGTTTCAGTATGCAGGAGAGCGATATGAGAGTAACCCTGATGGTTGACCTCCTATGTGTGCCACTTCACACACTCTGGATGGACTGGCATATGTATATATATATATATACACACACACACACACACACACACACACACACACACACACACAAAAAGCATTTCCTCTCAGTGAAACTTCACACAGAATCACTGGAGCACTTGTGGTGTTATTCAGTTGTTGAGAATGAGCTCTCCTGGCAGCCCCGGTGGTAACAGAGCAGAACCTGTGGCCTGGTAGAAGTGCAAGGGCGCTGGTCCGTGTTAAGGGGCCATTCATTAATCACCCAGTGGGGAGGTGGAGTCTGGACGGAGAACACTTGGCCCGCGGGTGCAGCCGGTCCTGATGCCTCTGGCTCAGACATCTGTGCTTCGTTCTACATTCCCTCTGCTTTTGTTTTTCCCACGTCTCCACCTCATCCTGTACCTCTCTGGTCGCCAACTTCATAGTGCATGACTCAAACCCCTCATCCTTTGAACATTCTGGGTCAACCTCAGCCTTCCCTAAACTTCTCACCTCTTTTGGCAAAGCTGACTTAGTTTCCTCACCCTCGATTCCTCTTCCCTTCTCCCTGCAATGCCGTGTGCCCCCGCCCCTTCCCTCACTAACAAGATGAATGTCGCCCGCCTTTGGTTCAATTAAACCAACACTTTTAACTTAGCTCCTTCTCCCCCTGCATGCTATAGGTGTCCCCATCCATCCAAATGACTAATCACCAAGCAAAAATCAATTAGCGCTCCCTTAACAAGTGTATTTTACACTGGGAGACAAGAAGGGAGGAGGGGAGGCCTTTTTTTTTGTTATACAATGTGCTGAGAACATAGCTCAAATTTTCATTTGATACTTTTATTGAAATTAGAGAGATAGTGGAGTGGGAGGATAACAGAGAATGAGTCTAATCTGCCAGTTCATCAGAGGACAGTGGAAATAGAATCTACTTTTTATAACAGTTCCATTGCCTCTGACCAATCAATTTAGGAATAGTCCTCAAGCTGAACGAGCCTGTCAGTGTCTGTCATTTCATATCTTCGCCAAGCCAGGCACTTGGGTAAGATGAAACAGCTATTCTTACTGATGGGAGTCGACACAAGATGCATACAAAAACACAGATTTCCCTCTCACTTGATTTTTCTTTTTCAATACGCTTAAGACCAGTAATCACTGTGCGCTTTTAGAGGTCATAGTAGAAAATGAATGATCGCTCCCCCTCCACCAGCGGGCTCCATCAAAGAAGAAACTTGAGGCTGAAAAATGAACCCGGGGCCAAGTGGAGACCGTTGCTATTAAGTGATGCTCTGAGAATCAATACCATAAATCATAAAATAATATGATGGTTAGGCGCAGGTGTTGTGCGAGGGAGGACTATCACATTTTTGACAGACAGTTATCCTTGGAAGATGATGTAAGATCAGTATTAAGACCACATTTACACTTCACCACTTTATGTGTCTCCAGCTGATTGGACAGCTGTTGAAGAGCTAAAAAGCAACTTGTGAATGTAGCCAAGACCCATTAGGGACAGATAGGGTTGTGTATTTGCTCCCTCTTAGATGATTTAATACATACAGTATCTACATAGAAAAAAGATTAATTTGCACTCTGTGATTCAAAGTGGATTCAACACGATTCGGTTGAGATTAGGATTTGATTTTTTTATTTATTTTTTAAATAAAAGTGTGACTAAAATAGATAAATAATTTTTTTCAACATTTATCTCAAATACTGAATCAGAAATACCCCACAAAATTATGTTATTTGCCACACCAACTGTAGTAAACATGGGCAATGTTAGACTGGATAACCTTTTAGCCAGTCCCACAGGAGGAGGAATTTAAAGGTTCCCTGTGGAGTTTTAGACCTCTAGTAGCCCTATGAAGCTGCTAACACAAGTGTTAGTTGCCTTGTGTTGACTGCTCCTCGTGCTAAATTTACTCTCACTGCAAATGCAAACCTACTTACATGACTAGTTTGAAGTTTGTGGAGCCACCGGCATATTTTATGATACCGTTGCACATTTTGAAAACTGCAGATGCAATGTCAAGATTTCAGGTAGCGTTGTACACGGTGGTCCCGACATTTCTTTCAATGTGGTAATGTTGTGGATGGCTGGAAGTGGGTTTGTGTTCAGGGAATATAGCGAGCTAACAGGAGAGGGGCGTGTTGCACACACATGCTGGAAGCACAGGAGTGCAGAGAGAGAGAGGGACAAGGAGTTACTTGTAAAGATCGGTTTTTGACAGCTGCATCATTTTTTTTTTTCATTTTTTCATTTCAGCAGAATTTGGGTCAGATCTGTGGTTGTGTATTGATGTAGTCGAACCTCTGGCTCTTGTATCGGTTTTCTGATATGTAGTGGTTAATCTTTACAATCACCTTAAGGGGTAGATGTAAT
This sequence comes from Macquaria ambigua, assembly GCA_008360985.2. Lineage (NCBI taxonomy): Eukaryota > Metazoa > Chordata > Actinopteri > Centrarchiformes > Percichthyidae > Macquaria > Macquaria ambigua. The sequence continues at coordinate 426,413 of VMKM01000134.1, forward strand.
CAGATTTCTCTTCTGCTACCAAAGACCTATTGACGAATTGTGTGCGTGTATACAAGGTGCTAAAATAAGTACAAATGTTTGACTATGTGTACACAAGTGTGAATAGATGAGGCATGAATGGGGAGAATCATGCATGTACAGTGTATTTTGTGGCATTTGTTACACGTGTGTTACAGTACGTGTCCATCATGCAAGTGGCCGAGCTGATAGCTACCTTTTTAAAGTTGCTCTGCTTGCTGGTCCCCTGCTCAGTGTTCTGGTTGTGAATGACGTCCAGAGGGGTTTCCCTCTCTTTCAGCTTCAGACTTTCAATCTCCGTCTTCAGCTCATTCAGCTGCTCCTGAAGGTGCTTGCTCTTCTCCATGTACTCGACCCTAAACGTGATCAAATTGCAGGTTGGGAGACAGTTTAGTCGATCTCCCCTTCAACAGTTTTTCTTAAGATACATTTCAACTTTGTTGGACAGTTTGGAACACCAAATTAGTATTATGTCTCCATTAACAGTTAACCACCATTTTCCAGCAAGTTTGTCATCTGTATACATTGGAATTTTTTCCAAATCCCCAACTTCATGCTCTTCTATGTCCCCATTAGATCTGACTTTCATAACTAGCATTTTCGTAGCCATTATGAATAAATATGGAAACAATGGGAATCCTTGTTTTACTCCTCTTAATAGGGGCACAAACTTAAGAGATACAACTCTGAAGCTCCTACTATTATATAATAGTCCAACGCAATTAATCAAGGATTTGCCAAAATGTAAAAAATAAAAAAAAAACTTTGGAAAATGAAATCTAAATAAACGTATTTAAAGGCCTTCTCCAAGTCAGCAAAAAAGCCTTTTTGATTTAATTCTTTAAATTGTCTCTAACAATTCTCTAACAACTATCTAATGTTATTTCCAACATAACAACTGTGCACAAAATATTGTTTTTGTTTGCAAGCTTTATTCCAAGTTTTGGAACTCTTTTCCAGGTATTCTGGTCTGAAACCAAATTATGAGATTTTTTATATACTGTAAATTACCGATTATATGGAGTGATAGCCTGTTAATATCCTAAGTATTGCAATTCCAGAGAACTTAGTTGTTTACAATTAACTACAATAGTAGGTTGTGAAAGATAAATAAGAGCCTTTCTCGCAGTGCCACATTTGATTTGATTTTCTATGTATCTCTTAATTCCATCACAGTCTTTTTTCAAGTCTTATGAACAGTTACCCACCAATTCTGGTCACCTCTAGTCTCTCTGTTTACTTGCTTTTATTTGAAAAACTTAATTACCTAATTACATGACAACAAAGACCCAGGCAATTTATTCAACTACACAGCCAGGGTCATACTTGTCTAAACGTAGTTTTTCCTGTCTGCAATCACTGACGCCCAAGAGGTAGAGAAAAAAAATGCTCGAATGCTGGCGGTGACATCAGTGACAGCTTATACTGTGGGTCAGTTGCTTACCTGAACTCCTGAATCAAAATGTGCATATTAAAAAATGATGGTGTTCCTCGAAGTACAATCCTGCACTAAGTTAGATCTTTCTCAAACACATTTTGAGTGCATTTACATTTCCTCTAAAATAGATACGCATCAGGTAATAAATTCCCTCTACTGATTAACAATTAAATCATCAAACCACTGCAATCAGGCTAAACCACATAACCAGAAAGTGCAAAATGCAAACTTGCTGAAGCCCGAAATATCATGCAGCATCAGCAGAGTAGGGCCGGCTACTCACTTCTCCTTCTCGATCTCCATGGAGAGGCGTTTCATGTCGGTATCTTTAAAGTCAAAGCTGAGGTTCTCCCTGCTGAAGCTCAGGTCTGGAGGCATGCTGTCAGGCGGCAGTCCAGGGGACTAGGAGGAGAGACGTTAAGAGAGATTAGAGGAAAGGAAGCGATGTTGACGAATTGACAGGAAAAAAACAAAAAAACTGAAAATGGGGCAGAATAAAGAAGAAGTTGAAGTGATAGAGAAAGAAAATGACAGAGGAAAAGATATGAAGGGTAAAATAAATATACAAAGGAGGGGGGGATAGAATAAAGTTGAAGGTGGCAGCAGATAAAGGGGGAGAGGAGGAATGCAGGAAAAGATGTGTGCAAGTAGGACACAATGTAGATAGAGAGAACAGTTAAAAGGAGGAAAAAGATGGCCACTTTGATGGTCACAGATCATGAACACACAGATATATGCTATTAGATCCTGACCAAATGTCTGAAATGCATTTGCCACATGCACCTCAGGAGTCGGCTGGATAAGAAGTGGACCTAATACACAATATAAATGTAAATCCATTGGTTGGCATGTGAATCCAAACTACATGGTGGATACATTCCACATAAATACAGTCTTGGCGAGCATACAGGGCAATTTGACCAAAGCAGATGGAAATGGGAACAGAAAATATTGTTTATTTGTGAGAGTGTGTGTGTGTGTGTGTGTGTGTAGACTTTTCACTCATGAGCTGATAAGTGTATGGTGGAGTTCCAGTGGCAGCATGATTTTTGTATGTATGCACACCAATGTGTGTGTATGTTTTTTAGGCTGTTCATTCATAAGCTTACAAGCGAGTAGTTCTCTATCCACGGCCAGCATCTCAATATGTATCTGTGTATCTCTGTATCTGTGTGTGTGTGTGTGTGTGTGTGTGTGTGTGTATGTGTTAGCAGATGAATGTGTAATGTGTGGGTTTTTAGCATGTTGGAAGCTCTTGCGTAGGCTGCCTTATGTGCTGCCTGTTCTTATGCAAGTATCTCCTGTTCAGTGTAGCTTTGTGGCGCTACAGTTAGATGTGTGTGTGCATATGTGTGTGCTATTAGCAGTCAAGCTAAAACTATATGGTTATGGTCATTTCCATACCAACAGTTGCAGCTCATACTCCCAAGGGATAGACACAGTATTTTTCAATCAAGCATTTTTCAAGTAGTATATTCGAATTCAAGCATATTCCAAACCTTGAAAACATAATGGTTAAAATTAAACATTTTCCAAACTTTCAAGACTTTGTTCGAACCCTGGTGTACTGCATAATATGTGTATTATGCGTATTTGTTTTATGCAAGGCTGTCATTTTCAGCTGTTTACATTATTGATTCATCTTTTGATTTACTTTCAATTAATCCATTTATCTTCGTCTTTAAAATAGAAAAGAAGTAAGAAATGCCCATCATACCAGAGCCCAAAGTGACGTCTATAATTTCTCACCTCGTCTGACCAAAAATTAAATAAATAAAACTCCTTTTGTAGGTCATATTTATTTTTTTTGGGGGGGATATTTAAAACATGTATCCAGGGACTATGGGTGAAAAATGGCATTTTCTGTCATGTAAATTACATTACATTTACAGTAATGTTTATTAATGTGTAGAGCTGCAGTGGTTAATCGATTAGTGGACTGAAAGAAAATGATTCTCAACTATTTTGATAATCGATTGATTGTTCAAGTTATTTTTCAAGCCAAAACGCTAATGCCAAAAACACTTAATGGTTCCAGGTTTTCAAATGTAAGAATTTGCTGCTTTTCTTAGTCTTACATAATAGTGAGCTGAATATTTTGGGGGTTTTGGACTGTTGGTTGGACAAAACAAGACATTTAAAGATCACCTTGTGCTCTAGGATATTGTAATCAGCATTTTTCACAGTTAATTAATTGATAATGATAATGATTGTTAGTTGTAGCCCTATTAATATGCACTGCCCCTATTCAATAAACCAATAAATAAGCAACTCGGTATAGTTGAGGAGCTGAAATCAGCAAATATTTGGTTATTTTCTTGATAAATTATTTAAATGATTAATCAATTAGCAGATTTTCCATTGATTTATTTCCTGCCAGACTAATTGATTAATAGTTTCAGCCTACTTTTAGGTGTTTTGTGTGTTTTTGTATGATCTTGGCTGCAAACCAGTTTCCCTGTAAAGGACAACAAAGATAATTTGTCCTTGTTTGTTTTTGGGTCGTGTACTATATGTACTTATGGGTTTATTACGTATATGTGAGTACAAACACTTGTGTGTTATAAGTGTATGTGTGTATGCTCCAGGCCCGTTACCCTATAGACAGCCCTGCTGGTAATCTCCAGCAGCTTGTGCTTTGCCCTGCGCTCAGATTCCCTGGCTTCCTGCAGGTCCTGTTTCAGCTGCTCAGCCTCCTTGGCCCTGAGGGACAAACAGACAGACAGATGCAGTTAATACTTTAATTCACCTGCCAGTCCTTCAAAGGAAACAGAATTATCTAAATTGAATCCAAAATTATCTTACATAATCGGTACGTCGCTACTCGACGAACCAGGAATGTCACTTTGTTATTACCCAGGTGATCAATGCATCACCCCAGCAGACAATCATTTCTGACTCCATTATTCCACCATCGAGTTTGCACACAGAGATGTAAGAATGTTATATGCGGGTGATTACATTTCTTTTGATTGTGTTCCTGAACACTCAGCAGTTCCTCGTTGATGTGGGGGAGCTATGTGCCTCAAGAGTTTGAGTGGACATAGTCATTTACATGTTGAGTGCCACGGGTTTAAATTTCTCTGGTGCAGAAAGTGCTCATCCAGAAATTGCAGTTACTGGCAAGTGGTTAATGGTGCCCATTTGAAATGATTGCCTAATAAATTGTGAAGTAGAGGCTGTGAAGTGATACTGTTAGTATCTATGTGTACTGTGTTTTTTGCTACAATGGAATGGCATCTATCAAGCTCTACAGAGAGCTGATTAAGGATCACTCATCAAGTTCTCATCTCCTTATCCATCTGACCTCCAAAGAAATAAAAAGGTCAACAGCAGCTATTATAAGTATTTGATTTGAACCACTCTAGGATGTATAAAAAAAGAAAATAACAAAATTGCTTTTTAAGGCACAGATAAAACACAGATCAAAAAGTCAGTGGAGCTTCAGCGTGTAGTAAAAGAGACTATTTGATAGGGACTCCCACCATCAATCGATACTACTGCGAACAATTAACCAGCACAAATTAACTGCTGTACCTAAGAACTAGGAGGAGGGCTGCTGAACAAAAGCTTTCTCTCTTTTTTCCTCCTGTGTGCTGCAGTGTGGCTGGAACCGCATGATTACCTGCTTTTCAGCTGCAGTGCAAGAACAAAGCCTTTAAAATTAAATGATTTTAAACAAGTTTGAAGTTCTCATTCTTTGATCAAGCTATTTAAATGCAGCTGCGTTACTTAGTCGATGTGCTCTGAGCATAGAGCTGACTGTCTGTGCTGCTGAGCAAACTGAAGTGCAGCGGCGTGTTTGTGCACCTTGACATTAAACAGTATAGTAACTCAAAAACATTTGAGGGGGCTCATGAGTTGAGGAGGTTATTTAGGAACTGCGTTTTGATGCTCCTGTAAGACAGCTTCCTCAGTTCAAGGTATTCGCATTACAAAGGGAAAAAAACTCTTGGAAAGTAAGTAAGATGTGGGAATAAGTTATTTAAGGATCTAAAAAAGTATGCATGTCGTGCATGTGAGTGTGTGAGACAGATACAAAGAGAGAGAATTTGGGTATGAGCAAGACAGTGTTGACTGAGAGAAAGCCACATAGCATGCCAAAGCTGGATCAAAATCATATTCACTGCAGCATGAGTGGCTGTACATTCTACATTCATCCACGCAGTCCTTCCTTCCTCCTCTCCCCACCTCCTTTCCGAATCCTCGGCCATCTTGAGGGCCAGCATCTCTGCCTCCAGCATCTTCTGCTCCATGAGCCGCCGCTCCTCCCGGCCACGGATAGCAGTCACTTTGATGCGCTGCATCTCTGTCTCAGCCTCGGCAGCTTTCTGGGCCAGCAGCTTGGCCTCCTCCTCTGCGATCTGGGCCTTTTCAGCCAGCAGGTCCGCCGTCTGCTCCGAACGCAGCTGGAGAGGAGCGGGAAGAGGAGGAGGAAGGGCAAACGCATGAAGGGAAAAGGGAAAATGGGAGAGGAGATGGGTGCATGGAGCAAAGAAAGAGAGATTAAAGAAAGAAGAAAATATGTGCAGCGACAGAGAAGAGAGACGGGGGAAGAGAGGTGTAGAGGGAGGGATGTGCATGCATACGGAGGAGCGAGGGAGATTGATGGAGGGGAAAGAGGCGACAGTAAGAAACATTAAAGGGGAAGAATGAGTAAATAACGAAGATGGTGTGAGAGGAGCTAAAATTGACAAAATATTTTGCTTTGAAACCTGGCGTACATGTGACACAGCCAACAAAATGTTGGATTTTGGGTTAAGCTGACAAAGTGAATCTTACCAGTGCCTCGTTGGCCATGTGAGCCTCATCCTGCAGCTGAATCAGCCTCCTTTCAAGCTCGTCCCTGGCTCTCTCTGCCTCCTCTCGCAGCTGCTTCTCCCTTTGCAGACGCTGCCTCTCAACCTGAACAACACAGACAGGTGGAGAGTGGACAAAAAAATAGGATATGGTGGGAAATATGGACAAAAGAAGAAAGAAACAAAAGATGGAATATGGAAGAAAATACAATGGACAAAGTGCAACTTCGCAGTAGAAAATCACGAAGCAGGTGCACCTGATGGACACATCAACAGCACCATACAAGAGAGGGGAAAAAAAATCAAAGCACTCTGATTTGTTGTAAATAAATCGAGTTTAAAAAGTAACTTTTATGTACTAACAAAGCAGTGTCCTTGAATTTTTGGCTGCTTGTATTCCCTCCCTTGTATGACTTGGAACACAGATGTGAACAATTACAGTCAACACATAGTGTGAAATAACATGAAAGTGGCTGGACAGAATGCATTTTGTGTCACTAAGTGTGTTCCCATAAAAGATTCCATAAAAAGTCAAAATATCTTAATTAAACGTTTTTACACTTGGCTGATGTGGAACAGTTGGTGTACAGAAACACACTTAAATCAATCAATATACAATAAACCATTACGTACATGAAGCCTGTGACTTAAGCGTCCACCCCACTGAAGGGATGAAAAATGGCGATAGATGAAAACGTCAGATCTGTGTGGACCAATGAGGACACTGTAACCTTCCTCAAATTAATACAGGAAACAAACTGCCTTCTGCAATAGTTTAAGCCAGCAACTGTTTATCTCGATGTGTCCAACTCCTAATATTTGCATAACATTAGTGGAGGGAAACATGCATTAATTCGCATTTTCTTTTGCTGATTTTCTGAAAACTTGGTTAAAATTGGCATTACATTTGGATGGAAACTTGGCTACTGACAAGTTCAATTCCATCTCCTCTTCTTTGTTAATCCATTATCAGTACCTGTTTTCTGGCCCTCTCCTCTCTGGCCTGAGCCTTCATCTGCTGTACTTCAAGCGAGTCTACCCGCCGGCGGCGGATAAACAGGTCATGGTTCCCTATACACAGCTGGAGGATCTGCACAAGAGAAACAAAACCAAGAATGAGTACTATTTACAATGATATGTGAAAATGGTAAACTCTAATTTATCTGCCACTTCCAGTAATTTTCTTCTTCTTCACTATGAGAAACAAACCAAAATGATGTTTTCCAAACTGCTAAAGTGGCTGGTGGAAAAGCAATATTTACTAGCCACAGACAAAACAATTTCTACCACCTCAGCTGAACTCACCAACTTGTTGACTCTTAGCCGTGAAGAGTTGAACTTGAAAACGTCGGTTTTCTTGTCCAGAGGTTTGATGGTAAACTAAACATTGAGGAGACAAGAATACCAGATTTTTGATCAAACCACAAAAGAAAAAGACACATCTGTTGCTTTGAAATCAATATCACAAGATTGATACGGATATTTTCCAATATATATACAGTATATATGGCAAATGTATGAAACAAAAGCAGTGAACATGAGCTAAAAGCTTATGTTAAAACAAAAAGTTTAATAACTAATTTTGTTGGTTTTAAATTCTAATTTGCTCTCAATCATTAACTTGGATAAACTCATAGAACAATATTATAACACATATATATGATTCCCCTCAAAATCAATAAACTATGATACTAAATGATCACCCATATCTAGCTCTATATTCAAGTTTAAACTGTCTTTATTACAATACAAGTACTGTCCCACCAGTCTTTATCATGAAGTACAACAGCAGATTGTCCCACCTCCTTGTCGCTGTAGGAGATGTTGCGGATCTCATTCCAAGGGAAGGAGCACTTGGGTGTCAGCCTGTTGTCCGGCTCGTAGATGTGCAGACCCAGGGCGTCCACTCCCAGAAGAAGATCTGTTCCCTTTTTATTCTAAACCACATCAGCAGAGTAAACAAAAACTTTACTTCTACCCATCTCTTAAGGGAATCTAGCGAGCAGTTGTGGGACCACCTTTCCAGCCAACATTCATTTGTACCTGCATTTGACAAAGGTGGCATTGCGGTGGCTCTGCTTGCCAAAACTATTTGTTAGAGCGGAGATGAACAATGCCAGTTGCAGGGTGTATGTGCAGTCTGGGCTTGTTTACTTGAAAAGTAATGCTACAGTGAATTACTTAAGTTGAGGTTGACTTGCTGGTGGTATTTTAAAATGTCTCGGCCTTTTAGAGAATGCATTGATCAAGGCCAGAGCCACCTCAAGTGAATTTCTGTTTGTTAAGAGTTGTTACAGGTTTGTTTTCGTTATGACTCACCTGGAAAAGATCAAGTGCCAAATGGCAGCCATTTATTTACCCTAAAACATTCACATTATTTTAAAAATTCAAAATAATATATTCAACCAATAGACCATTTAGAATAGGAGAGTCAGACTGCTATTGCCCCACTTCATTTCATAACACCATGATGAAATTGACACGCCTCCTAATCTCTCATATTGGCTTACTTTGTAAAGATATAGCGAAGCGGCATTGGCTCACCCTGATTAAAAAGTAATTGACGCCATACATGTCCAGGTCCTGAGCTATTTTTAAATACTCCATCTCAGCTTCATCCCTGGTTCAAAGACAGAGAGAGAGAGAGAGAGAGAGAGAGAAAGAGATTGAGAGGGATCCAAGGGAATGGAGAAGAGAGGGAGGGAAGGGTGGGAGGAGGGGAGGTGCAGAAGTGGAGAGAAAAAGGAGATCAGTCCTTGTTTCCTCTGCTTTTGTGCGTAGCATCTGTCATGTTGTGTGATCTATAAAAACTCTGCCACATAGCTCTTGTGAGGGTGAAAACATAAGCACAGTGCTGACACAAAACACAACTATAATTCGCTAACAGGCTTTAGAGGTCATGCTTGACGGAAAAGAAGACTTATTCTGATGCCGCCAAGGCTCTGAATACTGTGATAGAGAAAACAAATGCATCAAACTCTTTTCTTCCTCTCTCTTTCTGCAGCTTGGTTGGCAGATCTGCTATGATTTCAGGGTCAACTCAGCAAAAAAAAAAAAACATTAGCATACTTTGATGGTGGAGGAAAAATCAGGGCATGCTTCCACCTAAACTTTTAATAACTTGCTGTTTGATATGGGTGGCTGGGAAATTGATGATTTAAGCTTCATCAAAGTGTAAACAGACAAGAGAGAATTATGCCAAGTAAACAAATCTTAACTAGGTTGGACACTTAGTACATTCTGACTTTAGAGTGGGTCAGGGGAAATTTAAATGGTTGATTAATGCTGTGGAAGTGTAAGGCATTAGAGTTGCACTCTGCACATGGAAAATCAGTCAGTTACTTTGATGTTGTGCTGACATCAGTTTTGTAAAAATCTATTTCATATTAAGTTTGAAAAGAATGTGAGCCAAAATAAAGATGAAATAAGTCTTTAGCTGTATGGGGATGAATATTAAATCTTAATACTATTTGGTAAGGAAATGTGTCCATAGTATGGAGTGTAGAAAACTGTCACGTACCAAAACCCAGCACCGAATGTTTGGTCAGACTCGTAATTTTGTTTGTCTTTGATGAGATATTTCCTAATCTGAATCAAAGTTTTGAAAGTTTTATTCACACAGAGTTTTTATACTGCTGCATGTGTTTAATCAACAATTAATATTTGAGAACTATAGTTTTTTTTCAAAGAAAAAAGGGGTTTTGTGGAAATGACAGAGTCTACAGCCACACTAGTGACTCTGTGGGGCCGTAGTTAGGCACACTGGTGCTTTGAGATAAATGCTAACATGCTCACAATGACAATGTCAACATGTTGATGTTTAGAAGGTCTAAAGTTTACCATGTTTACTGTCTTAGTTTAGCATGTTAGTATTACAGGTATTGGTCATAAACCAAAGCATTGGATAAATGAAAAATTTGACCTGAATGACACTCTGTGAAAAGTTAAAGGATCACCAGAAGTACTGCGATTCATCTTGAGGGGGACATGAACGTATGTACCAAATGTCAAGGCACTTCATCCAAAAGTTGTAGATATATTTTAGTCTGAGCCAAAGTGGTGGACTGACTGACATTGCTAAAACAAATTGTACTTCTCAAAGAAAAGTATCTGAAAATGGGGGAAAAAATATTGTTTTGGAATTGATACCAAAACTCAGGTAGTGTATCGACACTAGTAAGAAAATGTTTTAATGATACCCAGCCCTTGTGTCATCAGAAGGCCACTGACCTCCCTCCTGTGCCCCAACTACTCTGCATCACTTTCTAAACAATTAAAATGCTAAAGGTGTGAGGACCACCAACTCCCCTCTCTCTGCTTGGGTTGAAAGGGTTATTGATCAGCACCAGTGACTCAATTATTACTTTTCCAAGTTGCTGGCTTTTAGAACTCACTTTCCGGCCCAGATCTCCCCACCCACGGGAGCTTTAAGACACTCCACATCCCACTTGCTCCATATCCATTATCAACTTAGTTCAGTTTAGTGGTGGAGCAAAGTGCAACAACAGAACAACTGTTTTTTATTTGCGTGTCATTTTAGATTTATGAAAGCAATTACAGCAATATAAAAAAAATATATATGTAATTACACTTAATTGACGAGTTAAAGGCTGTGGCTGTAGGTGCATTTTCTTGGTCAGCAATAGATGTTAAAAACGTTTCACTGTGGATTCATTAATGCTCCTTTAAAAAAACGTCCACACAGAAACAACTTTTTGACTCTTTTTGCATCTCACTGCCAAAATGGACTTTTGCATAAAACATTTCTCATGGAAACAAGTTTTAAGCATATTTTATGTGAACTTAAAATTGAAATCTGCTGATGACTGTGGAACTTCACAGTGGTACAGTTCAGTGCAGCAGTTTTTACCTCGTCCTGCCCCTGTGCTCTGCATAACACGCTGTGATCCTCTCCTCCCACATTTCTGCAGTCATTTGGTACAAGTTAATCACCTGAAATGGAAAGAGACAGACATAAATATCCATGAATGCATGCAGAAAATACAGTACATACTGGAATGGCAAGTATAGGCCTAGATAATAAAACAAATATGTACACATCTTCACTCATGAATGTCAATAGGTTTACAGCTGTCACTCTCACCCTCTTTGGCAGCAGTTCCTCCTCAGCCAAGAAGCCAGGTTTGTGAATGTTGGGGTCGTAGTCTCCGTACTGTAAAATAGAGCAAAAGTGCCACAAGGATTAAAATCACTTCAAACTAATGGCCTCTATCCACCTTCCCTCCAATAGCAGGCCAGACTATGTCTCTCCTGGGAGCTGTTCATAAGATGAAACCACAGCGCCTGTAAGAAAAGGGTCTCTTGCAGAATGAATGGAGGCTGGTCTGCCATCAGGTCATTAACGTGCACGTTGGGAGATACCCCTGAAAGAACAGACTGATCGCTTATCATCACTGAGCCGGGATACAAATTATATTATTTATGTTTGAAGAGAGATATGGATGGATTAGGCATGACTGAGTGGCGGTGGGGAATTTCCTTTGGGCTGCTGTAAACCTGGTGGAAGGATATGAATTATACATATAGCTACAGTTTAAAAAGTGGGCTATGACTGTTGATTTATATCTCTGCATTGCTGTATGCTCTGTGAATGTTTTTCAAATACTGTAATCTTGTATCTTTCCTTGGCACTGTGATTCTTATTATTTGTTAAATCATTGGTTGAAACTACAAGAGGTCATTAAGGTAGGCAATCTTTATATATTTATAACCCTTTCGCATTTTTCCACGGCACTGTTAGAGCACCAAGGTATTCAAGAGACAAATTTGTGTCAAAACTAAACAGACAAATGCACTAAGTATTATTGGGAAAATCTAACTTTATCAAAGAGTCTTCCCATTTTAGGCCTAACTGCAAATTCCCCACCCCTAATTGGCTCATGTTGTATATATGATTCACAAGACATTCTTAATAAGAAAATTACATACTTTTTTTGTGTTTTGTATTTGTTTTTTTTGTTTTAAAAGGGGCATTCTCGAAAAGTGCTTAAACTCAAGAGTGAAAGCACCAAAGTCACCAAAGTGACTGCTGAACTTTGGTTAAAAATAATGGATTTTAGAAGAAGCCTTTGTCTTTGACTTTGAGGAGCTGACACCAAAAAGAGGTATCTTGTCCTCTTCTCATGAATTTCTCCCTCTGTGAATTCTTTGGCTGTACCTTGGTGGAAAATACATAGTCTAGAAAGACTCATTCCCTATTTGATTCTGAGAGTGACACCAAAATCTGACATTACCACTGAGGTTTCAGATAGCTAAAAAACCTTCTGCTGCTGCTAAAGTGTCATTGTAATTGCACTCAAAATTTCATTGCTGTCACCTTCGGTTGGCCAGTTACCTGAAGGAGCAGAAAAATACACACAACAAAGAAATTGTCTCAGAAATGCGAGGGAAGGGGCTGAAACCAAAACCCTGTATTTTGATGTTACAGGCCATTGTGTTTGGAAGAAAATACATTATTAAGTTCTTAAACAATGAAATTTATGAGATTACAAATGCAATTTAGAGCACATCAATTGTTGTTTTTTTAATGGTGGACTTTTGCTAATTTGCACACAATAAATGAGACGCCTTTTACCACTTGTGCAGCTCTAATCAACTAACTAATTCTATATGTTGTGTTGTTTTGTTGTGTTTATAGTGTTACTTTTATTATGAGGTTTAATTGGATTTTATTTTTGTGCACGCCAGTCTGAAAACGGTACTTAACAGACCTGAATTTAATAAGCTCAACACACAGACTTGAAAGCCTGGAACACCGGTGCAGTGGCTAACAGAGAGGAGAAGCCGAGGGCCATTTAATTAGATCCTTTCCCTTCAGTTTGGCAGCTCAGTTCCTCACCTTTTTCTTTGAAACTGCTACATAATTGATGATATATAGACTTATAGAGGTATTATGGCACCAACTGGGCTTTAGCTAAGGGAGAGACAGGTTGTCATTTTGACAGTGACAGCACTCGCAGATGCTTTCTGATTACATACCTTCCTTCCAATTATTTCAAGCAACCCCAAACTAACAGCAACTATCGATTCTCAAAGGACAGCTATGTGTCCATATTTTCACCTAACAATTATCACAAGCAGCATAACAGTGACCACTGACTAATGGATATATTCAATATATATTCAATAAAAACCCTTTCTAAATTTAGGAAATGTATTTCTCACACAGTCCAGTCACTCTGAAGAAAATCCATTTACAGTACAATAGTGAGAAATACAGGTTTCTCATATCTAGCAATGAAATAAACTCTATCCAATGAAAGGCAATATTGTTGTGTAGCATAAACAGGAAGAATGGGACTTTTTCTTCCTAGCATTGGTTGGGCTACTTCCATACATGGCTATAAACCAAAACTAAGGCTCGGGGTCAGTTCGGAAATGCTGTTTGTATCTGATGTTTTTAGCCATGTTGGCGGCATGGCTCTTCGGATCAATTTGGTGATCCCTGACCGTTACTTTAGCACTACCATGAGACATGGTAAACATTATACCTGCTTAAAATTAGCATGTTGGCATTGTTATGTTGAGCATGTTAGCATGCTGGCGTCAGCATTTAGCTCAAAGCACAGACGTGCCTTGTTTAATAACTGTTAATATTTATACTTTCTGTATGTATTCACAGTATAACCCATGTGGATTACACATTTGAAGTGAAAGTAAGTAACAACAGATAACATGACAAAACAACAAAAATGATCACCTGTTAAACCTACACTTTTCCAAATTACTTCACTTCTCAGTTACACTACATGCCTGTAAATTGTGACTGAATTGATGTATCTCACTGGCGAGCAGTAAAATTGGCTACATCATTTTCTTTCCATCTCCGCGTGTCATTGTCCCTCATGCTAATGCGGGCTCACCCAAGCTGTGGTGAGCATCAATATTATGACAGATGACAGTTGACAGTCAGGTGAGTGAAGCAGGATTTACATAATCTCAAGGCAAAAATGACCAATTGCAATGAGTATTAAATAACATATTGGTGTGATCCAGATTGAAAACTGAAAAGTGCAACTCTGTTTAGCTCTTTGCTGTTTACACAGATTAGAAATCATCATATCTGTGTCACATACAAGTGAAAAAAAAAAAAAGAAAAACAGATTGGAATACAGCTACAAAGTAAACATACTGTAGCCTAGAGGCTGCCTTGTTTCAATTTTCAAAAATTTAGTTTAGGCTTGTTGAAGCCAGCCGTAAAACACAGTGATTCCCAACAGTGTCATTCATGACTATTAGCTTGTCTTATACCCACTCGGCTGGACACGTATCTCCACGCCCACAGTGGCGTTGTGGCTAAGGGAGCCGACCTCGCTCCCTACTCAACCTCCATGCCGCTGTGACTCCCTCTGCATTTTTCCAGAGCGACTGTTTCTTGAAATTCCCTGTCAACACCTCCTTAAAGCACTGCACCCACTCAAAACACAAAGCAGGAGGCACTGAAACCTCTGCAGAACGACAGAGGCTGAACTGTTGGCTCACAGAGCGTACACATACAAATACCCACAGAAAAGTTAGTATGATTCTTAAATCTGATGACTTAGAATATTTTATACATTATCAAAGGATTGCTGGGAATTTTGTTTATTTGCTGTCTTATTGAGGGGTTGATGAAAAATCTGTCCACCACAAGTTCAACATTTTAAAAAGTGTACATTCATCAAGCATTTTCCAGCAGGACAATGACTTTAAACCTTTAAGATAAAAGGTCAGCATACCTATTTTTTTCATCAAGTATACAACACATTTTTGTGTCAGTTAGAAATAAGATAGAGCTGAAACTATTCAATAATCAACTAGTCGATAGACAGAAAATTAAATGGCAAGCAAAAACGACATTCCCCAGTTATAGCTTCTCAAATGTGCAGGTTTCTTGCTTTTCTTTGACATTTGCTATCATAAACTGAATATTTGGGGGTTTCGGACTGTTACTCGGACATTTAAAGATGTGACCTTGGCCTTAAGAAAATTGCAAACTGTTTTTTTCTGACATTTCATAGACGAAACAATTAATCGATTAATCAAGAAAGTGAGTGGCAGATTAATCGATGATGAAAATAGCTGTTAGCTGTGGCCCTAAAAAATATATTATAGTATTTCAGAAATTTAATGTGACTGAAGAATTTTAGTGTTTAATACTATAGGAAAACATAATTATCATGGATGATAATAAACTGTAGATCATGTAGAACGTATAATGTAACATATATGGGGCACTAAACTGACATATAATGTCAGTATATTGTATAATGTTGCATGAAATTAGGTGACATGATGATGATGATCATGTCATATATAAGGTTTACAAATTGTAGACTTTACACCATAGTTATAATAATTGTTATAATAATTATAATTACTATATATTTTTTGAATGACTGATGAAACTATATTACTTTTTGTGGTGGACTGAGACCTTGGAGTCCCACTGTAATGTGTATTTATCTGTGTTTAAAGTCTCATGCACAAAGGTGAAATAATTGTAAAGAAGTCAGAGCATTTGTGCACAACCAACTCCTTCCTCGACTATTCCTAACTTCTATTATCCCCTCTATTCATGCACTCTCTATAACTCATACAAGGTAATGGTTGCTTTTATGGCTTCCTCCTGCCTTTGTTGTGAATTATATGCCATTTTTGCTTCGACTGGAAACAGATTATACACACGGATTCTGTGTGCGACTGTCCGTACCTGAACAGGGCTACGATTCACATTATTCAAAGAAATCCTCTTTTAAACATTAATGCTGTCTTGGAATACGCCTTTACTCTCTCTTTATTTCTATCTTCAGGCTGGCATAATCATGATTAAAGATGAGCAAAGGTAGTGGTAGATCCCACTGTGTGATATACTCGACTTCACGGGCTACACAGTGGTTCTGCAAAAAACGACTCATGATGAGAAAAGGAGAAGGGAAAAGTCTGCCAAAAACCTCTCAGCAGCTGCACTGCTAAACAAGTACCTGTCTCCCCTTTATAACGCCAATTTACTCACATTGGCTCTAATCAAAGTGGACTGCTGATTAAATGAAAACAGATTGTGGCCCCATACTTTTGCTGTTTTCAGATCGAGGGCGCTGACAGCAGAGAGCACATGTCTCAAGCTCATTTGCTGATTTTTCTTTATCCACACAGTCTCTTTTAACCTAGGCCTGTTAAATTGGCATGGGAAAGGCAAGTCTCTGAGGGCTCTTGGCCAAACCTTTGAGGTAGAGCTCTGGTCTCACTAGACCCTGTCCGCCTGTCAAAAAGCTGCACCTCACTCTCCCTATCTTTTTCATGGGGATTTCAGGGAGATGATATCCTTCAACCAAAACGCTTGAGGTTTATTAAGGGAGCTTTTTCCTGTGGAGTGATTTCTGTAGACTTCAGGTAACTTGTTTGATCCTCAACCAATAAATCAATGAAAATGTTTATACAGTGCCTTTCATACAGGATAATGCAGTTTATAGTGCTCATAAAGTTTGCTTAATGCAATGTTAAATAATGAAAACACAAACAGTGAAACAATGTAAACACACAAACACAAACTAAAAGATAACAGGACAAAAACTGATAAGTGATAACCTGATGTAAAAAGGAATAAAACAATAATTAAATAATACCATTAGAGGACAAATGATAATTAGCAAAACACTCTTGGCATAAGCCAGTCTTAAAAGGTCAGTTTTGAGTGGGGCTGGACGATATGACGTAAAATCTATATCAAAATAAACCCGTGGTGATCGCTATTCATAATTCTCTGCCTCTACTTTACAACAAACACGTACCCCCACAAATCTTAACCATTTGTATGGGCATTCACCCGGGGGGTCATTGTGATCAGATGCCTTAACTGGCTCCGTTCAATGCAAAGGAGCAGTAGTTCTACTCCAAGCTTCTTCCAGATGTCTTAGTTCCTCACCTTGTGTAAGGATGAGCCCAGACACTCTGCAAAGGAAGCTAATTTCACCCACTTCTATCTGCAATTTTGTTTATTCAGTCACTATCCAGAGTTCATGACTCTGGATAAGCGAGGAGTGGAACGTACTGTATATTGACTGACAAATTTACCAATGCACACACAACTGCAGATGTTGCAACAATCTGCCTTTCAATCTCATGCACCCCAATATATCCAGCCTCCTTCCTGGGGCAGCCACCTGCTCCCAACCCAAAGATTTGAGTACCACATCCTCCAACTTGCTGACCCTCATCCCTACTTCCTTAAACTCAGCTTAAACTTTTCTGTAACCTGCGCATCTGCTGGGAGGCTGCTCCAACAGGTAGGCGCTGCTTCCAGAGCACCTGGACTCCTGGTTTTTACATTAAAGGCATGTCATGCAAGGCCATGTAGCACTCCATGAAATAGTAAAGGAATTTTATAAAATCAATACCAAAACTAGCCGGAGAAGGAACTTAAGGTGTGGTGTGCGCTCTTCTGGTCCTTATCAGGACTAAGGCGGCAGAGTTCTGGATCAATTGCAGGTGATTCATGTCTTTTTTGGGAAACCAGACATAAGGAGATTACAACAATCATGCCCACGGGTGATAAAACAAACAAAACATTCAGTCTTTCTGCACTGTTCTAAGAGAGAAAGATAAAGATATAGTAATATAACATTTTTCAGATGATGAACAATCAAATGACATGCATGATGCATTCAGATATTCCCTCAATCAGTACAAATAAATTTGAACTTAGTCAGTTCAAATGATGATGTAACACTCAGATCCAGTATAGGGTTTATTCTGATGTCACAATTTTCTCTAGTGGCTTCTCTCTCCTGGGATGGGCCCGAAAACCTGACTGAAACATCTAACATTTCTGGGTCTACACTGCTTTTCATTAAACCCATTGCATTCTTTAGAGCAGTTACAGAAAGCACCCTGTTGCAGTAAATTATTCACAGCTGTTAGCACCTCATTAGACCAATAATTTAAAAAAATGTGCTTGAGGAGGAGAAGTTTCCATTTGGTCATGCAAATTTTAAAGTAAAGATAAATAAACCATTAAAGAATACACAGATGAATAGATGGATGGATGGATGAATATAACGATCTTGCTTGACAATAACTGAAAATAAAATCTTAAATTCCAAGAGCACTAACCTTGGCATGGACGGCGTAGGAGGCCAGCAGCACAGAGGCCTCGGGTGGACAGTGAATCTCCTCCTCGAGGATCTTCTTCTTCACCTGAGGAGTTACCAAATATAATCAGCTTGGAGGCACTACTAACTATGCATGTATCCACCTGAATAACAAAGCCCTCTTCATTCCACCTAACCTTTCTAACACAAAAATCAATTCAGAATTAACAATGCAGCTAATGTATATTCTGCGTCATTTAGTCGTTTGTTAAATCAGTGGAGAAGCTTTTCATTGTTAAATGCTGTAACAGCAATTGTTGTAACAGCACTGAAGCACTGAAGGCATTTCCAGTAAGGCTGGGCTTTGGTTTATCAAATATAATATAAATCAGGACATCTATTCTTTGTCTTCAGTTTGAGTAGTACATCTCCTTTATATTGATTTCCATGAGAGGAACAAAATGATTCTTGTGAGATGAAAGACCTGAATCAGAATGAGGTGATCTTACTTGGCTCAAACACAATGAAAAGACTTGATACCTCAGAGAGAAGAGTGACAGTGCAGGGTGAAACGCAACTTTCTGACTACTTAAGCACATTCCCTTAATTCCACTTTGACAAATACAGGAACCATATACAGCTAAAGCCCTGTGTTCAGATACCGGTTTTCAGTAGCCACAAAATGAAGCTATTATATGCTGCAAACTGGGTAAATAAACTCCCAGCTACCACTGCTACAGTACACTGGTACTTGCACATTTTAGAGAATTCTGGAAACAGGACAAACTGTGCCAAATAAATATTGTAGGACTTAAGTATCATAGCCACTTGGGGACCTATTAGACGCCAGGCCAGGAACTAGTATGTACCCAAGCCAACAGTATTTCATATGATCATTAAGCTGCTCCAAGAATATCAGCTTGCTAGTCAGCAGAGCATAATGAGATGACAGACTGAAAAGCTCCAAATCATAATTAAAGGAGAGTGCCACCCATTTTTATAATTCATGTTTTTTTTCTGTGCCCCCAGGATAGCTGATTCTGTGTGTGTATTCACTCCAGTCAGTAAGAGTGACAAATCCGAGGTTTAGGTCTCCAGTTTATAGCTTATGGAACGAGTGGTTCATGTTTACACGCGTTGACTTAACTGTCGTGGATCACAGTAATAACACGAATTCTTAAAATGAGTGTCAATCCCCTTTAACAAGCTCCCTCCAGATTAAAGCAGTGCGTCTCACCAGGTGTCACCACCCGAGCTCGGTCACCTGTCAAACTAATTGAATCACAAACTTGCATAACTACATATAGAGCACAAAGCTGGATTGTAAGGTTAGACCGTGAAAACATGCTTCAGCCTTAGTTATATAAGTGGCCAATTTAATGCTCCAAACCTTATCATTTGCAAAGCCAGTCATGCTGTCTTCTCTTGTTTTGAACTAATAAAGGTGTGGAGCCAGAGGTGACAGCCCCTAATCGTGGCAAGCGCTAAGAGGCTGAGGCTGCAATCTGGTTTACAAATGTTGTTGTAAAGATTGCAGGCCGAGGTGACGGAGACGTGCATGTGTCTGTCTGTGTAAGTGGTCTAAAGTGTGTGAGGTGTGTGTGTGTTTGTGCGCGTGTGTTTGTATCCGGGTCGGTGATCATTTCTGATAAGCGCTAATCCAGCTGTCATGCCTGTGACACTATCTGAACAGGGGCCTGCTACCAACATTATGGGAATTAATGAGAGCAAAGTAATAAGGAGACAGGCGATGTGCAGCCCTACACATTTGTATTCTTCTCCCCTTGTAGCTGTGTACCGCTTTAACTGTTGAGTAATTTGTCGGCTGTAGTCTTTCTTTTTTTTTTTTTTTTTTAGCAAGGTTTCCCTCTGAAATAAATAAATTGCTTCTAAACGGATTAAGGACACAGAGAGACTTTTTATATGTCTTAAGTAGATAAGTGCCTCTCTCCAAATGTTGAGGAACACAAGCGCTGTCTCAAGCCATATAACTAAACCAGCACAATAGGCTGGTTATGACGGGAGTGCTATGGGGGACGAGGATCCCACGGAGAATATGTCATTAACTGGGCCAATAACTGAGCCCTTAAAGCCTAATTGGTAATTGATAAATGTGGCTGGTGGCATTGGACGATGGGAGCACAGTAACAAATCTCATCTCTTGCGAGGGGAATGGTGTGGCAGGCTCCGCAGGAATTCCCCGGAGAGTATTAAGTGGAGAGAAAGGGCAGCGGTAATATGTTGGTGCATTGATTCCACATGGCTGCACACAATAAGACCGGGACGATGGAGAAAGTGTATTAGAGGGTGCTCTGCTCGACAACTTGTCAGAAACTCTGTGGACGCGTGCCCCCTGTTGGCACTGGGTCAGAATAGTAGGGAAGCTGCAGATGCAGCGCATCAGCCAAAATGCCTGGTGTGCAAGGGTGAAATGGATATCCTGAATTTACAGAGCATTGAATTTGAAGGCTTTTAAGTGGTAAAGTGTATTTAAAGCATTCATTTTAACTCATCTAGGACCTCAGAAGGATGACAACCACTCCTAGGAATGTTTTCTTTTACAGTCTTGAGCACAGGACGCCTCTGGGAAGATTACGATCAAGGAAAGAGAGGTTTTAAAAAAGCTAGTCTGTCCACTGGCCAGGCTGTAATCCACAGCTTCTTATGAGAGGCATGTTGGACTTCAGGTTTACCTGTAAGCCTGTAGCAATTTCCACTTAGAAAGCAGCAGAGGAAGAAGAGAATGTGTCAGTCAGCGTAAGTGTACAAAGAACCTTCTCATAAGGCCTTTATGGCATGATAGGCACAAATGAAATACAAAGTCTTGTCGACTTTCTATCTAGGTAAGTATCTCAAGAGTATATCCAGGGCCACAAGAACAATCTGCAGATAAAAATCTAATATTTCATTGCTTACACTGAATAATTTTCAATCTGAATTACCTTGAAATGGAGAAAGCAAAACTCTTACTATAAGCACAATGACAAAAGAGCCAGTTTATATCAGGGTTCGTACAGCTTTTTAACAGTAAAGTTCAAGAACTTTTCAAGCACTTTCAAGGTACCTAAACCAACATCAACCTATCATCACATCTAACATCTTACTATTAATGCAATTGCGAAAAATAAAGTAAACAGAGTTCCTTTATACCAACAGTAATCATCTGAGAGCAGATGGTCGCCTTCATGATGCAAAGCAGAACGGAAAAACACCCCCTTTTCATTTCAGAGCCCATGTCAGTCAATCTAGCTCTTGTCAGCACCGCTCCGCGTCTGATGTGAGACGCCAGGTGACGACAAACAAATAAGGTGACGGGATCGTTTCATTTGAAATATTAAAAGATTTTTGGTTTACATGAGTGATTGTAGATGAAACACCAGATTATGTTCATGAATCAAGCATTTTTCAAGGAATATATTCGAATTCAAGCATATTCCTAACCTTGAAAACATAACGGTAAAAATTAAGCATTTCCCAAACTTTCAAGACTTTGTACAAACCCTGTATTATGTACAGTTACCTGTAGGAAGAAGAGATGCTGTGTGATATCTTGCACTAGCTCCTCCTCAGCATTTTCAGGGTAAAACTTGGCCAGGAAGTAAAGGGTGATTGGTTCCTCCTTTGGTACTTCCTGATCCAGAACCTGTGACAATGAACCAAAGAAATCAACATTTGCACGGTGGGGGCGATGCATTCCCCGGCCTTT
Organism: Macquaria ambigua; assembly: GCA_008360985.2. NCBI lineage: Eukaryota > Metazoa > Chordata > Actinopteri > Centrarchiformes > Percichthyidae > Macquaria > Macquaria ambigua. Next base: position 448,463 of record VMKM01000134.1, read on the forward strand.
GCATGCTCGCTACATCTTTATTAACAAATGTTTACATGGCTCATGGCTGTTACAAGACCAGCATAACGTGACAATCCCTTACCTTCTTTTCCATCTTCAGCCAAGCAACTGTGTCCTTGATGTTGTACCGGAGCCCAAAAAACCATGTCTCCCTCAGTCCCAGAGTTCGGCACACCAAGTCAAAAAGGTCTTTTCCTTTCCACTTGACCTGAAACACATAAATGCTTCAGTCTTATACAATTTTTTCAGAAGAGAAAATGCTGAATTACCAGAATTTGGTGAATTTATACTGAAAGAGGTGTTATCCTGCATCATACTAAAAGAAAAACACTAAACTAAAAACACTATGAGAACTCAGTCTGTTAGAGATAAATGTTGACAGTAAAATTCACATCATTCGCTGACTGCCCCTAATGTGTATGAATTAGCAAGAGAACAGAAGCACTTAATTCTTTATAAGGTTAAATACTGAAAGCCATTCATAAAATGCTGTGTCTACTGAATCCAGACATACTAGCATTTCCATCATAACCTCAGTCTCTGGTTCAAAGCAGGGAGCCATACATGTTCTCCTCATACAGCTGAGAGCTATGAGGGAGGCATCATATCAGGCACACATATCTGATTTAGATAGTTTTCATCTCTAGCCTGTGAACTAACTCAGGGTGCAAGCTTCTGTCAAGTGCATTCAAGGTTGGCATGAAAAAAAAAAACAGACTGCAAGAAAATGAGGATATCAGCTCCACCATGCAGCAACTAGAGCCAATCAAAAATTCCCATGCAAGGCTGAACGAACATTTTGTCTATATGACCAATCCCTGTTAAATGCTGTTTACAAAACCCATAATTGATACAATTATCATCCCAGCACAGAAAATAGAAACCTGCAACTAACATTATGCTGCTCTGTGTAATTACCAAGTGCAAACTTAGGAGGGGTTCCTCCCCTTTAAATACAGAGGTGATGTCTGCAAGTTATTTTGATGCCTTTCAGGTCTGGTCTGTCATCAACTAAGTCATATGCTAAATCAAAAACGCTGCAAAAAGGTCAAAAATATCAAATATAATGAAACAAGCATAAATCAGAGTGTTTTTTTTTTTAATTCACACTGCAGGATGGTGCACACATCATTTCAGCAAGTCCTATACTGCAATGAGCTTGGCCATTGACTAAAATGTTCATGATTACATTGCTGCATAAGACAGAGATAAATTATAACAGATACTGTATAGTCTTATGTAGAATAGACCGAAATGCGTATGTTCATAGTCACCTGCTGCCATCTAGTGTCGAAAAGTGAAACTCATATACCATCATCACTATTGTCGCCTAGATAAACTCTGTACCTACACGCTAATTCAGTTGTCATTACAGATTGTGGTTAAGCATAGAATACTGTTGCATTACACTGCATCACAATTGGTAGCCCAGTCAGTAGGAAAACTTAGATGTACCGGGTGTTGTGGTCAGGACCACTGCAAATGTGGAAAACCTTTGACTTAAGTTGAATGAAATGATGCTCAGTTTCTCAAGCACACATACACACCTCGCAGCTGAACTCCATGTCTGACTCCATTGTGCAGATCCTGACGTTGAAATTCCTGGCTTGTTTTCTCATCAGTGAGTTAAATCCCATTTTCGCTGCTAAGGCACTTGCCATGGCGAATAGCTAATAAACTATTCAATTATCCCAAAGTCGTTAATTCCTACAAACTGAGTGTAGTGTCAAGGCATTTTGTCTATTATACTCTCTATGGCGTAGACAGCAGATGAGTCATTTGGCACTGCTTAGTTATCAAAAGATAAGCACAGCTGTGCATGTGAATGTCTTTACGATAGCTCGTTCAGCTAGCTAAGTTATCGATAGATAGACGCCTAAAAGGGAGTTCCATCAAAGTTTACATAAGGCTTTCTCTGACATTTTCTTGGTTTATGAATGTAATATGTAATTTCCCGTTAGCTACCAAAAAGGTTTACAAATACATTTAGCATGAGCTGATAAATACAGACGACTGCCCTGGGCTTTCTGCTAACGTTAGCTAAGGTAAATAGAAACTAAGTTAGTTAGCCAACTTAACTAACATTACATATACAATATGAGCCCTTATCTTGCGCTAAAGGTATACGTCTCTATACCGTAATATCCGTTAACGTTTACATCTCCGCGTCCGAGAAATACATCCCCTCTGGAGAGTTCAAAACACTTGCCTATAAACTATGCTGGAAAAGAAGCGCTGGATAACTGCTGCTAACCATTTGTTAGCTAGCTCATCCAAAAAGCGATGCTACATTCAAGTGCCATCCAGAACTTTGTAATAACATTGTAGCGCACATTAACGACATTAAAATATGAACACAAAGGGGCAGAGAGAATGAATTATATATTTTATATTATATTATATATTGTATTATTATATCATTGTGTTTTATATTAGCATACAATATATGCAGCCTTAATAACAAATTATTACCTACACTTTCTCTCCTTCACCTTCTGACTCAAACCCCAACCCAAAGGGGCCACTTTATACTAATGTAAGCAAAATACAAAAAGTTAAGTCAGAACAAATCAAGTTCTAGGTGAGAAATTATTCTAAGTCGATTAGTCAATTGACAAAAACTATTTTAATAAATCGATTAATTGTTTAAAAAAGTCAAGCAAAAATGGCAAACATTCCCTAGTTCTAGCTTCTCGTTGCAATCTGAATATCTGGGTTTTGGACTGTTGGTCAGACAAAACAAGAAAATTGATGATGTCACCTTGGGCCTTTAGGAAATTGTGATGGACATTTTTCACCATTTTCTGACATCTTGGAGACCAAACGATTAACTGAGAAAGTAATTGACCATTTAATTAATAATGAAAATAAGTTAGTTGCAAACCTAATTATTTTTTATTATTTGCACGTTATGTCACAAGTTTTCTGCTCTTTGTAAAACCACAAAGTCACTACAGTGTCTTCTATATAAGACAGATCTAATTATTACATTTATGAGTTTTCCTGTGAAACAAGTCAAGTACTTTAAAACTAGAGTTTCTTTCGACTGCTGAATCATTTACTATACGTTCCTTTTTTTAATTCATTGTATTCTATAATTTAAAAAAAAGAAATAAAATAAAGTCTTGAATATCCGAAGAGCCTGAAGGTAGCATAGCTTCCCTTTTCCTCTTGACCAACCAATCACACTGCACTATACCTCCTATGCCCAGCCCGTAGCCCTGCCCCCTGCGCCATAAAGGGGCGGTGCCTAAGCAATGAGGTAATCGGGGTAAACAGTAAAGATGGCGACGTCTGTAGCTGGAGAGGGGCAACCAAGTCGAAATGGGATTATTTCCGACCCCCAAACTAAAAAACTGACCGACCTGCCGACCGAGTTGCTCGAACACATCCTGTGCTTCCCTGTCCTCAAACATGTCGACATTTGTAACGTTTCCTGCTGCTGCAAGCGGCTACACGACGTCTGCCATGGAAGGGGGAAGGTCTGGGGACACCAGTACAAACTCAGGTGCCATGATTTCTTTTTTTGTTGTCGTATTTCTTCGGAGTTTTGGCTTCTGGTGGTTTTTCACCACTATCTGCCCAAACGAGTCTCCCTGTCCTTTCTTATTTGTCTTGTTAAGGGCCCTCAAAGGTGGGTTCGTTTACTGCGAACTAACAGGCAGCTGTCAGCCGTTGACTTCCTGCTGATGCACCAAATTCATCATCACACCGGGCCAGTGGCACGCTACTTTAGCTCTGCAGACAACCCTGAAGCTTGTAAATGTTAGCGTTGAAATATTTCACAAGTTGCATCTTATACGCCGTTTTACCCAGAGCAGCTAAAAATTAATTTGTGTGAACTACGGGAGAGTGCAGCTCTTGCCAAAAGCTAAGCCCTCCTCCTGACTGACTTGGCTGTTCTCCCTATTGCTTTTTTTTTTTGTAAAAAGAGAAAACTGTCTGCAGCAGGGTGAGAAATTGTTTCATAGACATGTAACATACTGCTTCAGGCGTAGTCTGCTAAACTAATTCTGAGCATGCCCAAAATCTTACCGACTTCATCCACAGATGGCCAAGACTGCAGAGGTTTTACCGTCAGAATGAGTGCTGTGACTGGCTCAGAGAATACAGAACACGCCATAGAGTTGGTATACAAATACGAAGGACCGTGGAATCAATCTCAAAGAGATTCTTCACAGAAGTTGTAAGTAATTCATTAAATACATTAAATAGATGTGACAGAATGGCAAAAGCATTCATTTACATTAGTTGGATGAGTTCAATTTTTCCTTCATAGATGCACTGTTTGAATAACAAAAATCATTGTTGTTTGTCTCTGTGAATTGACTGACCTTTTGTGTGTGTGTAGTCCGTGTGTGGGCGCATGTTTGTCCAAGAAAATGTCAGCTTTCTATGTTCCAAACTAACCCAGAGATCTGTAACTCAGCCTTGCGTTGGCCAGGTGCTGGGAGACAGCTTTGCAGAGATTGAGTCACTTGGCATGCCAGAGCACTTCTGTGAAGACGAGCTCCTCTTCATACTCAACTCTGACAAGAGGTGAGCGCAACACTGTGCCCTGTGTACACTGTGTGTACTTGCCACACGCTGCATTCTGCGATCATTAATCTTGTTAATCCTCTCGGAGACTTCTGTGATTGTGAAAGCTCTTGTTGTGTTGCGCACTCTCACCCTTAATGTCTCTCTCTTTCGTTCTGCGGCCATCATTAGGAAAAGCTTGACCTTGAAGTACTATGCAAAGAAAATCCTTTACTTCCTGAGACAACAGAACATCCTGAAGAGTTTGAAGACCTTCCTGGAGCAGCCTACAGAGCAGCAGTCAGCTCTAGAAGGTGAGGCATGTAATGTCAAACAACTCAAGTTGCACTGTGCCCCATTTAGTGTGTGTGTGTGTGTATGTATATGTATATGTGTATATATATATATATATATATATAAACACTATCTTTTTTGTTATTTAGTGTTTATTATTATAGTATTTGTTTTAATAGAAGCAATATAATTGCTTCACCCAATAGCATTTTGCCATTCAATTTGTGTTTCTTCTGTGTTTTTATTTTCAAAAAATATAAGCAGCTTTACATTATGCATTCCCTCTCTTGGTCTTGGTCTACCCCTCTAGGTGCTATACTGGTGGATCAGTATTGTAACCCACTTGCTGATGTAACACTGAACGGCATATCGGCTCAGCTGGATGAGATCGCAGAAAAAGTGAAAAAGATGCTGAGAATCAAGAACCCCTCTCACCCCAGCCTGCGTATCGCTCAAGGTGGGCTTTCAAAACTAGCAAAACTCTAAATGAAAAGTTCTTATTTTTTCTTATGCCCCCCCCCCCCATCAGCACTAGACACTTAAAGCCTGAAGGCATGGGCTTCCATTCCCAGTAAAAGAAAAAATCATCAATACCAGTATATTTGGGCAAATGTGTCAACTGCACAGGATCCATATTTTCCTGATCAGCCACAGTTCTAATGAAGTTTCATTTCTTGTGTATGATGTAGGTGACTGTTTTGTCGTAGAGGACTTTGAGCTCCAGAGGCAGGTGGTGTGTGCCCTAAACTCCGTCTTGTATGAGCAGCTTCAATACAAAGGCAACGAGTTTGACTACTACAACCCTCTCAACTCTTACATCCACCAGGTAGATCTTCTAAGAAATCATGAGTATTTTAAGTCACAAGCTTTTCACTCATTTTTTAAAACTATTTTAACTTTAAAACTGACTAGGCCTTCTTGTATTTTATTTAGGTGCTACTACGCCGTACAGGCATTCCCATAAGCCTCTCTGTGCTCTACATGACACTAGCCCGGAAGCTGGGTGTTCAGGTGGAACCTGTCAACTTTCCCAATCACTTCCTGCTGCGCTGGTGCCAAAAACCAAGAGGGTAAGGTTTGAAATGAACAGCTCTCAAATTCCTCTAAATGTTGCCTAACAGTAGAGCTGTCATTCACATAGCTAATGATTTCAGGAGCAGAGCTTGAATAATCAGTTAACTATCATGAGCCAACCAGTCAATTCATTTGACACACTTGATACATTTAAACAGTTGTATAAAATGGTACTATGCACAGAACTAGTCTACACAGCCTTGGAAATAATGACTTAGTGCTATCATCACTCATTACACATCACCATGTGTCTTATTAGCAATCCTGGCTCCTCCTTCATAGGGCTGTGTCTCATTTAAGTTTTATTAAATCCAATTCTGCTTATCATTTTCCATCCTTATCAAACCCTAGTTCCCATTCTTGTCATATTATTCAAGTATGAAAAGAAACCAGAATTTGTTTCAAGCATAATCTGTCTTGTTTTTTTAGTAGATTTTGGCTGCCAACATTAAAATCTGACAAATGATGTGGTATTTTATTGTGTTTTTGATAAAAGGTAGAATAGAGAATATCTGTATTTTACTTTATCCTGCCATGCTTAAGTTGAATGCTCACTATTTTGCATTTGTTTCACTTAAATTGTATGTACTATGCATCGACTGATCCTGGGGCATTATGATTACAACAGGGGGCATCCAAAACAGTGCATTATTGTACTACACTGCTGAAGTAAATGCCACACTGCAGTCATGATGTCGCTGTATCATCACTGTCTTTTATGAAGCCTTGCCACACTTTTGAGAACTCCAGTCACTGCGTACGTACATTGATGCATGCTTACTGGCAAAGTAAATGAAAAGACTAATATTTGCCAGTGATAATCTAACCACTTTCTCCTTCTTCAGTCTTGAGCAGCCAAACTATTCATCCTTGATTCATTCAGTTTTTTGATAGTAGTTTGCTGGGTCATAACAAAAAGCTACATTTGGTTATTAAGACGCACTTTTTATGACGGGTGTCTGTTAAACACATTTACATATTAGATTTATTGAACTTTCTCCCTGCAGGAGTGAGGACATCTATGACTTTGTCTACATTGATGCCTTTGGTAAGGGCAAACAGCTGACAGCCAAGGAGTGTGAGTACCTCATTGGCCACCAGGTGACGGCAGATTACTACAGTGCCATCAGCACCACCGAGGTGCTGCTCAGGATGGTGGGAAACCTGCTTAACATCGGCAAAAGAGGGTGAGAGAAACACCTGACTGTCACTACTGAATCTCTTCTGCTGGAGAGATGGGTTGGTTGCATGGGATGTTGTTGAATAAATCATTTGAATGCATTTGAGGGTTGCTAGAATTAAATGAATATATGAATGTAATGTTTTGGTTGGATTACTTTACCTGCACTGCGTGGTTTCTTTCAGGGAGGGCAATGAGAAATCCTACCAGCTGCTGAGAGACTCTCTGGACCTCTACCTCACTATCAACCCAGATAATGTGCAGTACCTGCTGCTGCAGGCACGCCTCTACTTCCACCTGGGCATCTGGCCAGAAAAGGTCAGGACACACTACCTGATGCTTTCTTATAATCCTATGATAAAATTTAATTCATTAAGTATTAACTGTCACTCAGTGCCAGGGAATGAAATTAGCACCTGCCACCTGCCAAATACAGGGTAAATGTTGGCCGTGGCAGGTAAAAATTTCAGGTCAGCTGCCACCATGCCAGATAGGTTTTTCTTGCATTAATAAGTATTATTTTTTAAGTATCTTAAATTAAGAATAGTCAGGGACTAAGGCTACATGATACATTCCGTATTTCTACTGGCAGGTACCATTGACTCAGTGTTAGAAATGTTCAGTAACCTGCCACAGTGGCAGGTGAGGAAAACTTGATTTCAGACCCTTTTCAGTACAAAGCACTTACTATTCAGCCCTTAGTATTTCACTTAACCACACTGATGTTTGTCCTCTGGCCCAGGTGCTAGACATCCTGCAGCACATCCAGGCGTTGGATCCCTCCCAGCATGGGGCAGTGGGTTACCTGGTGCAGCACACGCTGGAGCACATCCAGCACAAGAAACATCCTGTTACGCCTGAGGTGAAGAAGCGTAGCGCTTCAGAACACCTGGAGGTCCAGTATTCAGTCGGCCTCATCATGAAACACAAGAGGTGGGTCACACTAACATGTAGAACAGCAGTCCTCCTCTCCATTAACACATCTTTTTGCAATCTTCCTATATCGCGTCTTAGAATACTGAAGTATATGTGTCCTGTTCCATCTCTTCCACCAGGTCGGGTTATAACTGTGTGATCTACGGCTGGGACCCAAAGTGCACCATGAGTCAGGAGTGGATCACCACCATGAGGGTCCACCAGCTGTCCAATGGGGCCAACCAGCCTTTCTACAACGTCCTCGTACAGGACGGAACATGTCGCTACGCAGCACAGGGTATGGGCCATATACACCAGTGTGGGGATGAAAAATGTCCATATGGTGAACGAAACTTTGCAGGTTGTGTGATGACTTATGAAATTAAAAAAGAAAATCATCAAATTTGTAATGTATTTGATAAATGCCCTTGGGAAGGAATGTATCATTGCACCCTCCAGCACCAGCTACTAATAAATCAAGTGAAATAGCCAGATACAGAAATATAAATCTTGATTTGTCAAAGTCACAAAGTTCTGTCTATTTACTGTTGCAACAAGGCGTAACAAGAATGCATCTCTGAGGGTCACAGGCCAAACATGCTGGGAACCACCACTCTAATGATGCAAGCATACTTTGGGCAAATAGTATTGCTGCTCATTTGGGAGAAAATTCCAAATGAAATGTAAGCTACCAATGCAGCAGCTCAATTTCATATCAAATAATTAGTGTCTCATAATTTCATTTGCAGAAATTGTATGAAATTAGAGCACATACCAAACTGACATTATCTACTGAGAACAAATAAAAAATCTAAATTAAGCTGTTAATCTATTCTAACTGCAGGTGGGACATATAAATCCCTGTCATATGTACTTTCACATTAGTAGTTGCCTTGTTGGACATGCTTAAAACTTACAGGCCCACTCCATAAGAGATGATCTTTATTAGATTTTGCAGCATCTTTCTCTTGAAACTAATGTAACTCCTGCATCACCCATTTTTGTGACTTTTTTTCCCCCCTGAAGAGAGCTCCTCCCTGATAGGCTGACTCATATATTCCCTTGTGCTTACCTGCTCACTCTGTTGCTCAGTCTGCTGATGCTGCTGCTGCTGCTGTTGCTGATTGTACGTGTTATCTTGGCGCTCTCCATTACCTCAACATTCACCTGCAGGCTCTGTTCTCTACAAACCCTGAGGGTGATTTGTATTGATCAGTCCTTCTGCTGCTCAGTCTGCTTTGCTGGAACCGATGAGACATGAAGCTGTGATGCCAAAATAAATTGACGTTTTCTTGATAAACTAAATATTTTGAAATGTGAGTTGTCTGTTTGATCTGGTCTTAACAATGGCGGGGACTGTTGTGTATAAATTCCCTTTCTTCACCTAAGTTGAACTTGTTTATAAAATTTAGGTTACCTTATGTACATTATATCTTATCAGAATGTCACACTTTTCCATTTCTGCTCCTCAGAGAACCTGGAGCCCCACTCAGCCCCCTTGGAGATTGGCCACCCGGAGGTGGGACGCTACTTCTCCGAGTTTGCCGACACCCACTATGCTGCCAATGAAGAACTGCAGACACGATACCCAGAGGACATGGATGAAACTTTGGGCACGGTGCAGGAGCTTTACCACAGACTGACACCTGGCTCTGGGAACCAGGACCAGGCTCCTGCCACGGACCAAAACAACCACCAAGCCATGCCCATGTAGCAAAGTAGCTGTGTCCAACACCCTGCCGACCCCGGCTAACCAATTACTGGTCACCCATTCTCAATTCGTAGTCCACTTAGCGGAGAGGTTTTGTAAAAACCAGCCAGCTTACAGTATTTTCAGAAACTGATGATTTGGTGTAACAAGAAATAATTCATAAATGTGGTTTTGTATGACAGTCAGGTTCCTGTGCAGGTATGGAAATATTTATTTTAACAATTCCATATCTGGAAAGGTGTGGGAAAAGACCAACAAGTCTGGAAACATGCAGCAAAGATTGTTGCTGTTTGAACACGCATATCTAAATACCACAGTGTATTTGTTGTGAAAACAAAGCTCAAACTATGGAGTGATAGTTGTCATTATCCAGGATGCCGGATCTTCAAATCCAGTCACGAAACAGAGTTTGGAAAAAGTATCAAAACCCAAAATAATGCGTAAGTAGACACCTTGAAGAAAAAAAGAGTATTGAGTTGAAGTAAACAGTTAAGTGGACGAGTAAGTTCAGAATGGGTGTCCAGGTGTTGTAAATCCCCCTTTACCGAAATCCAAGGAATGCTCCTTTACCCAGAGCTCCCCAACCCCTGACCAAACCTCCCTGCACCCAGCACCAGTCAAACAAGCCCCCAGCATATAATCCAAACCCCCAGGTACAGTGCCACACAAAAGACTATAAAGAAAAGACTTTGTAAATTGACTTTTACTTTTAATTCCCCATCTTTTAATCAAGTTTCATGCACTTATGGAAGTTCAACTTTCACATTTCTAGATTATATTGTTTTTTTGTTTTTGTTTTTTTTCCTGTATATTTACAAGTGAAACATGTAGGATGCCATGGCTCATCAGTGTTGTTGAGCAGTTAATGGAAAAACGAAAGAAGAACCAATAAGGACACCACTGACTTGAAACGGATATGACTGAGTTTTGAGGAAATTACAAAAAAAATAAAGCGTGTCAAGTTTTTCTCTAGCTTCTCTCTACTTATTTTACTGAACTAAATGAGCACAATAATTCATTTACTATTGTAATGTGTAATACTAACCCCGATTTACTGCAGAAAACTGACGAGAACCCGGAAGACAGCAGGGCATTTATCCACAGGCTGTATGGATTTAGGACCTTGAGGATGCCAGATGTTTCCAGCACCCCTGCAGCGGACTACAGTTGCATTGACCGGCCGATAGCAGCGCGATAAAACAGGAGAAGCGCAGGAAAGTTGAACCAGTCGATCCAGGTTGTGCGCCCTGACGCACCGGTGGAACAGCAGCGATGGGAGCTTCGCAGACGCGCTCCGAGCACAAGTACCAGGACCTGGCGGATAAAACTGGATGTAAGTAAGAAAAATCCATTAGGAACCTTTTTTATATTAGAAACCCTATAACTGCTGATTCAGTGATCGTCGAGGTTGGTGTTAAATCGTTCAGTTTTAAGGTGGAAAAGTCTGATCTGATGGCGGTGACAAATTTGGGTCGTCAAGGAAATAAAAGATGATACAGATGACTGGACAAATGGAAACCTGATCATCGTACCAGCCTGGGACAAAAGTTTTTTTACGAGTGTTAATTAACATATTGATAGTTAAGTGAAATGCTGCTGAGATCAGTGAACGAGATAATATCAAATTATGTGAAACGCCACCTGTTGATCAAATACATGCAGTGCTTTAGCTTCAAATGTGAGCATTTGTGATTTAGTGCAACAACCGGTAGTTTTTATTAATAAATACTATTACACGACTACATTTTTAATAAACTACGCAGAAAATCCATTCTATGAGTTAACTATTTAGCGTTTTAATGTTTTTGTATCTGCATTAATTTGTGTTGATACTTCCTCACTTTGCAGACAGTAAAATTAGCTGAATTCATAGGTGCTAGGCTATAAACATATTTTTTAACACACCTTATTTGTTCAACAAAGAAATGGAACAAAAAGCAGACAGAAACAGCAGATGTGTGTAGATCTATTTTTAGATGTCTTTGCATGCAGAGTCTGAGCAACAAGGATAAGGTTTACATCCCAGACTGAGCCCAACTTTATTGATACTGTATAGCTGAGACTTTGAACTGTTTCATTGCCTTCCTTTCCACAAGGTTGAGAAAGAAGGCTGGGCTCAGTGAGGGATTTTATGGACTTATATGTTCTTGACACACTGATGAAATGTTTCATTGCACTAACAGGCCTATGCTTGTTGGTAGAGCACAGACCACAGATTCAGGTGTTGTTGTTTTCTTTTGTATTTGGCTAATTGGCCCATGTGGTTGTAGTTAATTGTGTGTTACATCTGCATCTGTTGATCCTGCACATGTACTGTAATAGTCACACCGCCCACCACCCATGAGGCTGTAGCCTGTCTCTGCATATTCATCACCCCACACTCAGCAGCTACAGCTGCTACTGCAAACATCCACTTAGCAGCCTCTGGGAAAGGGGGGAAAAAAGTGTTTACCGAAACAATTGAAAATGCCAAACCTGTTTTGATATGGGACCAGGCAGAGCCAGATTATGACCTTTCAGTGTGTGGTCACTAGTCCACAGTGAGTTAATGATTCAAGGAACCCTTTGAAATGGCATAAAAAGACAATCCCACTAGTGTTTGCTTTGCCATTAAACTGATAGTAGAGCTGCACCTGATCAGTTTAATAAAAATAAGTCTCACAGTTCAATCATAAGTATATTAAAGAAAATCAAGAAAAGAAGCAATTATATCTTTTAAATAAGAATAATCTTCTATTTAGTATAAGAATAATCTTCTGTTTAGTATCATTTAATTGCATGTTGAACATTCTTAAAAAAACAATTGAAGGAGTGCAAGAGGCCTGTTGACGGGTGATGAGTAACTATGGAGTAATTATGGGTGTATCATTGACACACTTTCATGTTGTCGGTGTTTGCTTCTTTTCAGTTTCACTGGAGCAGATTAAAAACCTTCACAAAAGATTCCAGCAGCTGAGTGGAAATGAAGAGACAATAAGGTGAAATGTTAAAGGAATAAAACAAAAAAAATACCTGCACATGACTGTGGCAAAGCTCTTCTGGTTGGCTGCATGTGGTTTTAATGGAAATCATTGGCCACCACTGAAAATACCTGCTTGGTGGCTTGAGTGATGAATTGTGGGTATTTTTGGTATCCCTGGCACAGGCACAAACAAGCAACATATGGTGACACAGGCAGGCTGAACTAATGCAAACACAGACACATTAGGAAGATACAATATGTCGATGCATCAGGCACAAAGAGCTGACACATACTGTGCACACAAAGCCAAAGTGGCATGCTGGTAGTGACAGATCACAAGTTCCTGCCCTTTAAAAAGAAACGGGGAACAAATGTTGTACACAGCAGGTATTTTACAGTTTACCTTCAGACAGTTACTGTTCATGTTACTTCCCATAAATAACATTCAGTGTTATTACAGCATGCTGCTTACTGTAGTATCTGTCTTATGATAATGGACTTTCTCTTGTCGCACTGCAGTAAAGAAAACTTGGACAGCATACCAGCCCTTGCCAACAATCCAATCAGAAAGCAAATAATTGAAGCATTCTTTGATAAAAGGTGGGTACAGTCAAATTACACCACACTCTGTCCACCCTATGGCTAATGGCCATTTCAACTGATGTTATTAACACTATCATGATATTATGTTAAATATATTCACTATATTCACACTTTCAAAACCAAACCCCTATTATATGATCTGTCAAAAGTAAAAGTCTTCTAACATTCATAAAGGTCCGTTTGTCTAAGTTTTCATTTCTCAACCTACTTGTTTGGTAAATATTAAATAAGATATCGGCCTATCTGCTGTCGATATGATGGAGGTTTCTTCCTGACGACAGCTGCACAAACACAAGCTGTAAAAGCAGCGATGAAATTCTCTTTATGCATTTCATGTGTTAATTAAAGGGAATCGTTTGACATTTTAGAAAATACGCTCATTTTGCTTTCTTGCCAGGAGTTAGATGAGAAGATTGATACCACACTCATGCCTATACATTAAATAGGAAGCTTCCGCCAGAAGCAGGTTAGCATAGCTTAGCACAAAGACTGAAAACGAGGGGAAACGGCTAGCTAGCTAGCTAACCACTACATGATGTTTTTACACTTCAGTTTTTTTACAGATTAAATAAACAAGATATAACCTGTTAATTAGCGAGCTTAAGAGGTGCCGGTAAGTGGATTTTGTTCCGTTCGACGGAGCCATACTAGCTGCTTCCCGTCGTTTCCAGTCTTTACCAGCTAACCGCCTGCTGGCAGTATGTTAGCTTCATATTTACCTTACAGACACGAGAGTGGTTCTAGTTCTTTAAAGGCCTAAGATATCTGTATCCCCTGCCATTGAATAATTGTTGTGGGTCAACCTTAATATGAAATTATTTGATTCACATTAGTTTTAAGCACAGTCGGCACAGTGGTGCAGTGGTTAGCACTGTGGCCTCACAGCTAAAAGGTTCTGGGTTCAACCCTGCCAGCTGGGGTTTCTCTGTGTGGAGTGAGTTTATATTCCCTCCGTGCCTGCGAGGGTTTCCTCTGGGTGCTCCGGTTTCCTCCCACAATCCAAAGACATATGTTAGGTTGATTGCCAACTTTGAATTTGTTTTATAGCCTGGTTTAATCAAAGTCTCGAGTGTTTAGTGCTTTACTTCTGTTTGTTTAGTCCAACGAAAACAATGCCGTTCAAACATGGGCGGCAGAAAATGCCTCTATTGCACTAAGATGGCTTTTCGGTCTTCATCCAAGGAAAATGCAGTGCAGTTTGTGAAAACAAAATATGTAATCCTTCCATTAACTGAAGGAAACAACCTCTAACCTGAGGGTTTTGTGGCTATCAAGAGACAGCTGTTGACATTTTAAAACTAGCAGTTCCTCATACTTTTGAAAGCCTCTGCTTAGCAGGGCAAACCTATCTGTGAGTCCCTGTGACTTAAGTTCACAAGCACACAAGTCATGTGCACAATGGAAACCTAAAGGGACCATAAGCCAAAATACATCGGTAAACTTTTTCTTTTGGTTTGGACTTATTTATTATGGCCTTGATTACACCCATAGAACCCAATGATCAAAATTTCCATAGAATTGGTCTATTTACAACTTGGGAACCTGAGAAAATACTGGTGTTGGTGTAGACCTTCAAAAAGCTCCATTGGCTGAATTTTAATTCATAATGCCTAAACTTTGATTTCGTCTGTCTCTGACCCAGGAACCAGCATCAGGATGAGGTGGGCTCCTTCGAGGAGATTGGCTTCGAGCAGTTCCTCATGGTCATGTCCCACTTCCGCCCTCCAACCTTGAAGACAACGGAGGAGGAGAAGGAAGCTTTGAGGAAAGAGAAGCTTCGCTGTAAGACACATTTTTAATAACTATTAAATACAATGGAACCAGATATACTTATTGGTTAAGATTCTCATGTTTGGAGCACCTTTTGCGTGTGTCTCAATTACGAAATACCAGGTAAAAAGTGCACTACCAAGAAATCGGTGATGCAAGTATCTTATTTCAGTCACCACCAATTATAATCAGTTTGTTATGTTAATCTATTAATCCTACATTTGATAACTTTTGGATTAACAACTGGGCAAATTAGCAACTGGCCCAGGGCCTGATACCCCATAGGGCCCCTGAAGGCACAAGGTATAATTTTTTTCCCACTTTGTTTGTGGCACCTAAACAAAATTGCATTTGTGAATATACACAATTTAAGCACAATAGCATCATAAATTGATCAATATTTGGCCTTAAAAGGGTCCCTGCATTATTTTCTTGTCAGGAGGTCTTGTTGTATAGAAATCTAGCCTAAGGGCCCCCTTTAGGCTCATTTCAGTAGATACTGAACTGATATTGAACACATTCCTGAACACATTTGTATTTACTCAAATCAAAGCAAATTTACTGAACCAGCATGAGGTCATTGCTTCTGTTGTACTAAGTAAGATATAATTTGGGTATGTCAACGGCTGACTCTTGCCCTATAAAAGGCTTTAGATGCTAATCAGACAAGTTAGAAAATAGAAGCACTTTTAGTTGGGACTACTTCACCTATCCCACATAACAGAGTGCAGTACTGTGCTTGGTGGGTACATGAAGGACACAAGCTACATATAAAATGCGCAGGGTGGATGGTGCTAAATGCAGGTGGCAGGAGGGGAGGATTGGGTGGGGGACAAGTGCCAATTTTTGCCCTGGAGCCTCCAGGCAGGTTAATCCGGCCTTTGTGTGTTGTGCAGACATTTCAAGTGTCTACTTGATTAAATGTACTTTACTTGAGTATTTCCATGTCTTACTACTCCATACTTCTACTCCACTACAGTTCAGAGGGAAATATTCTACTTTTTACTCCACTATTTTGCCAGCTATAGTTACTAGTTACTTTTGATTAAAAGTTTACTTAAAAAAACATTGATAAGCTTATAAAATACAATTCATTGTTAAAGATTAAACCAGTGGTTTCCAAGCTTTTTGGCTTGTGACCACCAAAAAGAAGCATCTTGTCAGGTTTCAGTAAATGAGTTGTCAGAGACATTTCCCCTCTAAACCTCTCAGATGGTTTCAATGTAATAACTGTGTGAGGCCCAAAGAAGTAAAATTATCCAAAAGCAAAGATTAGAGAAAAGTCCCAAAACTGAATATAAATGTGTGTAGCAGAACTTTTTTTCCTCCTTTTCCATTAATCATCTCACGATTCTTCAGATTTACCTTTTGACCATTTGAAAGGGCCCAACCCCCAGGTTGAGAACCACTGGACTAGCCAGCTATACCAGCTAACTGTATAGTTAAAACTAGCTCCAGCTCAACAGTAAAATGCTGCTTACACATTGATGCGCCAGTATTAACATTCTACTAATGTAATATATAACAATCTATCAGTCACAGGGGACATTTTACTGTAGAATACTGTAGAGTACTTTTACTTTTGATACTTTAAGTACATTTTGCCACTAATGCGTCTGTACTTTTACTTTAGTAAAATCTTGAATGCAGGACTTTTACTTGTAATGGAGTACGTTTACATTGTTGTATTGATACTTTTACTTTAGTAAAGGATCTGAGTACTTCGTCCACCACTGCTAAAAAGGAATTTACTCTGGTATTTCCTACTCGGTCTGTGTTGTTTCACACTGCTCAAGAAAATTAGTGTCGGGGAAAAGCGCTTAAAAAGTGTGAGTTTAGATAATAAGGACACAAAAGCAGTGTGCTCCCCAAGGAGACATTTTTCTGGACAAAAAACCCCATTGTGGAACAAAAATAACATTGTGGCACGAAAACCTCAAAGCACAAGGGTTTTGATAAAAGAGATCATTACCAGACGACACTACAAACCGTGACTGTCTCAGTACAGTATCTGAAGACTGATCATGGCCGGTCCTGCTTGGCTTCACACAAACCATTTATCTGAATTGTGTTTCTCAGTTGTCACCTGTTGTGTCAGAATGTGAAGTATTGAAGTACTTCAGTAATGAAGTATTGTAATGGGACTGAATCTTGAAAATGTCTCTGCAAATGAAAGAAGTGGCAGTTTTAAAGGTGTTTTGTGGCCTCATTGTGATCCTTTACAGTCAGTCATTCTGACGTGCCCTGAAGGGGACCTGCTTAGTTATTCTATTCTCTTATCTCTCCATAAACATTCCTCTAATCACTTCCTCTAGTCCATTAGTAAGATCCTGTCTTCTTCGATGTGATGATGGAAAGCTCCTTAGAAATCAGACAAACCACTAAATTCTTCCGTTCTGTTCTGTCTTCCCAGTCCTGTTCAACATGCACGACACGGACAATGATGGCACCATCACTCTGGTGGAGTACAGGAAGGTAAGATAACTTAACCATGCCAGCCTTTGTCTGAAGTATTATGTGCCTTACACACATTACACTTTGGCATAAAAGTTGTCTCTAAAAAGAAATTATTCAAAATTAAATACATTTTTGTAATGGAGTATGGGACAGACATTCATTTATAACTGCACAAGATAAAAGGTGTATGTCAGTGTACATTATTTATTAGTCTGTACTACAAAGTTGCAATAGTAAAGAGTGTCCCATCCCTTGCTTTCAATTTAGACTCCATATATAATCAGCTTTTTTGCTCAAATAAACCTGGTACAGTTCTGCAACCACAGAAAATGACAACTCAAAATGTAAGCAAATTAAAGCACGTGTGTGAAAGTTCATTCTTCACTTTGGAAAAAAATAGATTGACAAAAAATATCTCAAGGTCCACTTTCTAGCTTTTTCCAGGGCTTTCGATCGCACCTTATGGCCTTCCTCAGCAGTTGGAGCTCCAGAAAAAGCTGATAAGCGACCTTGAGTCAGGATTTTCTGTTGAATTAAGCACATTTGATGCACATCATACTTCATTTCCACATACCATTTTTGAATGCATCAAACAGCCAGACGTGACCATTTATTCTGTGTAAACTAAATTGGACCCCATTACGAACAAAAGAGTGATTTTTAAAAACCATAAAATGCACATGTATGTACTGTATACTTAAAGCAAAAGGCCCTGTACACCCATGCATTTACAGTTTTTTTTTTTTTTTTTTCTAATTATATTGCTCAGGTTGAAGTATGGTGGAGCTACTCTGGAAATTGCATGTTGCAAAATCCCCTGTAGTTTCAAAATTACTAGATTCAAGTTGTCCCACCCTAACAGGTGCAACAATGCTATGCAACAACAGAGTAAATCAAGCAGTCTGTACACACCCATACAGTCCTGAGAAGAGGTATAATCAGCGTGGAGGTGCAATAGCTTTAAATGCTCTAGTCATACTAGCAGTTAGCTGGCAATACAAATACAATACCAAGCTGACAGGATCTATGTTTTGTTGTTATCTAAATGTATAAATGCAAAGTCAGCCATGGAAATATCACAAGAGGTACATTAATAAGACACATGTGATTCACTCTAATGGTGTTTAAACCTTCAAAGTTCCTCTGAGGTTGCATTTTAGGACATCTTGGTTTAAAAAAAGAGCATCTTGCTTCCTTAATTTGAAGAGAATTGAAAGAGAATGTTGCAATGGAGCACAGTGGTGTAGGCAGGGATGATTCAAAAGTGAAGTTACTAACAGCATTTCAGTTTTCGTTTTGGATGCAGTTTTATTAGATGGAAGAGGTGAAGGAGAGATGACGGGGATAGATCAAGTATTGGTCAAGTATCGGTTATACCGATTTAGCTTTCATGCTAGTGAGAAATCACGTAGTCATTCTGATGATTCTGATGAAAGCCGAGGTTAAAGCAAGCTTTAAAAAGTAGTTTTTCCTTTCACAAAGACTTTAAATCCAAATAATTTTCTAAACATCTGTGAGTGAGTACTTGTCTAGAAAACGATGGACAAGCTACCAATCTTTGGAATTAAGTCATCAAAACCAGCTGAGTAGCTAATCATGTGCATGCTGTACATACGGTAGTTCACTGATGATGATGATGATTTAAGTGGATTTCTTTCTTACCTCTTGCTGTCATTTGGAACGGTCATCTTCTGTAGTTTGTCCCATGTGGCTTGAAGACTGATGCTGTGTAGATGCCAGTGAGGGTTTAAAGACTAACAACGTTGTTCTCATCCAAGGTAGTGGAGGAGCTTCTGTCAAAAAGCGGAGCCATCGGACAGGAAGCTGCCAAGGAAATAGCAGACGCTGCCATGTTGGAAGTGGCGAGCACAAATGTGCCCCACATGGTAATGGACCTTACCAGAACTAAACTGTTACAGTACATTCTCACAGTCGCGTATCTGCAGCAAAGTAACAGATTAATTTGTCTCTATC
Organism: Macquaria ambigua; assembly: GCA_008360985.2. Taxonomy (NCBI): domain Eukaryota; kingdom Metazoa; phylum Chordata; class Actinopteri; order Centrarchiformes; family Percichthyidae; genus Macquaria; species Macquaria ambigua. The sequence continues at coordinate 467,921 of VMKM01000134.1, forward strand.
ATTTCAGGCCCCGGATGATTTCTACGAAGGAATTACGTTTGAGCATTTTCAACAGGTTTGTACTTTTCTGACTTTATGGTCCACCCTGATCAAAAAATATGAGACACTTTACTTTTTTTTTTTTTTTTGTCACTTTTACTTATGACAGCATTTTGTTATCTGCCCACAGATTTTAAAAGGGCTTGAAATGGAGTCCAGGATGCACATTCGCTTTTTGGATGTAGACACCACAACAATGCGTTGTGGGAAATCAACCTCTTGAAGGAGTTCTTCTTGTAAAGAAATGTTTATGTTGCTGCTGTTTTTAGCAGAACCTCTCCAGTCCTTAAATGGAATGAAGCCAAACACTTTTGATATAAACTAATATATTTTTGAATGGAGGGAAATAATTATAGACCTAATACCATTCTGTAATTACATTTTTATACGAATTATAAAGTGTCTGCTGCTCATACAGTATAAGGTTTGACAAGATGGTGGAAGTATTCGGAGTAAAAGGTCACTTTTAAGCCTAATCTTTTGTCACACTCCTATTAATTTTATTAGGTTTCAAACTAACACACTACCTCTCTCCATTCTCCCTCTATTCTACACATCTTTATGTAACCAGCATGTGATGTGAAGGATTCTTTGTACTTTAGTGAAAAGGTTCACATTTCAGATGAAGTCAGTCATGCTCAGTGGCTGCCCTGCTGTTCATGGGTCATCTGTTATGGGCTAACATCCAAAGCGCGAGACTGTAGGCACATAACATTCCTCTGCAGCTCCAGAATAGTTACAGGTTTGATTTATCTGTTCCTCCAAGACTCTGAGTAACCAACCACTACTGTTCTACCATGAAAATCCACTATTCCCTAAAATGAATTATTACAGACTTTGCACTGAATGGTATTAATGAATAAAATAAAATTAAGACATGATAAAACAAATGCATGTGTAAGATGCTTTTTAGAGAAACTAATAAGTGTATAAAGAAGAATCAAATTCAGTAAATGAGGTAGAAATATGACTTTGTTTATTGCTGTGATGTTGCACAGCGGAATGGAATCAAATCCAGCAAGCCAAACATTAATTAAAAACTCATTAATTTTATAGTGATGGTCTACAAAGCGGCACGGAGGTGCAGTGGTTAGGACTTAGCTTTCTGTGTGGAGTTTGCATGTTCTCCCCGTGCCTGCATGGGTTCTCTCCACAATCCAAAGACATGCAGGTTAGGTTAATTGACGAATAGGTGTGACTGTGAGCGTGAATGGTTGACTGTCTCTGTGTTACAAATACCTACGCAACAATCACAGATAATATACATCCAGCTTGATTTGGAAAAGGAAGGTAATAAAATAAAAGGATACAGTTTGGAGAATCAAACTGATCATGGGGGAACGTTTCTATTGTCCATTCAGTTACACACTGAGCCCAGCTGCAGTTTCAGTGGGATGTATGGGAGCCAGACACCCTGTCGTAAGGCATCGCCAGGCTGATGTTGTAGTTGTAGCCGTGTGACTCGGTGTAGTCGGACCTGCAGATGGGCAGGATGTGATCCTGTGACAACGCGTCCTCAGAGAAGTCGTAATGGCAAATGACTCCCCGGTGTCTGGAGGATAAAAACACTGATATCAGCAACAACATTAACAAAGACAGAGAGATTATTTAATTCACTTTTTGGAAAATTGTTCAGACTGGATGCTTGAGTAGGACAGAGAAGGATCATGCTGAAGTTTAAACCAATGACATGTCTGTTGAAGAGCAAAATTATCTTATTATTGGATTTATCTGACATAAGGGGTGGGGTTGTTTAAAAACCTGACTTAATTCAGTTAAGATTTTTTTATTCACGCCTACAAAGCAGCATGTAACCATTAAAGGTGCACATGCAACAGAGAGGAGCAGCAGGTTGTCTGGGAGATGTGGTACCAACAACAGTAAAATTAACTATCATAATGCAGGTTACCAGCCATGTTAATATCCATATCTTAATCACTATCCCATTTGTAATAACAAGGTGTTATAATTACTTTGACAAAAGCAACGATAGATTGCCATTTAAAGGAAAAGTTCAACATTTTGGTGAATACACTTATTCATTACCTTGCCAAGAGTAAGGTGAGAAGATCGATACCACTCTCATGTCTGTATGGTAAATTTGAAGCTACAGCCTGCAGCCAGGTTAGCTTAGCTTAGCATGAAGACTGGAATCAGGGAAATGGCTCCAAAGGTGATAAAATCGCCTCTACCAGCACCTCTAAAGCTCACTGATTTAACTTATTATATTTTGTTTGTTTAATCCATACAAAAACTGAAGTGTACAAACAACAATTTGTGGTTTTACAGGGGGGAACGTGTCGGACCATTTCTTGGCCAGGACCAATGAGTAAAGGAAATCACTTTGGCTTTTGTACAGATGACACAAACAAGATATAGGGTCAGGGGTTGGGAGCTTTAGAGGTGCTGGTAGGTGGATTTGATACCTTTGGAACCAGGCTACCTGCTTCCCCCTGTTTCCGGTCTTCATGCTAAGCTAAGCTAACCGTCTGATGGCTGTAGCTTCATATTTACCATACAGAAATGAGAGTGGTATCAATCTTCTCCCGGCAAGAAAGCAAATATATTCCTTTTAAGAATGTTACAAGGTTGAATTTGCTTTTTTAAAACCTGAAAGTTACAGAGAAGCTGTCAATTCACTGAGTATTTCTGACTCAGAGACTCTGTAAGCTTGTGTGAAATGGGAGGTGGATGTAGAGAAGAGATCCAGGTTAAAAAAAGAATAAGAAGAAGAGCGTGGGAGGGAGATCAGTGACCTGCGGTGAGCTGTAAGGTCATCGTCTGTGATGCAGGCCCCCCGTGGCGACTTGTCATCAGGGATGTTGGCTGTTACCAGGGTGCTGGTGTTGAAGCGTACATGCCTTACAGGATGTCTGCAGCCAAGACAGAAAACAATACTTTCAGTATAAAATATACACATTTTTGATTACATATTTTTTATTTGTACATGTTAGCCTTTTTGTACAAATGGTTCTTGAGGCAAATGTAATCTAAAAATGTCCAAATTCTGATTTGATTCCCCACATGTGACACAAAATTCACATTTTCCCTTAATTTAGACCATGTGAATGTGGGACTAAATTGGTTCCAAAATGCAGCCTACAAGCAACTTACAATTGTTAAGACAAATTATGAAGAATTCATCTATTCTGTGATGAAATAATGTTATCTTATTTATGACACTTGCAATAATTTGGAAAAACAAGACACCGCAATGAGAAGAAAACAAAATATCTACAATCGCTGTGTTAATGGGTTTTGTAAATGTCTTAATTAACTCTAATCTCAAAGGCACACACCACAGCTGTAATGTGTTAGAAACAAAAGAAAGCTCAGTTACAAAAACAGATGTGACACCTTTGAGAACTGTTCGACTGCACGTGTATTTTTTTCAGTGTTGCTGAGAGTTTGTATCTCCTCCCAGAGGAGAGAAAATCCCACCTGTTGTGCATCTCCCACAGCTTCGCTCCCATCCTCATCTCCCACACGCACACCAATCCTTCGCCTCCGCCGCTCACGATCTTCCAGTCGTCCGCCTGCACCGAGGTGACACCCAGGTGGTGGGCGTACAGGGACGCCACAGAAGAGCCGGCTCGTATGTCAAACACCCTCACCCTGAATCACAGCGGAGATGAACAAATGCTGCTATGAAGTTATTGAGAATGTGTTGATTATTTTTGCCACATCACTGCTATTAGGTAGGTCAGTTGAGAAACATGATGCATTATGTGTTTATAGGCCAGAGGCTGTTGTTGGTCATTTTTGAAAATGCTATAGTCAGGGTTCGGACAGCTTTTTAAGGGTAAAATTCAAGCACTTTTCAAGCACTTCTATACTCTTGAAGCCTTTATCATCACATCTAAATTGTTACTATAAATGCCAGGAGACAACAAACAAATACAACGACGGGATCGTTTCATTTCAAATATTAAAAGATTTTTGGTTTACATGAGTGACACCAGATTATGTTGAAAATCAAGCATTTTTCAAGGAGTATACTTAAATTCAAGCATATTCCTAACCTTGAAAACATACCGGTTAAAATTAAGCATTTTCCAAACTTTCAAGACTTTGTATGAACCCTGTACAGTAATGTAACACTAGGGAAGTTTTATATTTGCAAATCCTTTTTAGGAATGTCTAACACTCCAGAGTGATTTAAAGTGAGTCCAAAAAAAGAATAGTAAGCAAAGTGAGTACAATAGCATCAGTCACTTCCAGTGAAGCGTGGTCATTTTGGATTTCACTTCCTGCTTACAGAGGCGGAGGACTCCAAGAGAGACAGTACAGTTTGTCAAAGAGCGCATTCATTTACAGACAAAAGGACACTATTCTCACTTTTGAAGGAACTTTTCAACATCCAGCCAAGAGACCAAAGACAAACACAAACTGAAGCACATGTGCCAATGCGAGCTTTAGTTCCAGCCTTATTTGTCCTGGGCTTAACCCAAATATTTATATATATAATTTCTCGTCTCCTGCTATTCGACACCAGGATGTAAAATAAGTGTGGCATACAGACAGAAGCCAACGAAACCTGAAACTGAAGTTGCGTTATATGAGGCTTGAAAAATCCATTATGGCACAAATGGGAGTGTTGCAACAGCAGATCAGAGGGAAAAGCCAAAAAGCAGCTGAACATCTAAACATCAGAGAATAGTGAATAAAAAATGATGACAAAAAAAAACAAGACAGGTCTACAAGCAAGTTGTTAAAAGATAGAATGAAAGTACGAATAAAAAGCTAAAAATTATGTATGCAGTATGGTGAAAAATGAACATGTAAAAAAAAAAAAAAATAATGTATTTATTTAATGAATTAATTATTTTGTTTTAATGTAATTTTCTCTTTATTTTCGATTGAATTTGTTCATTATTTTAACCCATGTATTTATTATAATATGCTTTTGTTTTCAATTCTTTCTGCAAAACTAAATATACAAAATTCTGCTTTAAAATAAGTGTTTTATGCTTATTAATGACATCATGATTATCATTATTATTATTAAAGTATTTGTATTAGTATGTATTATGGATAAGAGCAGGATTTTTGCTTGCTGGGTTTCATGAACAACACAGGCCCAGGGGACCTTCAGCTCCATCTGTTGTCACTGTGGCTTTATTGCAGCTGAAAGCATTCAGCACATGACTCCATCCAGGCCCAGCCTTCTTCCAAGACTTCATTACCATAATCAAATTCACTTTGGGGACTCGGGCAGATTTCATTTCCACTTCCAAATTTTTTAAAAAAAGAATCAAGAGTTAAATGGCTAAATGGGCACTGTGGACTTGTTGTCTGCAGTTAGTTTTGCCTGTTTAGTGGCATTACGTGATGGAAGCACACGTTTAAACAATGAAGACTGAACATTACTGGCAGACCACAGGGAACCATAAATCTAATGTTGGAGGCGGCTCTGTCTACAGTGAGCTGTCAGTGGCCAGACTCCTCTTCATTAATCAGGAGGAGCTCTGCCTAATAAGAGAAGTGTGGGAGAGGCTCGGATAACTCCAGTTAGTTTCCTACAGCTAGACAAGACATTAATCATTATACACTGAGGATTATGTTTGATGCAAACCTGTGATTTGGTGATGCCAAGTGGTCTTGTTTGATATTCCATACGAATGGATACCTTCAAGATTATAACACACGTTAGCTGTTGCAGTGCACAACGACAGTATCGCCAAACTTTGTTACAGTTTTTCTGCTCTGCAGACGTTGCAGTTGCATCCTTCTCTATTCCAAGACCAGGACAAGATCAAGTCAAGAATGAGGCCTGAGTAAACCAAATTCCACAACAGGTGAAAAAACAGTGTTTTGCCTGTTCAAAAAAGGTTAAAAAAAACATTCATTTAGTTTTTCTCAATTTGTTCTTCAAGACTTCAAGATTGTCAAGAACTGACTAAGGGGTGAAAATATGTACAGGACTGTACACTCTACCCTATGTATTGGTAGATAGAAGTTTGAAGAGCGTTATATATTATACAGGTATGTTTATTATGGCTAAAAACACAACATTTAAAGGTAAACTGGGAGGAACACAAGAGTCTACAGCCATGCTAGTGGCTCTGCTAGCCTTTACTTAGGCACAGAAGGGCTTTGAGCTAAAGGCTAACATCAGCATGCTAACATGCTCACAATGACAATGTTAACATGTTGATGTTTAGCAGGTATAATGTTTACCATGTTCACCATCTTAGTTTAGCATGTTGGCATGCTAATATTTGCTAATTATCACAAAGTACAGCTGAGGCTGATGGAAATCATTCGTTTTCCAGGTATTTGGTCATAAAACAAAGGATTGGTCAAATTTAAAAAAATCGACCAGATGATGACGCTAGATGAAAAGTAAGGGGATCACTAAAGTGAGTACAATTCATCCTAAGAATGAACATGAATCTCCGTACAAAATTTCAATGGCGATCCATCCTATAGATGTGGAGACATTTTACTCAAAATCACAAATGTGAGCCTCGTGGTGGCACTAGAGGATCTCCAAAGTCATTAGGATTCATTGTCTGGAAAACATGAATGTCTGTACAAAATTGTATGCCAAACCATCTAGTAGATGTTGCACTTTTTCACTGGATAACTAAACTTTGACCTGCAGGTGACACTAGAGGAAATGTCAGGGGACCAGTTTTTGAGACTTCATTCTGGACCTAAGTGGTGGACCCTGACCAAAAGACCAACATTGCCATCCCTAGAGTCCATGTTGCTAGTGTATAGAAAAAAACTCAAGTAGAAGACATTTAAAGTTTTAAAATTGGCAGGACAAAGTCCAAGACTTCAGCAAAGTGGTCTCGAGGCTGGACTCGGGAAGCGCAGTCCTGCATAATGAAAAGTGAGTAATAGCCACAGGTATGACACTCACTATTTCTTCCCTCTCTCTAACTGTATCCAGTTTGCCCACATCTTTCCCGTTTGCACAGATGTGGCAGTCTTCCAAACAGCCCTTATCCGGACCCCTCATTTGCTCCCTGGATCTCACAAAAAACAGAGGGACAAAAATCATTTGGACAAAAAGAAGGGATGCATTAGGCTTTGGCCTTGAGCCACTCTGTCACAGGGCCAAGATAGCCGACTGTCCCTCAGTCTCCCCCATTTCCATTTGTCTTCGACTGTGCGCTGCATCAGCTGGGGCCAAAGTGGAAGAGCCAAGCTGGTGCGTGAATCTCTCCGAACAAAACGACACATCTCTCGGAAAGCAGAGACCAAAAGTAAAGCAGAAAGGAACCGGATAAACACTCTACCAATGCTCTGGCAAGAAAACAACCATTTCGAGTCTTCAATCAAAACAATGCTGAACATTTTCATTTGGCACATGACAAAACATCTTTAACGGAGCATTTTGTTGCACGGTTGCTAAGAGTCATAAACTGGTAAGAAGACGGAAGAAAAACCAGAACCTAAACAATATGATATGGTCTGTCTTTCGCTTTAAGCCAAGTACTTAACAGCCAGATGGATTTGGTGCTGAATAGAAACAGCAGGGGCCGCTCTGGAAAAAGACGCGCCAGGGATTTTTGTTTTCCTGCCAGCTCATGCACCGCAGCACCCACTAACAAGTGCAGAATAGATGAGAATGGCTCTTTTATGTGTCTTTTCCTCATCTGGAGAGCCAGGTTAGCGAGGTGGCAAGCGTGTGCACATGCATGGATTGTCGCTGGGTGGGATCGAGGCGGCCAGATTTTTTTCTTGTGTAGTATCCTAGGTAATAGAGACAGACAGACAGACAGACAGACATCTCTATTCAACACAAAGAACAAAACGTCTCACATCTAAGTATGTCTTCTTTTAGAAGCTTTGTGTTTCAAGGCAACAGAAGTGTGAATAATGGACACACTGAATAGAGCCTTGTCTTCTCACACACTTTATAAACACCTGTTCTCCACTGTTCGCCTCAGCTTCCCATCAGCTCCTTCATCAGGTGTCGCTGTGGGAAAACTATTTAACAGACACTCCTTTCAGCTTCAGTTCTTGGCTCAGTTTCAACCGTTTGTGATGTTTAAATAAATCGAATGTGTCAGCATTGGGAGGTTCTGTGCTTGTGCATGATCTTCGTGCATTCTCCATCTGTGTGAAAGTGTGTGTTTTATGTCCAAGCGTCCTACCTCCTGTCTTTGTTTCCGCAAGCCAGCAGGTGAGGAGGGCCGTCTCTCAGGTTGATGCAAGTGAAATCTCCCAGCGAGTTGCCGACACAAACCACGGGTTTGCCCGTCTCCAGGCTGTAGACGTGGATCTGAAGAGCAAGAGCGCACATAAACATCAGTCATTTGAAATATTAAATTGAGCCGACCTCCAAATGCACGACCAGCACTTAAGTTGCAAAAAGAACTAAAGTTGGCTGCACTACAGGCCTGACAAAGCATCACAATGGAATATACTGTCTGTTGATGTCTATGGGTTGTAGACAGTCATTGCAAAGGTTTTGCAGCCAAATATATAATATAATAAAAATAATGACTTTATTTAACTTCATTACTTGTCCAATTACTTTCTTCCTCTAAAATTGGATGATTATGCAGAAAAATCTTTTACCTCACAGTTTTATTACAATCCAATTTGATCGAGTAGAGCCAACACAAAAAAATTTATAATTTTCCTAATATTTTGACTTTACCAAGGATCTGAAGTACAGAGATTTGTGTAGCCTATATTTAAAAAAAATTAAAATGGTGTCATATTTTCTTCTTTAACTCACTCAAATCTTTTTTTTTTTTACCTTTAATTACAGCTTCCCTGTTAAGCCAAAAGTGTGTTTTTTGCTACGTATATGTTGTCCAAAGATACATCAAACCACAGCAGTGGTGTAGAATATTACCTAGGATTAAATCAGACGGATGGACAGTCTGATCTACTGTTGGTGAACTTCTCTGTACATTGCACAATTTAACACTACACACAGATATAACTGATGATGTTGGATATCACATATCGAACAAAAGACAAACACAGCTAACTGAAGTGATGCTTTGCCAGTTGATTAAAAGCAAAGTGGCACTTAAGTGTTAAATCTGGGAAAACAAAAAAAAATGAAATCAGCCTACGGGCATACTTCAATTACGGACAGAGATGCACTGCATTGCCTCTGGCTCGATGGCTGCGGCAAACTTTCTTCATACAAGTTACAATGATGTCATCTGGAGCCGGCCTAATTGGTCAATTAGCGGCTGGTGTTTTCTCATCCAAATGAGACAGAACAAACAGGATAACCGCCAGGCAAAATTGACATTGAATAATTAAAACGATAAAGAAATTAAACCGAGGGAGGGAGGGAGGGAGCGAGCGAGCGAGAGAAAGAGCCAGAAGGTAGGAGGGAAAAGGAAAGACTGAAAGTGAGAGAGATGGAGAGACAGCGACAAAGATAAAGAAGTTTGAAGGAAGCGGGGAAAGGAAGAGGCATGATGTAAGCCTTAAGGAGGTGCCAGCAGTTTTTGTGTGTCCCTTATTTGGGCCAAGCAGAGCTTTAATTGTGCACCACCCCGGGGCAAAGCCCAAATCACACCGGACTTTGAAATGACAGCTTGATAGGATTTGGACAGTGGAAGAGAGGGGGATGAGTTGAGAAAGAGGGAGGGGACGCAGAAATGAGGTTCAGCCTGCTGTTCTCGATGAATCATTACACTTTCGGAAGGATATTTTTTTATTAAATATCCGCCCACCTCGCCCACTAAAATGAAGAAATGTCGCTGAGGGAGGCAAAGGAGCTGTTTTGTGATAATATTGGGGGCTGTTTAGAGACTGCAGCAGAATGTTTAGAGGTAGAATAATCACGAGCATGTCTATAGAGGAGTTGTTAGGTTAATGCACTTGCTGGAGCCCCAATGAGGCTTGTAGACAAAGGAAACTAATGGTGGCTTGTACTGGGATGTTGATGTAATTACTCTATTTGCTTTTAAAACGACAAAAAATGTGGCAATTATTGCTGAACTTTTATGTTGCTGTTTCCTGTATTGTTGGACACATTTGGCCAAAAAGCAGAGTTTGATTTGGTTTTTGATCTTTTGATCATCTTAAGAGGAATACCACAGACCAGAAATGGAGAACCATGTGGCACGGACGCCCAACTGTCTTCCAGTTTTCACTCCTACCAAAGACTCCACCAGCTGATTTCGCTGATTAACGCTCCATCAAGTAGAGAGAGAAACTAACAAGTGAAATCACCAGCTGGGGTGAAAGGTTCGAATGAAATCCGTAGACTGTTGGCTTTCCTTGGCCCACGATTCCCCATCCCTGTCATACACAAACACCCACATCTGAAACAAATATAGATTCAGAGCTACATTTGGTTTAGACACCATGTGGGCAAACAGAGATTAGCACATTGGAACAGATGCATGATAATGGAAGGTTTGTGGTTTGATGTCATTTGGGAGTGTGTTTCCAATTCATCCTACAGGGCAGAGTCTCAAACTTAGGCAAACTTAAAGCAACTCACTGAAGAGATGCTTATTAACAAATGCTTCCCAAGCTCACATACCACCTTTTGGATACCTGCACTTGTTATTTTCAAGTATACAATCGTTGCATTGTTCTGTGTATTTCCACAGTTGTAGAGAAGCATGTGTGCAGATTAATTAGATTTCTCCCTGGACAAACAAGAAGCTAGTAGCAAAGAAACAAGAAAACTAAAAGCCAAATCACAAAGAATAGTTTAGTTGTGCTTCTTGACTCATTAGTGGTTAGAAGCTGTCGGATGTTGCCCACACTAATTAAACAAAGGCAGGATGAATAAATAAAGTTGCCACCCAAGTGTGATCCGCTGAGATAACTGTTCTGAAAGCACATATTGGAATTTTAACTTCCTGAACAGCACCATCCATGTGTTTAAGGTGCTATAATGAGTATGAGTCTTGCATTCTGGATAGGGGGCAAGTCCCTGACAGGGTAATGGTAACAGGCACAAACAAGTACTAGATTACACATAATGGCTGGTGTTAATCTTCACATCCAATGTGGTTTTGCAAGAAGGTTTTTATCGTCACTCCCCAATCTCTGCAGTGCTGATCTTTGTGTATGTTTGTGGGGAGTGACAAGGTCAGAACTCTGTACATAATTTAGATTCAAGTAATACTGTGTGCTATGTGGACTGGCTGACTGAAATGAAACAAATCCTGCGAGCTAGTTCAGGCAGACATCTCGAACACGCTGTTGCACTCACATGACAAGTAAAACCCAGAGAAAGTTGTTTTACATCAGCCCATGACCCCATGGACTAATGTTTTGATCCCTGACAATATTTCCACCTATCCTACATGTCCATTCATTCATTCATTCATACAGTATACTCAACTCACCTTTAGCTATAGAGCGGATAAGCTGATATCTGATATGCTGCTATTGCATTGTTCACCTGAAACTCTGCCGTAACTGCAGCAATAATTCTAACTTTTTTACCTTAATTTTTTACCCCTGAAGCCACCTGTTTGGGGTTTTACTGAGAAAATGACTCTGATGAACTGATGTCTTGATCCTGATCTGTGACAATACTTCTATCCATCTTACATTTTTGTATCCATACCTCTATAAATCCCACGTACATACAGACTTCCATGCATCCAACCAGCCCTCTGAACCTGAGGCAGTGAGCGGATGACAGGTTTTCAGACAGCTCTTGTGCTCTGTGCTCTGTGGTGGATCCACTGCAGTGGATGGATAGTTTGCCAGTGGAGATGCCAGCTTGCGTTGAATGCCCAGCCACGAGCTGGGTGGATGCCTGGGTGCCCCCAGTCCACTGGCAAGAAGGTGGCCAGGAGTAATGAGGATCTGGAGACTGGCTCCGACCACACACAAGTACACACTCACTGACAACACCAACAAAGATGTGGAAGGCTAGAAGACAAACCTACAAGCTAAACTATAACGCATGCCAAAATATGATAAAGAATCTTCCATATCATCGACACAAAGCAGCTTTTGTACTTTAAGCTGTCAGATTTTGAAACAAAACTGCAGCAAACTCAGTGATCACCACTGAGTCTGAATCAAGTTAAAAACATGACAATGTAGCTGAGTTCCTCTAAGTCAAAATGCTGTAAATAAAAATGTTTCACTCTTCTGTGAGGCAAAAAGGTGTGAGATGACTTTCTTGGATGCCACCTCCATGCATTTTGACAGATTTTTAATGAAGCATATGTTTTCTTACTAAAGGCTGCATAATAAATGTCTGGCATCACTCACGGTTGCAACCAGTTCATGCTTTGTCTTCTCTGCAGTATGAAATTGCTGTTAGAAGTGCGACGAGAGTGACAGACAAGGTTAATTAAATTTGTGAAATATTTTAATTAGTGAGAGAGGTATGCTAATCATGAATTGGCATAATTTAGATGGGAGTTTGGGCTAAGCTCACTATGGAAACAAGAAAGTTTGAAAGACTTTCTGTGCTTCTGTATTGCAAATAAAATTAATCTAATCTAAAATGCAAAGCTTACTAGGAAATGAGCTGCTGAAGATAAAAAAAAATTATGATTTCAGTTGGATTGGCAGTCTGAGATGAGTCAAGACAAATTTAGTTGCATAGCCGAAAATGAACATGCACTGTTTAATTTGGTTTTACAGAAAACATCAGCAACGACTACCGAGCCAGCTCAAGTTTTCTAAGAAGATGAGGAAAAACAGCCACAAAATAGGAAACACCTAGAAAAAGAAAATTCAGGAAGGCTCGAAATTGGGAATTCATATTCAGGGATCCCCCCACCTCTGACGGCTAGATGTGAAACAGCAACTGTGGGTTGGAAAAATTCATTTGGTAGACATACAATAATGGGATTACACTTCAAAAATGACCATCCCAGTTTCCCAGAGTCTAAGGTGACGTCTTCAGATGTCTTGTTCTGTCCAACAGTCCAAAACCCTGTGATATTCAGTTCAAAATGATATAAAACGGAGAAAAGCAGCCAATTCTCACATTGATGTGAGAAGCTCGTTTCAGAGAATGATTAGAAATTTCACTGCAATTAATCAACTGTCAAAATAGTTGCCAGTTATTGTTTTTTGCCGATCGACTAATTGATTAATCCACTTTCAGCTCTAAATTAAATATTTATTTAGTTTCAAGAAATACTGTAGATGACGAAGAGAAAACCTCACAAACCTGATACTAGATGTATTTTTCTCTTCTCACTGTGATTCAATGGATAACAAAAAATATCCAACAGTAGATAGATTTTTGCCTCTACATAACCCAGTGTAGCTTTGTTTTATGATAAGGTGAGGCTGTTATATCTCTCACTGCTACTCTCTCCTTGGTCCACTATGTGGTGCTTTAGTGCTGCCACTAAAATCAGTGCTACAGTATATCAGCTGTGTGCTTTTCTAATAGGGGGTGATGTCAGTGGAGAAGCTTTGCCAAAAACCTGTCAATCACAAACAGAGTGCTGTACACACACACACACACGGGCTCGGGTGGTACTTGCTGTTGCAAAGCTACTATTTGTCTAGTCGCTACGGCAACTAACATCTGATTTTTGAGTTAAAAAGAGAATCTTTGGACACAGCAGCTTTGTTTATCATTTGTTTTATCCATTAACAATTACAAAAAAATATCTCGATGAAGTGAACTTGAAAGCATAATGACTGCTGCATAGCTGTCATTACGCTGATCCCAACAGAATAGTTTGCCTCGTGGCTCTTTGTACTTTCTAAGTAAAGGCTTAAGAGTCAATTAGGTGCATGGGGTCCTTAGAAACACAATATTATTAGAAGCAAACAGATGCAGCTGGGGGAGCAGCAGTTTATCAAAGTACCCTTGAAGGCTGTAGTAATTAGGAGCAGGACCCAAGGAGGGCATGCTGCTATTTAAACTAGCTATTTCTACTATAAACAAATCCCCTACAGGTACATCACATTCTTTTCTAAGGGGACCCAAGGGGTCTAAGGGGACACAGAGTAATAGTGATCACACTGTCAAGAGACCCAGTTTACATTTACACAGATGAGATGGAGCCTATTTAGAGAACAGTCTTTGTTTGCAATGCATCTGAAATTCAAATCAGCTCAAAGTGTGGACCAGACTTAATGTAACAAAATAAAAAGTGTGCTCCACGTTTAAAAGGCAGGAGGCATCTGTTCTCCAAAAGAGTTCAATTCATTTAAGTGAGAGCAGGGAAGATGGGTATTTGAGCTATAAGCCAGTGATTAAACTCATAATGGCCTAATGCCAAAACTTCTGTCCTCACTGCGCTCCTCTTGATGAATTGTGTTCCTAAAAGAAAACATGTATCATTCTATTTGAGCTAACCAAATTATTTCCCATTTTTTCATTATGCACCTGTTGAGAGCACAAGTGACCTTGTTATCTCTATTGGAAACCTTTCATTTCAATTAGTAAGGTCTGGATAGCGTTTACTTTTTTCTTTTCTTTTTTAACACTACATCTAAAATCCAGCTGCAGAGTTACAAGGCTTTGCCATCTACTTCGTCAACATTCAAGGTTTTGTTTAGATTTATTTGTCTTCCTGAGACTTTTCACTTCCTGAAAGCACAAGAGGCCTTGATACAGCTCCATCAGTTCCATTAAGATACAAACACCAGATCGTTGTTCCATACACACACTAGAGTGCTGTTCACAATGGACTTCATCATCGCAATATGTGAATTTGTGACAGATCAAAAAACATTCAAATAACACAGATAAGTGTCTAACATTAACACTGCAAGGGTATTATTATAACACCGTGCATCATGATATTTCTCCTACTTAGTATTTCTTTAGATTTTTGTTCTAATTAATTTGCTCACTTTGCTTTGAACTAGTCCTGTCTTCCAAGGCATTCATCTGTGAACTAGGATCTGGACCTGCTTCCCATATTGGTGATTTTGTGAAGCCACAATTCTACCATTGCTGCGCCCTCCGAGCAAAACACAATGACTACTCGAAAATGTAAATTTACAAGCACTCCTTGCTCAGAACAAGGTGGTGGATACAGATATTGTGGTACAATTTGTTCTAGTGGATTTGCAAAAGAAATTCAGAGTTTATCAACCTTGAGGTGCAAATGAAGCAACATGGGGAGCAGATGGGGTCGTGAATCTACACTTAAGACTTGGCTTTTTAGCCAAGCTTTTCATTAACGTAGCTTTTTGCTTGTTTTCCGTGTGTCCTTGAGTTACATAAAAGGCACTTAAAATCTAATTTATTAGTAGAAGTAGTACTAGTTTTTTAAGACTAATGCTGAGGTTTGAGCTCCCTTCTTGTATGCAAGTATGCCATACACAAATGCACATGGCAACAAAACATGGGCTGATGGGCCAGAAAAGTTTGCAACACCCCATTTTAGCATCATATCAAAAAGCCTCACTTCCACAGAAAATTGATGATGTCATTCATTCTTAATGTCATTGCAATTTTTTGAACACTGATTCAATGAGATACTCACTGCACATGTTGATATTTAACAGAAACTGTGCAGAGACACTGAACCCACCTTGTTTCCTCCGTCGTGCATGGCCCAGCCTGTGCGCTTCACTCCAAATGCAACGTGGGAGTCGGAGGCATCCAGGCAGGTAACAGGATGACCGTAGACTGAGTGGAGCATCTGTGGCTCCTCCTCCCGGGGGTCCAACAGGTACACGGTGTCTCCTGCTGCCAGGGCCGCCAGCGGGCACTGCTGCCCCCTGCCTGGCACCAAAACCAGGCTCTCTACCTGCCACACAGACAAGGTGGAGGCGCACTTTACTTCACTCATACAGCAGTAATATATACAGTGCTCTCTTTCCAAATGAATTACATCCAAAACTTACTTAGGAAGGAAATAATGTCAATGTCTTTTAAAAACAAATAAAATAAAGGGTATTTTCATTCCTTTAAGAATTTAAGAGGTTTTCAGTTTCTCATATATATATATATATATATATATTTTGCACAATTTACGGTTGCAACTAAAGCTTATTTTCATTAATCGATTAATTGGATAATTTATCAAATGTATTAAAAATGGCAGCGTGGTGACGTCTTTAAATGTGTTGTTTTGTGCGAACATCAGTCCAAAACCCAAAGATAATCAATTTTCAATTATATAAATGTGAGACAATCCTCATATTATATACTGTACATATAAACTGATCAACTACATGAGTAGTCGACTGATCGTGTCAGCACTAGTACAATTTCTTGAAACTGAAATGCCACAAAATGTGCAGTAAGTCAAGGATGTTGGATCGGTATGGAGCATTTCATACATATGAGGAATCAAACTGCCTCACTTACAGTCTTGGGTAGCTGAGTCTGGCAGAGTGTCCTCCAGTAGCCGCGATCATCAGCACGGTCCAGCCGGATGTCAGGCCCAGCGGCGGAGCCCAGGACGGGACTGTCGGGGCTCAGGGCCAGGGCCTGGATCCTCCCTGGGCTCTGGTAGTGGTGGATGGGCTCTCCGCCTGTCTCTGTGCTCCACAGGTCCACACAGCCTATACCCAAAATAGGGAAACACAGTCTCTACAAATAGCCTCGGCAGCCTTTACACAATAAGGCAAAAGCTCAATTTAGAGAATAAACTACCCATTTTTCAGTTTGATCAATTAAAACCTAAGAATATTCTGAAGATATAATGAATATATTTCTGTTTACCACAGGATCACACTGCATAAACAGACATGCATACACTCACCATCTTCATAAGAAGCAGCAGCCACTGTGCTGTTGACCTGGACGTGACTAACATAAGGTCTAGGGTCAGAGTTAGCTGACAGGCTGTTAGCCTTCAGGTAAGACGCTGTAGAGTCCCAGTGCAGCGTATCCCACAGCCTCACATCTCCAGACGTGTACCTGAGATACAAACAAACACATCAGGTCACACTAAACATACATACTGCTGAATGTTACAGCCAAATTATTGCCCATCGCAGGCGGAGAAGTTTGTCTCTTCAAGAATACCTGACGTCACCCTCTCACCACTGAATCATTTCCCCTCTCACACTTTCCTCCTTTACTCACTCTGACTTGTTGTTGTTTTGTTTTCTAAAATCTTTGTTACGTGATCTGTCGAGGATTACAGGGGTGTTGCTTGGGCGGAACAATGGTGAACATTTCACCCCCTTGCTACTGGTCGTTTGTAGGGATGATCTACAGCAGGAACTTTGAATACATGACCCTATTCACTCCCTTACCAAGAGCTTTTCTTTATTTTTTATAATGTTGCACAACATTTTGCACATTTACACATATGCATTTGCATATAGTCAAATGAACTGCGATGCATTTTTTCTGTTAGACTAGGTCTGCAACTGACAATTAATTGTTTAATCGCTTGGTGTTTAAAATGTTAGAGTTTTAAAGTTTTAAAAGCTCATCACAAAAAACAGAAATACTTTATTGATCCCCGGGGGGAAACTGGTCTCATTACAGTTGCTCCCATTCTAGAATAGAAATATACATAAGCATAGAGAAATTATAATAAATAGACAATAAAAAATATGTAAAAATATGTGCATTCTACTACAATATAAACGACAAATATAGAAAGGAAAATAGAAAAATAGAAAATAAGAAATATGTAAAAATATGTTCTTTCTTTTGTTCATTCTACAATATATAACAACACTGTAAATAATAATAATGCTGAGAAATGTAATCTATAAATGTGCTCAAATGCAGTAGCATAAAGAAATAAGAAATATTTGTAGAAATGTACAGTATAAATGCAATATTAATGCTGGAGTATACCAGAGTATTGCACTGTTGAATTTTTACACAAAATTATTATACAGTTAAGTCAGTAAATTTTAATGATATAAAACAGAGAAAAGTGGCAAATATCATATTAGATAAGCTGCAACCAGCAATTCAATGGTGCTTTTTCGCACAATTGATTTATTGTTGTCATGTAATTTTTCATCATTCGACAAACTGATTAACCAACCAATTGTTTCAGCACTGCTTGACACAACCGGGAGCTTCTAGCACACATACTATGTGCCAGTGTTTCTCAAACTCCAGGTTTCCCAAATAAATCTGGTTGGTACTTGTTTAGAGCTGAAACTATTAATTAAGTGAGTAGTTGATCGATGATTAATGATAATCGATTCATTGTTTGAGTCATTAGCAAACAGCCAAAGTTTTCTTGTTCCAACTTCTCCCGTGTGAGGATTTCTCTGTTATATATCACTGTAACGTGAATATCTTTGTGTTTCGAGTAAAATAAGACGTGTGAAGAGGTCATCTTGGGCTTTGGAAAACTGTGAGGGGCATTTTTTTGGTATTTCCTGACATTTCATAGACAGAACAAATATTCACTAAATGGAGAAAATAATCAGCAGATTTATCGATTATGAAAATAATTGTTAGTTGCAGCCCTATACTTCAGATTTGTTTTGTTTTTTTGTCTTTAAAAAAAGACACTTGGCCTTTCACTTTTCCTCTTCAAGAAACTGAAAGCTTTTGCTCTATTTCCATTTGTATGAGCAGTGGCATCTACCTAACGGTGCCTTTGGGCAAACCAACAGACTTCTTACTAAATCCAAGCAGCAGCTCGCAGCATGCGAGGTAGAGGTCAGCAGAGGTTACCAATCTCCTCAGTGATTGTTAAGTTTGCATGAATTATACAAAATGTCTCATAACTTGTTGTGCTAATGATTTGTGGATCTTAAAATACTACACGTAGCACTATTGTTTCTCTTGTTTCCTCTTGTATGAGTGGAGTATTTACTGATGGGTGACCAGACTGTGCGAGTCCTTCTTTCTTTTGTTGTTGTGTTTTAGTTGTTGTTTTAGGAAATGTTAACTCAGGGTATACATTTAACAATGACCTTGGTGTTGTTAATCCTCTCTCTTATGCTTTATTGTTGTTGTTTTTTTTGTAGTTTTTACTGTAAATTGTATTTTTTTTTCTTATTTTCTATTTTATTAATTAATTTTTACTTAGATTTTTAGTATCACTATTACCATCTCTCCATTTTATTTTCTATTTATTTAATGTATCTTTTTTCATTTTTATTTTTATTTACTTATTTATCCATTATTATTTTGATTATTATTAATAATTTAATATATTTTTCATCTTTTAAATGTACTTATTTATCCCTTATTATTATAATTTTATTTTTTAATTAAGTCGTTTTTGCTTATAGAGGTATTTACTTATGTACATTTGCCTTTCCAGAAATGGGCATTGAAACTTTGAAGTTGAACTACTGATTCATGTATGCCCTGATAATTTCAATAAACAAAACTATATATATATATATATATATACATACACACATACGTATATACACTACACTTAGTACCCTTACAGTCAAATGTAACCTTCTCCTGTTCTTGTACAGCTTCACCTCATCCTGTGTTTTTGTTCCCTTTAGTGGCAAAAGCGCTGCCGTTATCTCCCATCCTCAAGTAACATCAAAGTCATCCCCTCGCACTCAACAGGCTTCTGTTCTGTTCCCTCTCTCCCTTCGCTCCTCGCCCGACTCAATGAGCTCTCGCTGTGGGAGACGACAAACTGCCAGCGTTACCACCTCCACAGATACCATCATGTCTGAGCAAGTATCCGCCTCGCAGCCGGAGTGTGTGACACAGTGACAGCAAGTGTGACAGAGGGTGTACATGTGTGCGCCCGTATGTGTGTGTGTGACTGGCATCGCAGGGTTTGGCAGGAAGTAAACAATAGGAATACACACTTTCACTTAATTGGTACATCGCCTCAATGCCAACTATCAACAGGATGATGATGATGCTGAATCTCATCCAAGTAATTCGTCAAAACTTTTACATGCAGGAAACTTTCAGAACATTACTGCAATCTTCATGCAAGCCTCATCAGACTTGGCCTTTATGTCACTGTGTGACTCCAAGAGTTGTTGGTCATTGTTAATGAGACAATGGCGGCTGTCGAATAGTCGTTTTTGCTTTGGGAGGTTCCTAACTGAGTGAAATGACCTGGAAGTATCTAAGTGGCAGCCATGATAAGAGCTGGTCGAATTCTGTAAATGCTAAGGGAAGGTGCTTCAATGCTTCCTTTCTTATCTCTTTTAGCACAGGGCAGCCATTCTCAACCAGTGGGCTATGGCCCAATGGTGATCCCTCACAAAAAAATGGGTAATTGGGTCATTTACAAAGCTAGTTATTTTTATATCTAAATGTGCTCAAGGATTCACATAAATGAAAAACGTCAAATCAAAATGCATAATTTCAACGACCAGTTACATTTGAATATCACGACGGCAATGACGACATCATCAGGTAGAGACAAACGTGTTTTGCCACCGTTAGCTAGCTAACGTTCCCTCAGATGCAGTGGCACAAAATTGCTCGGTTTTTAAAACAAAAAAGTGATGTGGGAGACAAGCCTGCGCCAGTAAAAGCTCCAAAGTGTGTGGTGAGGAAATATGAGCCTGAATACATTACATTTAGATTTACACAAAACACAAAACACCCGAGATGTTATGGGATTTTTTTTCTCATTTTTTTGGGAAGGTGGTCCTCGGAAATGTTTTAACAATCAGAAACGGGCCTTAAGTTACAGAACCTCTGGCATAGGGTTCACTGGACCATCCTTTACGAAAGGAAAGGAGATAATGTCGTCCCACAATTCCTTGCAGCAGCAACATTTAAAGCCACCACGGCGGACCGACGTCAGTAACACCCGCCGTCGCATAATTACGTAGCCTAGTGTAAATGTAGTAGGATTCTCTAAGCACTGCGGCTGTCTTTTCCAAAGTCCTCGTGAATTCTCCTTCACATCTTTCCTTGAACTCATGATGTTTTCCATCAAGGTCAAGGAAAAGTGTTTAGGAAAAGACAGAGGACATAATTCTTTGGACTATTCAACCACATCCAATGTCTCCGCCTGCCTTTTAAGTGCCACATCTCATTCCACCGGTTTCCTAATAAGATTTTGTGCATGCAATTGAATAATTCTTGATCACTCTTAACTGCTATTGATTCTTTTCTAGTTAAACAAATTCAAGTACTTTCACTTAGCTAAATTACCCTTTAAGTACCAATAATGGGAAAAGTATTGATGTTGTGAATTTGTTAATAGCAATGGTATAAAAAGAAAGATTTAAGAGTATGTTCACATTTTGCAAAGTGCTTTATTTCGTGTCTAGACTGTTTTGATACTGTATGTCCTACATCTGCTAACATGAAAACATACAAACACATCGTCTTCTCCAGTGAGACACAGCCAGACTGAGGGGAATCTAATCACACCACTCCCGGGAGACGCCGCACTTCTCCTTGTGGGCAGTCTATCAGGCCCCTGCGGGCCCTCACAATCTATCACTGTCTCAGTCCTGTTATATCAGAGCAGGTTTGGTTCAGTAAAGCTGTTAATCATGTCCTCCTCCCTCAACAACTACTGCCATTAGTAGAAAAATAAAATACGCAAAAATGTGACAATACAATCGCAATATTAACTAAATCTGATCAACAATGACAAGATATTCATTTTTGCTAATGCTGGAAGATTTATTTACACTGTGAACGTCAGATGTCTCAAGTGCTGCCTGAAAATGTTGACTTGCTCATAGTCTTAAAAACTGTCCATGTCCTCCTCCAGAAATCTGAAATCAGTGCACGTGAAGACGTTTAAATCAGGGTTTGTAACCAAGGAAAGTTGCTCTTCCTTACCTGACATGCTTTATTCTTCTGTTTACTTTTACATAAATAAAGATCTTCTAGTAAAAAGATGCATTACATTTCATTTCAGGGATTATTTGAGACTAATTGCACTAAACTCTATGAGAAAAAAGTCATTTTAAAAGAATGAATGTTGAAACTTGAAAACAGAGCTTTGCATATTTTATGCCTCAGGAGGAATACATTTAAGAGGAGTTTTGTACAGCCTGTTTGATTCTTTTCATCTTTGTTTAATATATTGTGTGTATTGAATATTGAACACTGTAACGCAGCATAATGAGCCATGATCTCACTGCATCATTACACCCCTAGCCATGAGGCAACGCTCCAAACTCGTAACTGCTCTGCAGCCAACTGCAGAAGACTGGTTTCAATTACTTTTGAAAAGGAACATGTTTCCTTAAGTAAACCAAATGGCAACAAAGATCTTGTGTGTCCAATATTGTGACTTTTTTTTCCTGTAGGTGGCGCAATTTCCTTGCTAGCCATGCTCGCTATTCCTGCTCATATTAACTACCCAGTTCTTCATGTTTTACTTCAATAATACCGCGTTTGAAGCCGCTAGAAATTTAAAACGCATCATTCCCAAGGACGACTAACTTATGTAAAAGTCTGGTTGTCAAACACTATTGCATTGTATCAGTCAGTGATACATAACGCCTCATGTCTTCATGTGACATATTTCTAATTAAACACCAAGTCATAAATCAGAAGAATTTATAACCGATATTTATTTTACACCGAGATTAATGTGAGAAGATAAAGAGTGACAGAGGAAACAAGGCAGATGAAATCAGGGCATACGAGCAGTCGAAGTTACAGCTGATGTTGAAACACATCAGATGTCAGAAGCGAGCTGCACGTTGGGAGTCCTTGAAACTCACCCAGCCAAGACAAAGGTGTCACAGGAGCTGACGTCACACAGCACCTTCCCCAGCTCGAACTGCAGCTGGCTGATGGATCCCACTCGGTTCTAGACAGAAAACAGAACCTGGCTGAAAACATGGTTCCATCAATAACACAAATACATCATTACACTAATTTAACTATATATCACTTGGCTGCAGAAGAGGTTGGCTTTAAAATTAACGTCTTTGTTATTTTTTCTTCCCACTTAAACCAGAAGAGAGCTTTCCCATCATCACCTGCAATTGTGTTCAAATCCCATTTTGAATGACAGACAATGACAAATATGAATGACAGTTAAAACTAGAGATGAGAGACATTTAGTCCATGGTCTACTGTATATTCTACACTGACGCCTGGTGATGTAAGGTAAGCTGTGCGCCACTTTCACCAGACAAACTCCAGCATATAGGTGTTGAATTTGGGTGAAAAACAGTTATGCTGATTCACCGCAGTGGAACAGCTCGAGCCCACCTTCCAGTTGGCGCACACAGTTTTGGCCGAGTTTCTGCAGTCCCGCAGCGTGCTCTTCCAGCAGGGGGAGTCAGACATGCTGGCATCCGGATGATAACCCTCCCTCGTGCACATCCTGAACCACAGAACGCCGTCCTCTGCAAGGACTCTCCATGCCCTGCTCACCTGGGAGGGGATTGGACAGTGTGACGGTGGATTGAGTCAGCATACATTACGAGCTTGCATCACTTGATTTATTTGTGCTTAACGAGCCCGGCCGGCTGCCAAATGGACTCCGCGTGCTGTAGGTCGGCAACACAAAATGTAATTTACTAATCTACACCCATTTGAGTCACATAAGGTATTAAAGCTGTCCTAAGCGAGTCTGCACGTTGGGGGAAGTGCAAGGTAACTGTAATTTAAGGACTTCACTACGAAGAACTCGAAAATCTGAGACCAAAACCAACTGGAGCAGTCTGAAATTGTTGGTCTAAAGTAGTGATTCCCAACCTTTTTGGTTTGTGACCCCTCAGAGTAAAATGAAGCAGTGCCTACTTGCAACCTCTCCTCAAAGGTTGCATAAGTCTATGAGCTGATGATTTGATTTGAATAATTGTGAGAGGACTGTCACTGAAAAGGTAAAACTGTCCAGTATTTCACAAGAAAATAGCGGAAATTTGAGAAATGTGTTTCGTTTTTCTCTACTGTCTTTATCATATCACAAACGCTCAGATTTATCCTGATACCTCTATGGGATTTAGTCTAAAGCAGCTGTTTTAGATTAGGTTGTTTGTCCAACCCTTTCATCAGAATGTCATTTTACAGAAAATAAGGTGAGTGTATGGCTGTTCATTCCTTTCTGTTGCAGCCACTTTTTTATCCTTTCCTTTTATAACGCAAAGCTCTTGCCAGGGATGGCTTTACCGCAGCAGCTTACCTGTGCACATCGGCCAAGCTCAGTGCAGTTGAGATATTGGAATATCTTCAAGGCTAACTCGTACGGCAACTCAATATCAAAGAAGGGAATGTCATTGACTTCATTCTGCAAAAGAGAGAGTTACAACAGACATTATATACTGAGCTAATCCTGGTCAACCACCATCATCATTTCCATCATCATCATCCTCCTCGTACCAGATCCTGAATGAGTTGATTCAGCAGCTCCTCGTCTTTCTTGACCTTTCTCTGAGGCTGCTGCTGTAGAGGTGCACTGCAGACATCAGTCGTGTTATGATACTGCCTCTTCCTCCTGGTTCTCTCCTCCTGAATCCTGCCCAGCAGGGGACTGGTCCTCCCATCCAGCAGACTACGTGCAATGGACACATACTTAGGTTGATCCTCTGACTCTGCTGCAGCTTTTCCTCCTCTTCCTCCTCCTCCTCCTCCACCAACACATCCTTCATCCTCAGTGCAACAACCACACTCTTCTTGAGTGGAAGGACTACAGGCTTTGTTGAGATTTTTTAAGTCCTCAAAATACCTATTTTTCAAGTCTCTCTGGCCTGACTGACCAGGAACATCCCGGGAAGGGGAAGGAGCGCACACAACTCGCTGCTCCTCTTTTTTACTCGTTAATTCTTGTTTCCAACTCTCCCGGAACGCAGCAAGTTCGTCCTCGGCCATAATTCTCAATCATCGTTGACAAAATATAACTTTACAGTGTTATAAAGCGGTGTCGTAGGCATTTGTTAGTTCAACAGACCAGATAAGGGAAGCCATAGCTCGGCACGAACGCAAAACAAGCACATGTCCTTCTCTATAAACAATCCGAGGAGGGACAAGGCGCTGCTGTACAGTTCCGCGCGTTTTTAATTCCGCAGTTTTATTATAGACGTGGCAATTCACAGGGATGATATGTGTTTTTGTTGCCACAACTGGCAATTGTTCTGAATATGAATGCAAATAGTTCATATTCCATGGCTGTGGGATGGTCAGATACAAAATGCATTTTTTTACAGTTAAAAAATAAGAAAAGTGAACACAATGTCCCAGAACACCCTACAACAAAAGACTCCACAGATCAAACCAGACAGGAGGGATTCAAGAGTTAACCATTGCATCTCTCTATTGGGAAAAGATGATGTAAACCCCAAACCATGTGACATTGTAATGAATAATACAGTAGGCTAGAGAGAGAGAGAGAGAGAGAGAGAGAGAGAGAGAGAGAGAGAGAAAGGGAGAGAAGGGGGCAACGCAAACACAGTTAAGGTTTGATGAGAGAAGAGAAGGAGGGTCATTTATCCTCAAGACTTAAAGAGAGGAGACTGGTTGTGCTGTCAGAGAAGATGTGCTGGCTGCCGATAGACCAGCCTTTGCTCCTGCCCGGTGACTCCACCTGCAGTGCCCGCCGACCCTCGCCGTGCTCGGTGGCTCAGCTCCTGGCGTCGCGCCTGCGGAGGATCGGGGACCAGCTGGAGAAAAGCTGGGCGGCCGGGGAGAAGGACAGCGGCTTCAGCTGCGGGGGCAGAGGGACCGTGGTGGTGGTGACCGGGCGGGGCCACTTGAAGAGCTTCCTGTGCACTGCGATACACTTCACCGTGCTCGTGCTGGTCGTCGCGAGGCGACACCTGTAGGGCGCGAGGCGACAACACCAGCAACAGGTGCGTAAACAATGTCACGTCACCTGCGCGAGTGTAGTGTTTAATGTGAGTGAGTTAAGAGAAAATATCTTAGTTACGAGCAAAAATATGTTATATTTTCTGTAAAAGCGTTAATGTAGGCCTCTGTGGAAACATGTTACACGCCAAAAGTGTTGTGTTAAAACTAATTTTGAACACCTGGCTGCATGAGGTTAATTTAATAAAAAAGGTTTAAAGTAATTGCAGGTTATTTTGTGAGACGTAGGTACTTTGGACAGAAGTTTTCTCTTCAGCGCTCGTCTGTAGGTGGAGAAAACTACTTATTCAAGTTTTTTCTTGGTCTTTCAGATGATTTAATAAACTGAAAAAAGTGTGTAAAGGTGTAAAAACAAGGTGCTTTATATCCTCTTGAAATTTGTAGAAATAGAAATGTTTCCACACCAAAACACAGCACGCTTCATAACTGTCAGGGGGAAAAACACCAGACAAACGTCATACAATTACTATAAATTTAGCTATTTAACCAAAACAGGTGCTTTTAATTGCTTTAATTTTACAATTATCAAGCATTCAGTAATTATTCAGCCTGAGTACTTTTTACAATTTAGATTTACTCTCACATTAAAACAGAGAAACATTGAACTCTTTACTTTTATATTAAATGTAACGCCAAACAAAAAACAGTGTCTCAGATTAGCCTAATTATGCACATAAAGCGCAGACAAACTAAGTTCTGTGTGGGTTTAATTCGCATTTAAGGAATGTTTCATGAGGAATAGTAAATGTTTTAAACTGGCACGGTTGAGGTTTTCATCCGTCATCTGTTTGTTTTATCTTTGGTGTGCTGTATATCTTAAAATATCCTAAAGTTTGTTTCTACTTTTGACCAGTTAATGTTGTGATTTTGGCCAGGTTTCTGTTGGAAAAATGTATTGCATCTTCCTGGTTGAAAGGATGAAAACGGTCTGTGTTAGAATTAGAGGTATGCTAAATGCGCAGTAAGAACTACATGGAAATTATAACTATAATAAAATAAAATAAAAATAAGAAACTGATGTATTTGTTTACACCGTTACGAACGGCTGTCTTAATTTTTAAAACAATTGTTTTATGGATGCTTTATGCAAATGAAGTGCATATATTATATCTTACACAGGTGGTGCCTTTAGGACCATGCACGAGGAACGGGCTCACATCATTTGCACTAAAAGCAAGGGATGCAGGATGCGGTCCAGGAGAAGATGTGCAGCGGGTAGAAGACCGACAGAAGAGGAGGTTAAATGTGTTCCAGCGTCGGAACTTTGTGTCTGACTGAACTCCACGTGTCATGAAGACTTACTCAGGCCCGATGTGGATGCACTGAGACTTTCATAACGAGCTGACACACTGAGCCCCAGCAGCCCTGCAGTCAGCCGTCCTGCCCCCTGCGTGACTCTCCGATTCTGTCATCCCAGTTACAAAACGGTGATGTAATCCTCCCCTGGTAGAGTGGAGGGAAAAGCTTACTAATAGGACTCCTTTGAATTTCCCCCTCCCACGATGTGAGTGCATCAGTGAGAAAGGGGTTAAACCGATAAGACCTTAAAATCTAAGGCTACAATTTCTGCAGAAATCTTGAAAAATGCACTGTTTTTAAGCTTCATAATGCACTGTACCTTTTTACATAAGCTATACTGTAAGTGTACACGTCAGTAATGAGAGGATGAATGTTTTTATAGATGTTTTCTACAGTGTTTAGATGATGTTTACACATTCTCCTGTGCTTTAGCATGATCTGTTGGGGGCAGTGTTAAGTGGCTTTTTATCATAAACAAGATACAGGACCTGTGCATAGGAAGCTATGCTGTTAATGCTGTCTGTGATTTCTGGAACTAAGCTTTCTCTGGTATATCAAGTGTAATGTGAGCAGAATTACTGAAACTGTCTTTTATAAAGTGTGTGCTATTTATACTAATTAAATATTTCATATGGATTTTTAGCAGTTAAAATAATAAATTCTCTGCAGGTGTCCTTACAATTAGACAAGAAATACACTTGATAAGGTGAGCTAAAGTGCTTTAATTTACAACTGAAAACCTCTGCAGTACAGTGCATTCTGCATTTAAGTCATACTGTCTATTATGCAACCCAAGAACAAATTATTCTAAAGGAAATTATTCATATTAATAGTCATAGGAAATAAAAACGAACACGATCAGACATGAGCTCCCGTGGTCAATGAAAACGCAAGTGGAAATGTATAGAAAGTCAAATCCTACTGACTTCAATATCTGCACCACACTTGATACAAATCTACAAAATGCTATGCCTGGCTGGCACCATAAACAATTCCACTATGTTCTGTTTACTGTCTGGGTAATTAAAAGTCACACACACCACCTTACGTTCATTACTCAGTATATAACCAAGAACTTTCTTTTTTACCTTCTTAAAGTACACGTTTGAACTGATTTTCTACTTACGACCGTTCTGTGGGACACTTCTTGTTCAGCGTGAGTATCCCATTTTCAAATAAATATTGCAAAAACTAAATACAATTTATGTTAAATACCAACTGTAGAATTAAAGAGATTAATATAGACAATATGCAGTTATGACAAAATTATAAAGAACACAAAAAATGTGCCACATTTACCACAAAGAGCTATGACAATTTCCATTATCACCACACTAAATCAAAGTAACATTCTTTTATCACGTGTTTAGTGTAAAATACAATGTTGTTCACAGTTTACAGCAGTGGCTAAGACTACATGTACACAAAAATGTGACTGTTGCCATAACTGTATGACAACAGTCCAATTGTAAAACTCCAGCTTTATGTTTCTTTTAAGTGTGGTTTGTGCATGTGGCCTCTACCACCAGCTTCATATGATGCTCAACTTGTCTGCACTGAAGATAATGTGATTTACACATGTTCTGTTCTCTTCTTTTCAAATGCCTCTAAAATTAAAGTCCCCTACGTATGTTGTGTTACTGCAATAATGCATACCCTGATTTCAAGCATTACAGTGCTATGGATAAACAGAGAAAGATGACACGCCATTGTCTAACTCGCATTACAGCACAATCACATCTTTCTGGATGCATATGATACGCTGTCAGAGCTCAGTAGATCTGGAAGTGGGCCGAGGTGGTGCCGTCCTTCCAGCACCGCAGGGTCTCGACGACGGTAGAGCGACACAGCGGACATGTTCTCTCCCGGTCGAACCACAGACACAGGCACTCCTCGCAGAAGACGTGCTGCAGAGGAACATAACGTACACATGAACACGTGTTTCGTTTTCCCGACAGAGAAGTAGAAAACGCACAGCTAACATGTCTCTCTAAAATCTGTGGTAAACATTTCTTGCATTTGGCACTCAAAGTTTAAATGTCTTTACAGCCTTGACTCTTATTTACAGATTGTTACTGAGTATGAACGTCACAGGAAATTAAAGATCCACCCTGCAGGGGCGTCTTGTGTCTATGAGCGCTGTACAGTAGCTGATACTGACCTTTGACCTCCCTTCAAGGACCACTTATATTATCAAATAATAACAGTAGCAGCATACAATGGTAAAACACAAGTAAACTGTTTCTTTCCCATTTAGACTTAAAGAGAAAAATACTTCTCACCTTGCTGCGGTGACATTGAATCTACTTTAGGGTGAGTCAGTACTGTAACATCACTGTTAGGTGTGGTGATAAGTGCAGGACAACACCCATCACCCACCCAACACCCATCACTGATGCTGGCTGTGGTCAGAGGTTCAGCAAACTTTCAACCAGAGGGGGCAGTAAAACTCTGCTTTTCAGCCTAGTTTCCTAGTTTAAATTTAAAGTGTAATTAATGTATAATGTTTAACCTTCTTCTTACTTGTTTACTGAGTCCTTACCTGACAGAGAAGGGCTATGGGGTCTCTGAAATCGGCCTGACAAATAGCACAGACATCGCCCGCCTCGCTGCACTGCTGACTGCCTGCCCTCACTCCATAACTCTGGATGAGACAAAAAAAAAAAAAAAGGATTAAACTCTACTCTTCTAGATTTATTCTGAACTCTCAATGCAAAGGTGAGCATATCTGTGTGTGTGTGTGTGTTTACTGATATGTGGAAAAAAAGTAAAATTAGTCTGAATCTGACCTGGGAGCTGCAGAGCATGACCAAGGCCTTGCGTATGGCAGACACGCGTCCACAGATGTCAAAGGACTGCAAAACAATAAATATGAAGCACAATGAGTATTTTTGTTTGTTTTTTTTTTACAAGAAAGACAATTACAACTACCCACAAGCCTTCCTATTTTAGCTATTCAGACTTTCTTTTACTCTTTCCTAAACGTTTGTTAACAAGACTAACAGTCTACAGCCATGCTAGCAGCTCTGTGATGCTGTGTTTAGGCACAGTGGTGTTTTGAGTGAAATGCTACCATCAGCATGCTAACAACACAAAGGAATGTCATTGATTTTGCAGGTAAGTATTGGACACTTTAGACCTGATAATGGGGCTAGATGAAAAAGTTAAGGGATCACCAAAGTGATTACAATTTATCCTGAGGGCAACATGAAGAACAACTGTACCAAATGTCACAGAAATCCATCCAACAGTTGTTGAGGCATTTTACACAAAATCACAAATGTCAAACTCAGGGTGGTGCTAGATGAAAAGTCAGGGACTTAAGTAGTGGACCTCTCCAAGCGACTGGTTACGCATTCTTAATTTCTGGTTTCTGGTATTCATATCCAAATTGTTCCTGTTACCTTAAAGCAGGAACTGGAAAATTACAACTTCCTCCAACTACAGCTTCCCTGTCTGAAGATTCAAACTGCTTAGCTTTTGCTCTCAAGTCTGTTTCTCTAAATGTTATCCAACTGTTTCCACTTTGTGACAAAACAGTATGACAACAGTGAATCAACCACTGATGCACATCATGCACATCAGCATACCCTAATATTGACACACTGCTAATATTGACTGATATTGGGAAACTCCAGAGTGCTGCACCTCAGCACACTCACCCAGGAAACTGTCCACCCAATTTAGCTGAACAAGCCCATCATTAGTAACTACATCCGGTGAATCACTGCTGTATTAAAAGGCTGGACTATAATTGTTAACACACAGTACTCAACACGACAGTGACAACCACACTGTGTACATAATTCATAACTGAGTTGGTTCCACTTAGTTTCACTATTTCACCTACCCATTTGATTTCGTGATTGAGTTGAAACTGACTCAGGCTCTAAAAATCTTATTTCCTATAAGTTCACAAGTTCCTTTATGTAACTTCTCAAAAACTGACCTTGCTGTGGCCTCTAACTGTGGGATTCCTGTCTCCTTCACTCTTCCCCTTCTACAGGTCCCAGAGCTGAGGTGACTTCTCATCCATTCGACATCCATTCTTATTCTAAAACTATTGCTGCCCATTTGATGTCCCACAACCTACTGTGTTTAAAATCCAGGCCCAAACTTCTTTCCAATCCAAGAGAAGAATAACAATGACCTGTGAAGAGTGTAATTTGGTGGATATCATTTTTGCCAGCTCTTTTGGAAGAGACAGTGCCAATATTTATCTGGAAAACTAATGGCTGGATTTCCATGAACTTTGTGGATACTCATGGTCCCCAACAGATGAATCAAAATGTTACTGATGACCCCCTGAGTTATACTCAATCACAATCAAATTTTGTTTTTTAACATGTACACAAGACCAACACTAAGAATCTACAGCCACGCTAGCGGCTCTTCAAGACTGCACTTAGGCACAACTGTGGTTTGAGCTAAATGCTAACATCAGCATGCTAACATGCTCAAAATGACAATGCTAACATGCAGATGTTTAGAAGATATAATGTTTACCATGTTCACCATAGTTTAGCATGTTAGCATGCTAACATTGGCTAATTAGCAATAAAGACAAAGTACAGCTGAGACTGATGGGAATGTCATTAGTTTTGCAGGTATTTGATCATAAACCAAAGTATTGGGCAAATTAAAATTCAGACCTGATGATGGCACTAGATGAAAAGTCAGGGGATCACCAAAAACATTAGGATTCATCTTCTGAGAACCATGAATGTCTGTACAGAATTTCATGGCAAACAACTGACCAGCTGACACTGTCATTCCTAGAGCCACGTCACTAGCATGCCTAAAAATCTAAAACTAAGGTACCCCAGAGGATGAACCCTAATCATTTTTAATACCCTGTTGTATTGAGGTAGCAATATTCATATTTTAGGCACCTTCACTTGCTTTTCTTTTTCCTTTGCTGAGCTCTTTTGTTCACAGGAGTATTTCCTCCATCTGTTGTCAGACCCTTGTACATCTTATTAATGACTGCTTGCAATGTTTCTGATGTAGGAATCAAAATTGTGTGTAGTCCATACTTGCATGAATAGTAAGTCTTAAAAATAAAGTACAAAAACAATATTGATCTTGGCTAAATAATTTGCTACCCCGCACTGATTACCTTGCAAAGGCTGTAGATGATGATGAGTGTGGCTCCCAGGAAGTAACTGTTGGAGGGGTCTTCTCCCATGATGTATTTGTACCACAGCTGGATTGGCACCAGGGCCCTAAACAGCTGGCTCAGCTCCTCGATCAGCAGGTAGAACTTACCCTGGACAAACACACAAAATTACAAACTACAATAGTAGAGGAGGCCTCTAAGATGCTTCAATCAAACTTTATGTCCGTATGGAGGTGGCAGTGACTGTGAATGTGCAGACTTAATAGTTTACTCTTTAGAATGGGAGTGTTTCTGAAGACGAAACAACAAAACAAAAGGGACCTTAGCAGTCTTAACCCAAGTTTTAACTAAAGGAATAAAAACTAAATTCAGACAATATGTATTCTTCCTTTGATCCACTCACTAACTGTCCAAAAAGCAGAAAGAGCTCAACAGCTTCGGGGCACTCTTCTATCTAGTCAAGAGCAGTGCGGTATTAAAAGCTTAAAACAGCATGCCTCCAGCCCAAACATGGCTGCTGTCCAGAGCTCCGCAGTTTCACAGCAGTACAGGCAATTTCCCCACACTGCAAGGGAAACTGGCAACGGCTCTTTCCACCTGCTACCCAGTACCCACATTAAACCCAGCCCTACGGGGGCTTGCTAGCTGCCTTTAAAAAAGGACCTCCCCTCCCCTAAAAAAATCACAGAGAAGAAATGAACTTCTGACTAAGTCCCCACTGCCACAAAGTGCGTTAAGTGAATTGGGGACAGTTAAAAACAGAGGCGACCAAAATGACGGCAGACTTGATTCCCCGATGGCCCCCGTGGCATCCCAGCTTGCATAATGACTTCCTGGATGTTAGTTGACAAAGATTGATGACTGTGGGTAAAGGGCCACAAGCAGCCAGGTTGGTAGGGGAGAAAGACCTCTGCCAGTGGCTAATTCATCTTCCTTATTGTCCCCTCAGCCTCGTATCCCACAGTGCCCATCACGCCCACGCAAAAACTGTCAAATCTAAAGTTTGGACAGAAGCCAAGGAGTTTGAGTAAGCTCTACTGCAGGCCTTGTTTGAGTAGTTTCCTGCTTGGTTTCATTACTGAAAGTCTGATCTCTTTATCCACTCCACAACTGCACACAGGTACAGACACATAAATACATAACTTTACATTTTAATCTGCAAGACTGTTATTATTACATTTTTATTTATTTACTTTGGGGGTAATTGGGTGGGGGAAATATTTGGTTTTAAATTGTTATGGCTACAATTATTTTCTGACACATTAATTATTAGTCAACCAAACCGTGGGGCCAGTACTGTCACATCTTTTTCTATGGACTACCTTTTAAAGGTTATAAACAAACAAAAGTTAAGTTTACATTTCCTGTTTCTCATCAGAACACATTTTATGCGTCTTTATGGCCTAACAAGTGCGTTGAGTGCAATTCCTTCCACAAAAAACAATTGCAAAGCCTTTTTTGAAAGATCTTAAATCATGCATTGTGTACATGTTTGCTTGCTAGTAGTCTTCTTCTTCACTGCTTTTGCTAGCGCACTGCTACGATTGTTGGCGCTTTCCTGCCACCAACTGTTGATCAGTGGAACCATGCTTGTGCACGTTACAAACAAAACAGGGACCCACTACATTGCTCCATAGCGCTACTAGTTGTCAAAAACTCCACAGGGTACTTTAAAGTTTTAGTTTCAGCTGGTACTGATCCTTTCTTTGCCCCTTTATCCATCCTGCACCAGGTTCTTCTTTTATTTATTCCAAACAAGCCATTCAAATTTGACTTTAATGATACAATCAATTCAATAGGTTATGAAGTAAAAATGCCACACATTCATTGGTTCCATGATTTGTTCCCTTCTCGGATTTATATTGTTGTAAATTGAATATATTTGGGTTTTGGACGGTTGGTCAAAAAAAAGAAGCAAATTTAAGATTGGACTACCTTGGACTCTCAGGGCTTGTGATTTTTTCACTCTTTTACAACATTTTATAAACAATTATTCAGTTCATCAACATTTTAAAAACAAAAAAACTAATCAGTTATAATAATAAATAAATAAAAAAGAAGCATTTCGCTCGGCTGCAGAAAGTCTTAAACTTTAAATCTTGCTCGAGCCCAACAGAACAGACATGTAGAGCAACACCAACAGAGCAAAAAATAAACCACAGATCGATATTAAGGAGACCAAATTTAGGAACCACTGCAGGTGCCAAAAGACACCTCTTGCACAACAATGAAAATACTTGCACACTTGGGCAACAGGCAATTAACAGGATTCATACACAAGCAGTAGATATGAGCCCTGTAAGCCTTTAAAACAAAGCCGTCATGGAACTTCTGCATGACTTGTGCAGACTTGCGCTGACTGTAGTGATTATGTAGGATCATTAGTGTGTCCGCGGTTGGTTGCAGTAATGAAGTAGACAGGCTGATTACGTGACTTCATGGAGTTCTGAACAGTCCGCACTGTTCGGCCTCTATAAACTAGTGGAAGACAGTGGTGATATAATGTGGGATTAGCTAAAACTAAACATGTGTCCCAACAAAGCTGTCATAGTATATTTGTGTGTGTGTGTGTGTGTGTGTGTGTGTGTGTGTGTGTGTGTGTGTGTGTGTGTGTGTGTGTGTGTGTGTGTGTGTGGAGGGTACAGGTAATGGTCCAGCTCCAGGGAGGGATGACCTCACCCGTGCAACCCCCTCGAGGGCAAATGAGCTCAGTTGCTGGCTGCCGTGGTTCTGATAGGCCTGTAGGTCTGTTTATCAGTGGAAAATTTAATCCTAATACTTTGTAAACCCCCCTCCTCCTCCCGCCATCCAACACACAAACACACACCAGGAATATGAGCTGCACCTGTATGGAAATCAAAGTCTACGTGTGTGTGTGTGTGTAAGTGTGTTTGCAGTCATATTCTGTTGCCTCAAGTCAGACTAACCACGCACACAGACACCTAAGGAGTACCATTTAAAACCTTATGAATACAAAACAGTTTCACACTGTGACCCTTTAGCACTTTCATCACTCTGTGGAGTATTTCAGTTCAGTTCAGCAAATCCTCTTTTTTTTTCTTTTTTAAATTATCAACCAAGTTTCACAACTCTGACAGTGAACTTCCTGTAACTCAATGATTGTCTACGCCATGTTACGGATAAGCATGAATACGGCAGTCTACCAGAAACTTAAACTCAGAGTAGATGCCTTTTAAGCGTGCCATACAAGGTCTCCCTGGTCTACACGTTCAGTAATGTGTTTTAAAAGAACAAATCCACCCCTGCATGCTCTCATGGTGTTGCTGCTTTTACTGTGAAGCAGCTGCAAGAAGTCGAGATGAGAGATAACCTCATTTAGGTTAGTTAGGTTTTAAACCAGGGTTAAAAGCTGCTCTAAATCTTCATTTGGGCTTTGTTTTTTCAAATATCAAATATACAGAAGTTTGACATGAACTAGTTGGGCAAAAAGCTGCAAGCATTTATTGCAGTTTGGGCAAACGTCAAATGCACATAATTAAGGCTGCAATTAACATATATTTCTATTATGAATTAATATAATAATTATTATTTAAATTGTTTAATCGTTCATCTTTAAACTCACTTTCAGAGAGCACAAGGTGATGTCTTGGGCTGTATGTTTTGTCCAACTGTTATGAGTCCAAAACTCAAAGAAATTCTCTTTACGGTGATATAAAACAGAGGAAAGACGCAAATCCTCACATTAAAGGAAGCAATACACATAGGCTAATCAAGGGAAAAAATGCCATTATAACTGTATGTTGAGAATATTACATTTACGGTTATACATGTTACAGTTATCATTTATGGATATAGTGTAAACTGTAAGTGTGTCCCATGAAAAAGATTAAAATTAATGAATAAAAGTCAAATTTTCTGGGTCAGAGGAATAAATGTGGATTTCTCACCCTGGATTTGAAGGCCAGGAGAATCTTGGGCAAAAAGAGGACAAAGCACTTCAGGCCGATAGTGAAGTACTTAAGGACAAAGTCAGTGATGCCCACTGCCCAGATCAGATCAAAGAAGTCAAAGCTGTTGAGGTTGGGCTTGGCAAATATGAGGCTGGAAGAAAAAGAAAACAACATCTTGACGACTTGTCGTAGGGAGCTCTGGTGTTTTCAATGGTAGAATGACAAGCAACAGCGAGGCAAATGTTTAACATAATGTAAGAAACTCGCTGGAAACAAAATAATGGAAAAAAAAACAAACAAACCACAAAATACTCACAGGACAAGACCAGACAAGCACAGGAGCACTCCCTAAAGAAAATGGAAGTAAAAATAAAATGGCTTACACAACACAAGATGAATGAAAACTAAATATATAAAGAAAATCCAAAAACACAAGATGGCAGGCAAAGAAACAGGCAGCTACTGTAAAAATACCTGGTTGTACACTACCTGTTGTGCAGCTCCTCATGACTAAACGTGTAGAAGATATACACTATATTGCCTGCAAGGAACGTGACGATCCACAGAGCAACAAATACAGAACGTTCCTCCTGGTAACATAAAAAGAGACACAGAAAGCGATTTTAGAAACATTACGATACATTTCTTTACATCTAAAATTGTAATTCAACACCATTTTTTTTGCAATAATTAACAGAATGTCAGGTGCATTATTAGTCCATCTGACTGTGAGCTTGTGTGTACATGTCCACTTCTCTTTGCTGTGGATGCTCTGGGTTGTTAAATATTTTCACTAACACACAACATCCGTTTTTCTTTATTTACATCTTAAGTAGGAATAAATGGGCTTTGGGTTGAGAGCCACAGACAGGGTAGGGAAGTTGGAAAGTACTGACAGACTAAAACATTGGTGGTTTTGGTCTTTTCACGGGATTTGTTGACAATGAGAAAAACATAAAATAACACCTGGCTTATCCTTGAGTATAGGCATGTGTGAAAAGCTTAGCATGAATTTGATCTAAGACTAAGTGTATGTCAGTATCAGCATTGGTTTAAGCTAACAGTCGAAAATATCAGATGTTGTCATTTAAAAAAAAAAACAGTATCGGCACAGCAGTTAATATACTGTAGTTGTTTTTTTTTACCCGTAATGACACTTGGTGCCTAAACGTGGAATTGGCGTAGGCGAATGTGCAGGCCATGCCCACACACACAGCAATACCTGCAGGAGAGAGGTGCAACATCATCACTAAACCAGACCATATGCTGCTAATGATTCTTTGTTGTAAACAGTGAACTATTAGACACTGTTAGCAGAACTATTACTCCACAAGTTGGTGTACCTAGCTTATGCTGAAAGCAGACTTTAGCCAGCAGAATGAGGATGAAGGGGAAGCCCCTCTGCAGCCATGTGACTACTGCCTTCAGCTCAGACAGGGCTGGGGCTGGGGTGGACGGGTCTTCCTGGGCCTCCTCCCTGGAGCTGTGCCTCTCCGAGGCGGCTGCCGTGGTGGCCTGCTGGAGCAGAGAGGAGGTCCTGTGCTGCAGGGGCTGGTGGTGGAAGTGGTGGTGGTGGTGGTGGTGGTGGTGCGGGGGTGGCCGAGAGAGAAAAGGTCCACCATCCGTGCGGTGGGGGCCCCCTTCTTCTCTGGACGATGCAGTCATCTGGATAAAAACTTCAGGGGGAGAGCCCAGGACTAAGCCGGCTGCCTGGAATTGGGCAGAGGAGACAGAGCCGGAGGGGACACCCACCAGGCCGGAGAAGATCTGCTGGGGTGAGGCGGGTGAGTCGGGCTTCAGGCAGTCAAACACACCACCCTCATCTAGGCTACTCTCTGATCCCAGAGTTTGGCTTCGGCTCCTGGGTGGGAAAAAAGAAAACATTAGCCTGGAAGATGGCTGTGCTTTATTTTTCATATTCTACATAGTATATTCTTTTAAGATGTAATATGTTGTTGATATGTAAAGGGATCTGTAAATTTGACAGGATTATGTCTCTGTATGGGTAAGGAAGGCTAGTTTCTTTAGAGATACCTCTGCTACAACCTACTTCTACACAGTTGTAAATGAGAACACTGAGCTATATTGTGTCAACACATGACATGCCCTACGTGGCCAAAAGTACGTGGACACCCTAACATTAAACCCATAAATAATTGTTGGTCATCTCATTCCAAAACTATGGGCATTACTCTGCTGCTATAAAAGCATCATGTGCCGGGAAGGCTCCATTCTTCTGGAGAGCATGTGGAATCTGGCTGCAGGGATCTGATCTGTGGAAATATTGCATTTAAACATTGGTTTTGCTGCAGGCAAACATTTAATTATTGCAGGGAGACGGTAGACATCTGTGGGTCTTTTCCCCTTAGGTTTACGTTGGGAGCACTTTGTGCCAGATTCACAGTCAGAAATGGGGTTAGCACACTATTGTCTAAAATGTCTGTGTAAGCTGTAGAATTATGATTTACCTTAACTGGAACTAAGAGGCCTTGCCAAAACCATAATAAACAGCCCCAGACTGTATGTATGTGGACCCCCCTGTCCTGTAATGTAATGTAAGAAGACAATACACAAATAAAGGGCTTGCAGCAGCAGCTGTGTTGCTTCTGAGAGCTATTCTTCCCACCTTTCAGAGGGCATGCCATCCGTGTTGCTGCTGTGTCTCCTCTGCATGGCATATCGCTCATCACCACATGGCCCAGCCCTGAAAATGCAAATCAACATCAACTATGTCTGACTGACAGAGACGCGGGCTTTACAGCTTATATCTTCAGCTAGTCTGCTTTGTGTGTGTTTCACGCGTCAGACAGTAAGCTGCATAACAATGTAGACGACTTTACCTGAATTAGTTCAGTGAATTGCCCTTCAGCTCTTGCCATATTTAGATTCAGGTTCGCTAGGTTGATGTTGCTGCAAAAGAAGATGCTCCGATGGTCCAGCTCGAAAAACTTCCTGTATGGCGTCACTAGGGCGCCTATCAACCAATCAGCGTCCTCCTTCCCACCACACCACATCCGTGTTGGAAATTTGTTTTGCTTATGGTGGATGTCAGATTTCTCTGGATAAATACCACAGTTGCTGCTTGTCAGACGTAATGTTTGATATTAGAGAATCGTTTTCTTAAAAGGAGACGAAACTCCGTCATACTATATCAGTACTTTTTTTTACCATCAGTGTCTGGCTTATCTAAGACAGAAAGCTAATGCTAACGACAGCTAGCTAGCAGGCTAACAAAGCAGGCTTTTATGATGAAACACGGTTAGCTTGCGTGCCCACCACTAAACTGTTTTGAGCTGTGTCAGACCATAATTCATTTTTATAGTCATTGTCCGTTTAGCGTAAATGTCAGTAACTTAAACCTGCAACATGGGTTAGCTAATGCCACTGTGTTGACTCTGAAAATAAAACGTCTTCACTTTTTGGTGCTTATGTAACGTTATTCATCACATTTGCTGTCTGATAAAGCTAGCTAACGTCAGTTTACAGGGTCAGTTTTGCTCGGGTTTTACAGTTTTTGAGACGGTCATTATCACGGTGTGACACATCATTACATACTCCTGAGAAATACGTCAGTCGGGGGAATTGATACCCGTGGAGGGTTGATGTTTAGGACTGTCACTGTCACCGGCATCTCCCCAAGAAAGCCATGCTATGATGGTGCTACGGCGGTTACTGAGAAAGCGCTGGGTGCTGGGAGTAGTCTTCGGACTGTCTCTCATCTACTTTCTCACCAGCACACTCAAACAGGTAACAGAAATTCACACTACACTAAAGCAAATTCTGCACCAGGGGTGGGCTAACTGGATAAGATCCTTTGTATATGTACATTGTTTAGAAATTCTATTGAAAAGCATTTTATTGGTGAAATACCCAAATAGGAATGTCTGTTTTTGGATCATACAAGAAATTGCCTGTCAAATCAAGGTGCTCCTGCAAAAATCTTACCAATAAACCCAATATTGCCCTAAAGCAGTCCTGCTCATTAACTTGTAATATTGTCCTCAAAGGCTTAATACATGGAATATTAAAGGGATAGCTACCTTTTATATAAATGATATAGCAAAATCTCTATTTGTAGTTTTATTGTAGGGCTGGCTATTAAACTGACAAATGTTGCTGGCCTTGAATGGGCAGGTAGATCTGCTGTCTTGTTTACTTATTTTTTTTAGCAGACAGATTCTGATTTTAGGGCTTCAACTAATGTTTTCATTATGGATTGGTCACTGTGGGCTCTGGGAAGCTGTGATGGGAAATTTCCACTTTTTTTTTTTTTTACATTTTATAGTAAAAACAATCGATTAATCAAGGAATAATAAATCAATAATGAAAATAATTGTGAGTTACAGCCCCAGTAAAATGGTAATAGTAGGTGTATAGGTATATAGTGTTTTTTACAATTTGCCTGTCATTCACACACACACACTTGCACCGATGGTGGAACCAGTGAATTTTCTTGATTTTTGCTTAAAAAACGATTCATAGATTATCTACATTATTTCAGATCAATTTTTTTCTCCATTGACTTGTCGTCTAATTGGCTCAGTTCTATTGGATTCAAATCTGCAATTTGCCACTTTTAGACTGCACTTATTTAGGCAAAGGCCTTGTACAGCTGCTTTGTTAAGACAACATTTGTTCAATGGAAAAGGGTTATAAAGAAATAAGATCAGGTATCAGCACTATTATCTGAAAAATTCCAGACAAACTATATTTTCTATTTTTTATATCATCATATTGTCTGACCCTTTTCTAAACTTTGTTAAGTTGTTCTTTGATGGCATTTCATGACCTTCTCCCGTGTGAATTTTGCAGGAGGAGCGGACCATACGGGACCGCACACTCTTAGAGGTTAGAGATTCAGACCATCGCATCCCCTGGAAAGTCCGTTTCAACCTGGGCAACAGCAGCCGACAGATCACTCAGTGCAGAAACTCCATCCAAGGCAGGACACTGCTC
The DNA here is from genome assembly GCA_008360985.2 of Macquaria ambigua. Lineage (NCBI taxonomy): Eukaryota > Metazoa > Chordata > Actinopteri > Centrarchiformes > Percichthyidae > Macquaria > Macquaria ambigua. The sequence goes on from VMKM01000134.1 coordinate 508,794, forward strand.
ACAGATGAACTCGGTGAGCAATGCAGCCATTACTCACTGCCATACAGTGATGATAACACGACAGCTCAACGAGACTGTTTTGTTGCCTTTAATCAATGTATATGCTTATCTGTGTTAATGTTTTACAGGCTATGTCTGCGAGAGAAAGGACTTGCTGGTTAACGGCTGCTGTAACGTCAATGCTCCCAGCAGCAGACAGTACATTTGTAAAAGCTGCCTGGCCAACGGCTGCTGTAGCATCTATGAGTATTGCGTGTCTTGCTGCCTCCAACCTGATAAGGTAATCTGTCACATCAAGGATGTTCAGGGGCTTGGGTTGTTCCTGTCATCAGAAAATGCTCAACGGTCCACATGCTGCATCTTGCGAGATTGCTGCATGCATACATTTTAATGGATGATCCTGAAATGCAAGAATTCAAATACTATACGTCTCAAAGTTGAATATTGATTTAGCAATATTATACATAGCACTGACCATGAGGGTTAGGAAAAAGAACAGGTTGAACAGATAGAAATCTGCACTTGTGTGTTTTACACATGCTCACTCTCTTATCTGTGTGCTCTTCTTCAGCAACCTCTCCTTGAGCGCTTCCTAAATCGTGCCGCTGAAGGTTTCCAGAATCTCTTTACTGCTGTGGAGGATCATTTTGAGCTGTGCCTGGCCAAGTGTAGGACCTCTTCACAAGTATGTCATGAGATGGATAGAAATAAAAACTCTTGACAGACCACAATCCTAACTTTCAAAATACAGAAACAGTCTAAAACCTAAAATCTAAATGTCAGTCTAAAATCTGTTCCATTACTGTAGTCATTTTGAAACATGATTAGTGAAAATGGATGTTTCACACACACAACCGTACCTCCCACCTATCTCTTAAGATAGAAGATACCCATTAAAAGTAAATATTTCACTCAGCTGTGAAAACTAGATGGAAGATATGCACAACTTTCTTTAATGCATCACTATGACTCATTGCAATTGTCTGGCCCAAAAAAAAAGCAAGTTAGCTGTTCTCTTTATGAATATTATCAATCTGGTTTTATATCATACATGGATTCTCTAAGAGATAAGAATATATGTTCACATTCATTTTGCACTGTCTCTGACCTTTGCTCTCCCCAATATTAATTGTTTTATTTTTTTACATTCTTAGTGTAACTTTCAAAAATCCCCCACCCATGAATGAATAATATGATTAACTTGTTTATTTTTTTCCCCCTTTCATGCAGAGTGTTCAACATGAGAACACCTACCGAAACCCTCAAGCAAAGTACTGCTACGGAGAGAGTCCTCCAGAGCTCCTTCCTGTGTGAGCGCTTGAAGCGGGCTTTAGGAAGTACAGGAACAGCAGTGGGCCAATAAAACGTCTCCGTTTGGACACCTAAGGGTGCTTGGAGAAGAGACTCTGCAAAATTAACTTCTGTCTGGGACATTTTTGTATTATAGTGGCAAAGAGATGGCGACATCCAAGACCAACCTCAAAATGGACAAATGCTGTATGTGATTTGATTATTTACACTTCATAAGTGCATAGAACGCTTCATACATTCATCCGTGATGATCATCAGGTCTACATAGCAGGCAGCTCATTCATCAGAATCCACTTCAAACCAGTTCATGTCATAAAATAGGCTTAAGGTAACAGCTGTTTCCTGTTTTGTTGACTATTTTAAAAATAGCAAAGAATGTGTCGTTACTTCTGTGTATAGTGCATGCATATGAAACTGCTATTTAATAAAAGTGACTGTGAAATGAAATTGGGTTACAGTTTATGCTTTTCATGAATGGCGACATTCATGCCTTTGATATTTGTATAAACTGTTGTCTTACAGGTGTAAAAGGCAGTTCAACACTGGACGTGTGTGTGTAGTTCATCCAAAACAAGGGTGATAGGCACGGTAACATTTTTAAAGCTACCTAAGGTCCAAAGAAAATCATGTATTTTAAAGCTTGTTAAAGAAAATGTATGGGTTTAATGTACTAGAGAAAAGGAAAGAAGTACTGCATCATCAAGCAGTGCCAAGTGAATTTGAAACCGTCACCATTTTCTTTTATTAGCCAAAATGAGCATTATATTAATGGAAATAGTTCACAAACAGCAAGTACAGTTAAAGCATTTCAAAAGCTGTATTTTGTAAAAAAAAAAAATGTGTAGGAAAGTGTGTACAATTATTAGAAAATGTCCATGTTCTCAAAATGATGGAAAATTTCAGGAAATGTTCAACATCATGTAGACTTGAAGCTAATTCAGACCAACGAAACATTGGAACTTCTATTGAATATTAATTGATCAATTAATTTGAGGAGGACGAGGCCCACATTAATCTTTGTTACAACAGTGTTGTTGTTCTCCCGCATTGCTTTGATGGGAGTTTGACAGACTTATCTGTTTACCATGTACTGTCCATCTGTCCACACATTTAGTGATTGGAGTCCAAACTGGTGGCTCTCTGAAGGTGATTCTTATCAGCTTCTCTTTCTACCTCAGGCAACGAAGCCCGCTCACAAGGGATAGATGGCCAGAGCAAAACAATTAATCATTGTGAAGGCTGGGAAAACAAACTGTCGTAATTAAGAAATGTATTAGAGCCCCTTTTCATTTGCCTCTTTGGCAAGTTGATTAATTACTGTCGCATGGGAACGATGTCACTTGCTGAAAAGTATCAAGTTTATTTGAACAAAGCCATTCATGATATAGCTTTTAGAGGAATAATTTTGGGAAATACACTTGCTATCTTGCCGAGAGTTTGATGAGAAGATTGATGATGCTAGCAGCTGATGAGCTTAGCTTAGCATAAAGACTGGACTGTTACTTGGTTTAAACAAACAAGATATTAATGTGTTAATTGGTGAGCTTTATGTGCTGGCAGATGGATTTTTTTCCAGTCTTTATGCTAAGCTAAGCTAACCGGCTGCTAGCTGTAGCCTCATATTTACCAGACAGATGTGAGAGTGCTATTGATCTTCTAATCTAACCCTCAGCAAGAAAGCAAATATGCCTATTTCTCAAAATGTCACACTACTATAAACATACTTTATAAATAACTAAAAGAATTGCGATTTAATCTGCTATTTTATCTACTTGTGTGTAAATAAATACCTCTTGTAGAAAATTACATTCATTCCATACAGAGTATGAAAAGTGAGACAAGTTTTAAATGTTCCAAATGCATGTCAACATGCTGTATACATTACAAATAAGCATTAACAAATTGTGAAAAAATCCTTCACTATTCAAAACAAGCTGCCATAAACTGTAACCATGTCTGCGTCACAAACTGAGATCAGCTTGTGTTCAAAAATTACAAGAGGTATCCACTCCCCTCCAAGTATTTGTGATGTTTTGCCTCAGTAACTCTATGTTTTATCTGTTTCTTTTTTTTTTGGACCTCAAGCTTACGCTCCAGCCAGTTCAGATAGACCTTGGCTGTCTTCAGCAGAGTGTGACTCCACTGCTTCCTCTCAAACACATGCTTGGGCATTGTTGGCGGGGATGGCTTCGGAGAGCATTCCCCACCGAGAATGTCCTTCACACACGCTGCGAGCCTGTTGACCGTGGAGATGGTGTTCCTGAGCATCTTGTGAAGTGAGAAATCTTCAGGATTCAGGTTCTTCCACTGGTCCTCCAGGACCTTCTCCAGGCCTTGAGCCATGAAGAGGAGGCTGCATTGAACTTTTGACCCATCGAGAGAAGCGTCCTTGTGGACCTGGAGCTCAGGGAAGCCTGGGGACCAAATGCCAAGGTTCTTCCCATTGGCCTCGTCCTGTGACAGAAGACCAACAGTGACTCATGAAATGTCAAGTCTTAATCTCACTGTAACCCAAATATGCAACACAAATCTCTGAAACTCTGTCTCTATGTCACACAAGACATCTCAGCATGGAGCTACGCCACACCCACGCAAGAAATGTGTGTGTAGATTTAATTAAAGATGTGGTTTTAAAAGCAAACATTAATGCTTACTGGTGCATGTCAATGTACCAATGTCACCAAGACAAAAGGACACATTTTGGAGATCAAAGCATTAACACAGGCAAGAGTGCTGACTAAAGGCAAATTGTCTTGCCACAAAAGGCGCATCCAACACACTGACGCTCATGAGAAGCTCATGGAATTGAATATTCATATAGTACAGTCATTTGAAATAGATGCTTATGCACTGGCAGCTATGTCATTACAAATAAGTAAAACATGCAACAACAAAAAAAAAAAAAGCCAAAAGACACCCATAAATGAGCTCATCCAACTATATTATAAATAATGTAGGAAAGTAACTAAGTACATGTACTCAAGTACTGTATGAAGTTCAATTTTGAGACTTTTTATTTTATTTTATGCTACTTTATACTTATATTCCAGCACAAATAGGGAAATGCTGTACTTTTAATTAATTGACTTACATTTACTACATTTCAGTCATCAGTACAATTTTTAATGCAGAACCTACTTTACTTAATATGGACATTTTGCTCTAAATACCGCTGCCTGCATGCCTGCATGTCTGCACAGTGACTGAGAGCTGCTTCACAGAAACAGCTTTGAAAGAAGACTTTCTCTGTGCTCATCATCCTGCTACTGAAATTGAAAATGACCAAACTTGAGGCCGAAATTCCACCGTGATGAAGGCCGTGACACACACACACACACACACACACACACTACCTTCAGACATACTGTAGAGACACACAGTATTATGTTACTTACAAAACTTGTCAAGCTCAAATTAACTAGACTTTCGGTGAGGGCCGTCAGCTCTTTCAGCCTGCATGAAACACCAGCAGCATGTTTCTTTGGTGCATGTCCTGCATCCAAGCTTTGCATCAGGATCACCATCCAGGCACACGCCACTTTCAGAGAACCTGCAAAATGCAAGTGCACAATCACAACTTTTTAAATCCATCACGTGAATTTGAAAGTTTGAAAGAATGGCTTCTGACCCACTTTGATTAATGAATGAAGAAAGTGAGTTACATGGCATACTGTACCTGCTCTGTATCCCATTCTGATTCTGCTCAAATGTTCAAATATGACAAGGAGGACTGATTCCTATAGTAATGCAATCTCAGTCACACAAGATCATTTTTATATTTGCACAGCTCTCAAAGGAGGCGTGTGAAAGGAGGGCTGAAGATAAACTTCCCCTATCTTTACCGTATCCTTTGATGAAAAAAGTAAAGTGGCAAACCAAACAAGACTGGGTTCTTTTGACAGGTCAACACCTTGCACAGTGCTCACTGTCACTTCCACTTAAGGAAATGCTGCAAATTACTGAAGATGAAGATCTGTTTGCATTGGAAATGAGTAAACCTTCATGACAGTTGTGTTAACAAATACACAACTGTCATGAAGGTTTACTCATTTCCAATGCAAAAACTATCTTAGGCATTCTGCAAATGACTGAAATAGAGAAATCAGTTGGTTCACTGGGTCAAATTTAAGTAAATGATGCTCCAGAACTTGGTTTTGGCTTGTAGATAGGGAAGACACAGGTCCTTTATCACTGGCTTTTATTTTTCCTTGCATGATCTACACACGACAGTGAATTTGTATGTCATATGAGCAGTTATTTTTACTCTGGACCCAACACCAAAAATAAACAACCATCTCATCTTTAAGTCATTTTTTTAAACACTTTCTCTGACAAACAACATTCTTTGGTGCACGTCAGTTGTTTATCACATACTTTTGTGATGACATATTTACTTTATGATTGATTCATTCCTTCTCTTATCCACATCACGCAATACTTCCTGTGCGTAGATGTGACGCTAACCACAACTCGACAATATCCTTTCATGTCAACCTGGTTCAGTCCAGTTTAACCCTCCACCTACATTTTCTAACTCTACATGACTGGTTTGATTTGCTTGATATTACAGGGGGTAGCAAAGGTAATAAGCGGTCCAATCCTTAGCATAAATTTTAGTCAAGCAAATCAAACCAGTCATTTATCCTCTTGTTAATTTGTGTAAATGTAAAGTGCTTTGTAGTGTTGCAACACATATAAATGGCAATAGGTGTTGTGTGGCATTGGAGAACTTTAAAAAAGATGTCGAAGAAGCAGGTCAGCAGGCAGGAGTCAGTACGAAAAAGTGGCATTTAATAACACAAATATGAATGAAACAGAAGCAAAAATGAACACTGTGAAATACAAATTAATAATTTCCTGCAGAACGGTTGTACTCTTCCTTCCATAACTTGACAGTCCCCTCACTGCTAAGAGGACTTAATGATGCAAACTTGTTTTCACTATCACTGACTGGGCAAATGATCTATGTACCAACATCACAGGAAAATAAATGAAACAAACACAAATAAAGCTACACAACTTACACTTGTGTTACGTCACCTAACTTATAAATTACTAATCAATAAATAAAAGATATAACACACACACAAAATAAACGAAATGTTGGGAAACAGGGCCTAATGAAAAGGGAGCTGGACAGCCTTTTCACCAGGTTGAAAATGTATCTCCTCTTCAATTATTTTACTGTACTCGCTTTTAAACGCTGCTTTTAGATAAATGCTACATTGTACAAATAAAGTGCTGTTCTCAATAAAGTGTTGTTAATAACAATAAGAATATAATTGTTTTCATCAACCCTTTTAAGAAAATAAATACATATTCAATAAATATATAAATGATCTTAATTCAAACTACATCATAATCTGCTGGACATAGATTTAAATCACATGAATACATGTTTAAAAAAATAATAAATAAAAACTGATATAAGTACATAAATACAAAAGGTGCCCAACAGGTCTTTCAATTCCAATTACAAGTTCAACATTGTGCAAAGCAAAGCCAGCTGTGCTCTCATGGGCAGGTGTGTGAGCTATAGACAATTGTGCACACTCCACTGATTTTCCACCACTGATTGGTTTTGCGGGCGAAAGTCAACTAAACTGAAATTTACGCTGTTCTCCACAGCACACATCCAATTAGATTCTGGCATTGACCAGAGGCAGATGTTATATATACCAGATAGGGCGAGGGTACCAGGTGACATCATCAGGGTCATTTTCTCAGATTTCTCAGGAGTGCCTCTTTAAAGGCTTTAAATCTGCTGTTTGTTTATCACACACTCCCTTTGCCTCCTCAAGTACCTCCAGCACTTGTGTAAGCCAGTCCTTCAGTGTGCCTATGACACCCCATACATATACCTTTTTTGCATAGTCATGATCGTAGGACAACTGTGGTGGCTCTGGCGTTGTCGGCAAAGGCGTTTCTGTGTATGAGAGAATTGCCTTTATTTGAGCTAAAAGGTGGGGGAGTCTTAATTTGACGTGCATCAGATCTGCAACAGATTCCAGGTCGAGTTCCTTCTGATATTCTTCTACCTTTAAAATGTGGAAATTAAAAAGCACATTCTTGATGTAGATGTCCTGCAGCTTCTCCGAAATGTTGTTACCCGATATCGTGGAAACAGGTACATCGCCTGGAACTGAACCATGAATGGGTCCATGACTTATCTGTAAGAAAGAAAGGGTCTTGAATGAATTCACCATAAATCTAAGTGTGGAGTGAAGGTGATCATTGTAAAATACACGTTTTAAAGACAAAACTAAATATGTATAATTAACATAAAACACAACAATATTGGTACAAAGATATCAATTAAACTTGCTTTATTAGGTGCTGGTGTTAACTGTAAATGGTAGCTGCAGGAGATGTTTTCTGTTCCAGTCTGTAGCAGTTAAAGTTAAAATCCTTAAGATTTTCATGGAATCAAACCTGTCTTTAATACAATTTATGGTCTGCATTTTTTCAGCAATAGACATTCACTATATTTACATTCTGTAATTACCTCTCTATGAAGTAGTTTTCATTGTAAGTAGTGAATTTCACCATTCCTGTGCTAGATCCAAATAGCGTTCATGCACATTAGGGATTCACAGCAAATAATGCACACATGTAGGCCTAATCCAGCGTTACTGTTTTTAATTTTACCTCAGATATTAGCATCACTCTGTTTACTGTTCACTCTCCTAACGCCGTATTAAGTTACTGTTAATGCAAACTGAACATTTCCTCATGCTGTTAGTTCACATTAAAAGTATTCAACTGGTGAAACGCTGGGTAGCTTTCATTGTGAAAGGGAATGTATTTGTCACTGTAGTTTGTGCTGATCGCAATCATTCATCAAAAATGTGTCTACAAATCAAGACAATGATAATTTTTGGCACTTTTTGACACAGTGTCAGTTTTAAATATTACAGGGAGTAATGGAACAAGAAGGTGCAGCTGTTAAATGCAGTTGCAGGTGACAGGCTGCAAACTTCTTTTACTGCGCCCTACTGTTGTGTGGGAAACTACTCGCACAGTCCACAGTGTGAAATTAGATCACATTAAAACAGTGTGACAGACACACCAGTTGCTCTTTTGATGTATTTCTGACAAATCAGCTACCCAAAGAGTATTTGCTATATTATTAAACTGCACTTCCTGTTACCTCGGTAACCATGGGTGTCATGAAAACAGCCAGGATCTATAAAGAGGGGTGTCTACATTTTGCTGAATCAACAGGGGATTGACTGTACATCTATTTTTGCACAGCAACCAATTGGCAAAGCACTATGAGTGAGGGGGATGGGCTGGTGATGTTGTCCTACAGTGTCAACAAGCCCATGAGGTCACATTTCTGCTCTATAAAAGGAAGCAGGAGAGGATGTAATTCAAACAAAAATAGTGCATATTAACTACAGTAGTGACAAATCTTGCACCGACAGTTGTGCAAGGATGCCAAGATCAAATATGACTTTTAATCAAGCGACTAAGTGGTTATGGACTGGTGGATAAATTGAAATGTTTTGCACTAGCTATAAAGACTGCACTTGGTGGAAAAATGTCCCCCAATAGCTTGAGTGTTGTGCATCGTTACAGCACACTATGTAACAAGTAGTACAGGAAATATACCATACTTGGAAAAGATGACAACATGACAGAATCACTGGGTTGTACTTACATATCCATCCTGTAGCTTTTTAGCTTCGCATTTCAATAGGTTTGTAAGTTTCTTAGTGTTCTCTAAGTCACAGCCGGTGTGAGCTGGAGCAGGAAACACCAGCCTCCACTGGACTTCCAGAAGCATCAAGACAAGTACTAAGAAAAGATCATGTGGACACAGGTGACTCAAAATGTAACACAGAATATAAGGTAAAAAGAATTCTGCTTCTTCTAGGATGGATTTCTCTTTGAATTTGGGCTAAATAGTCAGGAAAGGAAGCAGACATTAGTTCATTTTAGAGGGTCACAATCCAATAATGTTGGGAACCTACGCCTCAGATAAAGGGAGAGAGTTTAAAGCACCAATCCGACGTAAGCTCATTGGTTTTTTCAACAAGATTCTGCAAATAATGATTTATTTAATAATGCCTCTTTTATAAGTATTGCTTGTTTACTTTCACTCCGAATACAGAAGGAGAAATGGAAATCTTTTAACATCACTGTTAGCATTTCCTTGGACAAGGTTAGTTTTTAGGGTGTAGTTTCCTTTTAAAAGGTAGAACAGGCTAACTACAGTAAAGAGTACGCCGGAAAAATTACAAGAAAACATTAAACTGGGGAGAATCAGTCCCCCCTGGTATCCATTCACACTACTACTAAAACAAATAAATGTACACTCCAGTACATGCATGTCTATACAGAAGCTTGCTTGTAACATAATAAAATAATAACATAAATAAAATTTGATTTGTCATCATATAAGGTACTACTAAACTGAGTTATTAGATACATCAAATAACAATGTAGTTATGCATTTTTCTGAATGTACTATTAAATATTATAAAGATATTTACCATAGTTGCTGAGAAGTCCATTGAGTTTAAAATCCATAGTGACAGTAGTAAGTGATATGCTTAATGCTCAGCGGTTCTTGATAAGCAAACCACGTAAGTGTAAGTGTCACCTTGTAAAATACTTTTCACTGATAATCTGGCCTATATATACTGTATTTGAATGCTTTGTCATCTTCACCCACCCACACTGACACACACACACACACACAAATAACCTCACATGCTACAAGGAATGACAAAATTCCATGATGACTTCTTTTTTATAACGTCACTCATGTTATGACATTGTGCCGCTTCTCTCAGACTCTTGGTTTTAGCAGAGGTGTGACTTAAATACTTCATGTGCTCCTCAGATTATATCTTACAGACAGGGTTTAAACTCAACGCTCGAAAAAACCCACTCAAAAATAGAAAAGAAAATAAGTTAATAACGCATAGAAACAGTTAATAACACATAAAATACAGACAGACATTGGTTGTTAACATTTTGGAGTGCAAAAAACACTACTTACAAAGTTAAAATATCAACACATTGAATGATACACCATTTCACTGTCTGCTCTGTATCTTTCAGGCATCTGAGAATGAAACAAAGATAACAGAAATTAACAAAATCACCACCGTGTTTTGAGCAATTCAGTGACAATTTGTCCTCTAATTCAGTGGTTGCAGGATAAATCTGAGGGGTCACGACATGATACACAGGATGGGAAAGAATCCAAAACATATTCTGCTACACAAAATCATTTTTCAGACTTTTCTTTAATCATTGCTATTTTCTTGTCAAATATGGAATAATTTCATCCCTTTAGGCTTCTAAGAATTATTCAAATGAAACTATCTAAAAAAGGATCATTCATAGGTTAAGTACAGTTTAAAGCCTATGTCATATGTAGACATTTCCTTGTTTTAAGTGGACATGAGTCAAAAAAGTAATGTTGAAGTTTATTTTTCACTTTTCATTATCAGTTTTCACTATCAGTTACATTGTCACTCCTGCGTCAGCTGCACTTCTTGTTTTTTCCCCTCAGAAACATGATTATAATTTCCACTTGTTGTTTGATGTCAGGGCACAAAATCATCACATCAAATAAATAAATAAATAAAATAATTAAAAAAAACAAAAACTGTGGCCAAGCAGCTCAAAGGTGTCTGATAGACATATAACAAACATTGTTGAAGTGTTTCGGGTGTTTTCCTTTGAAACAGCTCTCCTAACATAATCTTAACGCAGGTGAATGCTCTCTCATGCACTCCTGGGTCTCAGTGTACCCTTCTTCACTGTTGATGATTGAATCATAATCACTGGATCAAATTTTCTCTTACCTCTCTGACGGGAGCCTTGTCTTCTGGTGTGCCCCAAGGCTCTGTTCTGGGTCCTGTTCTGTTTGCCTTGTACATTAGACAGATCATCAGGTTAGAGGTGCATCTAATTTCTCTGCGGAGGACATTCGATAATACTTTTCATTTCAGCCTCAGAACATGAACAAAGTGATGGTTTTTAAATAAATTCCATCGAAGAAGAAGCTGAAGGAAGTATTTGTTTCATCTTTAGTTAGGTCCAACTTCAGAAATTAAGATGTTACTTTTGACCAGGCCTTGGATTTTGACCAGCATGTCAAGTGCCTTATTTGCTCCAGCTGGGAGCAAGGGATGACACCTTTGAGGTGGTGGCTCCAAGGCTTCTTTTTAAAGCTGGGACAGGCCAAGCACCACAGGGAAGTTCCCAGAAAGTCATCATTATTATTACAATCACCTCACTTGTTCCATTCCTGTTAAAACCATAAATAAGCTGTCATCCTAACTCCATATATTTGACTCATGAATGATGAATGACAGATTTTAAGGCATAATCTGCCTGTCACGACTTAGTCATTTTTGGAACATGCATTTATGCCTTAAGAATTTAACTGGCTCACGCCAAGAAGTTAAGAGAAAGAGAAACTATTTTCAATACTCTTTATTAAATGAAGCAGCACAAATATTACAAATGTTTACACAATACGTTTACTTCAAATTGTACAAAATGTAGTTGTACCAAAGAAAACATCTAAGTGATATTAGCTAAATTAAAAATGTATTGTGCAAATAACAAAAAATAAGACATAGTGTTATTGACCTTGGGTAATACTATGGTTAAGAAATGCTGAACTCTTAAAAAAAAACATAGAAACACTGACCAAGCCTACTGTCCAGCTTGACAGCATTTGTAGTACTTTTAATATATAAGAACTACCTGCACATTCTCAAACCAAAATGAGTGAGTCCTGTTGTCAAAAAATAGAAATTGTCAGCTTGCTTTTGCATCCAAATTATTGTAAGATCAACATTCTCACAACAGCCTTGCATTTCAAGCTTCACGCTTTCAGTTTCACAAAATGGAAAATTGCAATTCTTGCGAATGACCTTTGATTAAGAAAACAAAAACGGCTGTTCAGACACTTATGATATAAACATTACTGGAAGACTAAGTTGTGTGTTTATAGCACTGGTGAAATGTATGTGAGTGTGTTCCGCTGTTTGCAGCAAAATAATATTATGAACAATTCAACTTCAGACCATATACCTGGAGATCTCAAGTCCTGTATTAGAGAGAAAGAGAGTCTATCATACATGTTCATATGTCTGACTTTGTGCTTGTGAATTTGAATTGTGTGTGTGTGTGTGTCTGCATGTGTATGTGTTTAGGAGTGATTGTGCATTTTGATGTGCACGTGCAAGCTTGTGGGCCCCCTGGGACTCAGTGCATCCTGCCTTAGATAGGGAAGACAGGAGGCCTCACAGCAAACTGTGTGCACACCATAGAGAAGCGCTTCTGGTGTTCATGGCAAGTTCGTAGTAGTTAATACTGCTGGCAATGCAGTGCTAGTCTAGGCACAGGGTTAGCCTCCTTTCCTGCTGGCCTGCCACCCCTGGCCACTGGATCTGGAGTGAGGGGCGGCACATTGAGCCAGGATCATCCAGCTCAGACGGGACTTCAGAGATCAACTAGCGGCTGGTTCTTTCCTCTGATACTGGAGCATGCCTGTCACGCTCACTATGTCTTCCTCAGGGACCTTGAAAATAGTAGAGGACAGTCAAAGCGGTATTAGTTGATTTTTTTGGCCACTTGGGGGCAGCAGAACAAGCTGTATACACAACATTGACATATTATCGCTTCATAAAGTTGATGTCAGCAAACAGTTGCCTATTTACACATGCAGCAGACATGGAACACCATTAGCATTCATTTGGAGATGTGCTTCTGGCATATATATAATAAATTCAAGACCAAAAAGTAGTGGACCTAGAATTGAGCCTCGTGGTGCTCCTTATGGAACGTTCATTTGAGAAAGACAAGTGGAAAAACATATGTAACATAATACAACCAAATATATAACCAAAGCAGAAAAAACAGATTAGTGTTTTGCTATCCTGCCATTTTACCAGGGGACCTACCATTTCCAGAAGAGGGTTCACTTTTTGTGATCCCCATCTTCCATTTTCCCTTTTTCCTGTCAAAGTGTTTCGGGGGGGCTAGGGTTAGGTTTTTTCCCTTCCTTTTCTTTTTCCCTGGTCAAAGGAGGCGTATATTTTTTTCTTGTCTAATGTTGGCCTGTGAAACCTGACTTTTTTGTGATTATTGTGATTAAGGGCTAGATAAATGGTCTTTGTTAGAACTGAATGTGAACTGTAAATCACAAATTCTTCAAAACCACACCCAACAACCAATAAAATACAGATTTCCAAGTGCCAAAATCTCACTATTAAAATAAATGTAATTCCATTCTGTGAAGATGGAACGGTATCTCCCTCGTACAGCAGTTCCCAAGAAATTCATTGCCGTTAACTGGAATTTCCCTTAGGCTTTATTGAAGATAAAATGATTCTGACTAATTCACTGAAATATGAGGCAGACAGTGACCTCCCATCATCCCATACGCACATGTTCTGTCACCTGTTCAAGTGACGTAGCTTTGTTCTGTTCCATGTTAGGAAATGTCCTCAATCATTTCTGTTATTGCGTTTATTCAATCAAGGGCTTTCTAAATGACTTCCATCCTTTTCATTGTTCCTCTTTAAACTTTAATTAAACAACACATTTTTCTCTACAATTTCTGATGACATTAAATAGATTTTAACTATTATTTGAACTAGCTACTGATTAAGAGGATCTAATGTATACCTATAAGCTTTTCAGCTAATGCTATTGTATTGCAGAGATAATCTCCCCTGATTGCATTTATTTACCATGCATCTTGGGAGTAAGAATTTCTCAGAAGTGTACGAGCGGAAGTCACTGTGGTGTCACAGCTAGTAACATTTTCAATCAATGGAATTTACTATTAGGATGTTCTGTGGTTAACACTAATCCCACTCAGGTTTCCAAGGTTATGAATAGTTACATAATTCCATTACAATGATAAAGTGCAATGACCTTCTATGACTTAAACACTTTCTGGTTATGTTAAGCTCAATAGAAAGTAGAAGTCAGCACGCACATCCAAGCAGTGGCAGGTGCTGAGCCACAATTGGGCAAAGTCACAAAAATAATCGAAAAAATGGCTCACACACTGCTTCTGGCCACCTGATTAAGTCCAATATTCACTCTCCTTTTAGCTCCGTTTTGGTCTCCACCAACTCCTGAGAAAAATATCAGATTCTCTGGCTGCTAAATGCCTCACATTGATTTGATTGCTAACTTTATCTGGAGCTGGGCAGGTAATGTACAGTAGGGTTATCAGAGCTTTCTGATAAACTCTGAAAACAGAACCGGTTGGGACTGGAATTAAGTTAATAAGAGGTGTGAGAGTGCACCAAAAGAGTAAAGTTGTGGCCATAAAACCAAAACAATGAGCTGAAAGATGCTAAAATTCTCCATAGAGTTGAGGGGCTGAGTTTGTGATAACTCTTTGCGAGTTCATCACTACAAGCAACACCTTTCACATTACAAATAGTCATTTGACCCATTGTTGTTATAAAAATATTGATTTGTGCAGCTTTAAAAGAAAAGGTAAAGATGAGAACTATTGACTTGCTGTACAACCCTGACAAGCAAGTAAGCATGTCCTACCACCCAGCATGGGTATGATCGGGAGGAACAGCTGTGTAGAGTTGGGCTCCAATGTTCCTAATTTATTATTACCATCTTTAAGATGGCACCTCATATTGCCATTTAGTCTGAATAAGAGCAGTTGTGCTCGGAACGTCACTTTGGTGTAATAAATTAGGAACATTGGAGCCCTGCAGTGTGCGAGCCATTTTTTCGATTATTTTTATGTTAAGCTCAATGCCGTGCTATAATGGCTGAGTAATACAGCTATGAAAGGAAGTTACACACTCATTTCCAACACATTCTGAAGCTAGGAGTGTAAAGAGAACCATTGAATATATGTGGAATACCCAAAGATTCAACATCATGACTAGGTTCACCTTTGTTTATCCATGTTTTTCTACACCTTTGGTCAGTATTTGGTGACTAGGCCAATTAATCAGCCCAACTATCTCAGACTAGAAGGTTGTGTGAAAACTTGGGATGCAAAGAGGAGGGAGAGCAGAAAGATAACAGATTTCTGCAATAGGAGACGCATAACGTAATTCATCACCAGGTGCACACTCGCTACTGAAAGGGTATTTCAGTTCACTCTATTCAACCTAAATTGTTTTGGGAAACCCCTGCACACTAGGTCAAGGAGAAACCAATCCACAGAAACCACAAAACAGTCTATCGATCGATCATTTGAAGAGATGACAGTCGTCTTCACTCTTAGTTAACAGCGGAAGGAGGCTTATAAATAATGCATCCATCACATTGAGGTGTGAGGGAAATTTGGCTTTGCTGATTCACTGGGTGACAGACGTTCTGCGATAAGTTTCTGGGTAACGGCAAACAAACGACCCAGATAAACGTTTCTTGGTAATTCTCAAGATAATACAAATGGCAAGGGTTGCTGACTAAGTTGGCAGACAGACACAGATGCATTCAACACAACCAATGTGTGGTACATGGTAAAACAAAATCAATATTGTGATCAGGAATCATACACTGTTTAAACATGGGTATACTTAGAGTTAATTTAATTGCTTCTCACTGAAAAAGATTTTAACATTAGGCTATGCATTAAAAATCTTCTGATTTGTTTGGTCAAATTCAGACTCCAAACAAGCATGTTTTAGGCAGTCAAAATGAGATAAAAATGCTATATTTTCTAAACTTTGATGATTTTGTCAGGTCAAGATATCAAGGTGATGAACAAATGCATATCTAAATGATGGGATTTTTAACATCATACACTCGATGAAAAATGATTTGATTCATTTTCCAAACTTACAAGGCCATATACATTTTCTTTTTCTCAAATTCAAAGACATGTTTGGATCAGCAGAAACACCCTCAAACTGATTTGGAATCACCCGCCTTTCTTATTAAACCTCACAGGAATGCTGTTTAATGTGAGATATGCTTTGTCTTTATCTGTCTACCACATTTAGAAACAAGAGCCAAATGGTGGTGGCCTGACTAATGATGTGAATATGCTGGACTCACCAGAGCATGGTCAAAGCTGAAGGTGCTTATGTAATAGGCAGAGATGTCGCTGTCAGCTAGAGGCTGAGATATCTGGGCAACTATACCACATTCATCTAAAAACATACAGAGAGTGGAGGAGAAAAACACACTGAAATTAGTATCACAATCATTAACAGGTGTTATTAAGCCAAATTTAAGATCTTTAATTGCATAAAAATGTCTCATAGATTTCCAATTGTTGCTATTTTGTAATAAGTCTGTTCTGTATTAATTTAAACTTACTACAGACTGCAAGTACCAGGGATTAAATAGGAAAACACAAGACAATAGAACTGACACTACTGGTGGTCCCATTCACATATTTTGGCAAAACATAGTTTCCATAGTTTCCACTTCAACTGACAAAACAATAAATAATTAAATCACAAAAAGTAAAAACAACACATTTAGCATTGATTTAAAATCCCATCTGCATCAACATTAAGGCTAAAACACATTGAAAATAAATACACCTTCAATTATATCTTGGAAAAATTAAGACTCCTAAAATGATATTTTAGGCGTGTTCATTTATATCATTTCACAGGGCATGTCAGTCACACTTAGTGATTGTTTTAATCTCCTATTGACAGAAGACAGAAAGGTTTTTTTGCATCAAAGTTTTTAGACATATTTGGTCAGAGTTTAACCATTTGAATAACCTGAAAGATTTCTGATCTGATTTATGGCACCAGTCAGAAACCAAAATCACCTGATTAATCCCAGCAGGGGAAGCAGTTCTAGAAGCAGGTGGGACTTTGCCATGACTGACATGCTCTAAAAGTGTATAAAAAGTAAATTACAACATTTTTTAGGGATTTAAAAGGGAGTGGCCTTACCAAAGCCCAGCGGTTGTCCCCCTATGCGAACCATTCTCCACAGCTCCCCGGAGGAGCTGGTGAAGAGAAGATCAGCAGGAAACCTAGAGCACATAGATCGAGCACTGATTTCTACCCAGCAAAAAAGTCCAAACATACACAAGACCATTTCAGAGATGTGCAGGGGAATAACCTCCTCTAGAAATCGCCAGATAAAAGCTTGCAAATACAGACACTGCAACAACACTCGCAAAGCAATGACAAAAAAGGGTAACAATGAAGTAAATTGAAGTAAACTTCTGTAAGTAGACCTGCATTAGAATGGTTAAATATACCAGAGTGTCATTATAGAGCTGTTAACCCAAAGCAGCTCTCACTTGACTTGCTGACCGCGTGGAAATCATTACGTTAAAACTGCCGGATGCGGTTTCATTTGTTTGTTGCTGCTCCACTGTTCCAGCATTTTAATGGAGCACAAGTGTGCATTATTAACGTGTCAAAGGTGGACTGGGTCAGTGTAAGGAATTATGAATCCTTACTGTCTCTGAGCCTCAGTGTCCATCACCAATGAGATGTAGCCATCAATGAGGGAGAAGGAGAAGAACTTGATACAGTCCAAGTCCTGGCTGGGAGATGACTGGGCGTCCTCTTTAGGACTAGAGAGGAAGAGACACATTCGGTGAGACATTAGAGAGACAAAGGTAGTCAGCAGCATGGATTTAAAAGAGGTAATTTATATATTTATAATACATGAAGTCACACAATTAAGTAATTGTCAAGAACAGAAAAAGACAGAGTCACAGACAGAACAGTTATTCAAAAACATGATGAATTTGCACTTTTGGTAATCTTGGTGAACTATTAGTGTTTTCCCTCACAGGGTTTGTAAAAAGAAAAAAAATTAAAAATACTTTTGATTAAAAACTAGAAAAAGAAAACAAACCTCTGCTTACAATATCTGGGTCTGCGATTCTCATATTCAACTTTTCATATATCTATATCAATGCAAACTTGCATTAATCACAAGCCAGTGAGCTGATGTCCAGTTTGCATCGTGTGCTGCCACCTTGTGTTGTCTAGAGGTACTGCGGCGGTGTGAGCAAGTGGCATCTCACCTGCTGGAATAAAAGAGGACGTCGATGAGCGTGGTGGCGATGGACGGCAGTGTGTCCGGGTCCAGAGACATGACACAGAACTGGTTCTGGGGGATCAGCACCGGGTGAACTGTAGGCTGCATGGCTGGAAGAGCAAGGACAGTGTTGGTTTGTACAGCTGAACTAGCAGTGTTTTTCACATAAAAGCATAAACAGAGGTACTATACATATTCTTTAACACTAGATCTTTCTTATATTTTTCTATTGAATAAAATACCTTTTGAGACATTATTTTAAATATTGTCACTTTAAAATAGATACTTCTTAGAGCTATTCTCTGACGTATACTGTATTTCTGGATCAGGGGTTTCAAAGTCTGACACTGTGGCCTCCACAACTGCGCCCAACTTTTGTTTTTAGTTTATATTTGTTTACATCTTGGCAAATTGGCGCCATTAAAAGGATGCTGACTTAGCTATTAGCAGTTCCTATTCTCAGTGTATTCATGGACGCAGAGACAACTATCACTAGATTACTTTGATGCTGAAGAAAACTAAAAAACATGATGATTCTCAGGCAATTTTTTCTGCGTTTACTAAACGGATTTATGGACATATATTTGCGATGGACAACGGGAATAAAGTCACACCACACTGAATCTAAAGATATGTGTATCATGTCTGTGTGTTCAGATTTGTTTGACTGAGTTTGACTGAATTTTGATGATAATTGCGGCAATCTGACACTGAGGATTTTAAAGTTAAGTAAGTTTAGTTAAAGTTAACTTCATTTTCTCTATGAGCTGTGTGTCACAGCCACTGCTGCAGCTCCAGCTGCTAACAAGGTTGATCAGCGGGCCAAACTACAATAACTAACTTCCAGTTGTTTTTGGCATGCATATGTCCTTTTCCCCTTACGCAGTATCTTTGCCTCACTCTCTCCCTCCCTGGTGAGAAATCAATAACTCGCCCCCCCTCTCTCCCCTTAATGCCTGCCAACTTTTCTCAACTTTATTTTTATCTTCTCCCTCAGTTTTGCAGATGAAAGTAGTGAAATTAGAGCTGCAATTAGGTCACCACTGTGCCTACAGTTTGTCAGTCAGTGCAATTTGCATTCTGCAAAACAAAAGAGCAGAGCTGGTGGGGGAAATGTTTCCAAACTAGTCTGACGTGTAAAGTTAAAAAAACATGTTTTTCTTAGAGGTTGACACAAAGCTGACATCCTACAGATGCAAAGATATGAAAGATTGTGAAAGGGTGGGCACATCTTTCATCATGTTCTGCCCTCATCGTACAGCATGTCCTGTACTTCATGGTGACGTAAAAATAACTTCCTGTTAAGGACACAGTAATGCAGCGCAGTTCAAATGTTCCTTTATGTTTGAAACCTTGTGCGGGCCCAGCCTGTTTGCATTGTTTCATTATATAATGTAATATAGTGTAATGTTTGTTTAAGTCCAACATGGCTTTGTTAAGCACAACAGGTGTCCCTGAACAGCAGGTTCCTCTTGCTATAAATACATATTTCATTTCATCCTTCATAATGGTACACAGAGTTTGATTGTCAGAAAAAAACGGACTTGAACATGACAAGCATTATTGTTTCTGTAACTTAATATTCCATGCATATGATGCATTTCCTTTTTAGGTATTAATCTATTTCATTAAAGTAGATTTTGTTCATTTTCTCTCATGTGGCTATTTCTAAAAAATGTATGTATGAAACTGTATGAACATATTAGCCCTTTTAAGCCTTATTGTTTACTACTAAAGAGGCGCTTTCACACATAGATAATGGAACAACACTGACTTCAAATATCCATGTGAGACAGTGGTTTTTAGCATCTACTATATGTAACAATTCATGTCAACTTTTTCAAACATGACATCACTGTTCTGGACACCTTTTGTTCCTCCTCACAACAGCAGTGTGGAGCTGTAAAATAATAAGACAGAGGAACAACAGTGTTCTCAGTATTCACACAGGAAGCATCAATACATTTCAAAACTTGTTTCATTGGAATTGAATCACTGTCCACAGCGTGATTACATAGCATGAGCAACAAAATCCTGACGCCTATTTTCCACAGTTTTCCACACTTCAATTTGGCTAGTTTTTTGTTTCTAAAGTGGTTTATTAATTAGCTTTCATTTTCTGGTGTAAATGTGAAATTGATTACACTGCTGTCTTAAGAAGGCAGCGGCAGTTTAATACTGTATATTATAAAACATGTATATACAGCATATTCATGTTTACACCATGAACTTGCATGTGCTGTGTCTGTTAATGTGACTGACTTACATTCAAATTTGAGCTGTGTCGAGTTACAGAAATGTTATTCTGACCTTAATAAGCAAAGTGCCAGAGCGACTTCTAGAGAAAAATGACTCACGCTCTTTCTCAAACACGTCACTACACTTCTAAAGAGCTGCTTTTACACTTTTACTTGAGTAGTTTTCAATTTAAGTAATCTTACTTCTGTGTAAGTAATATTTAAGCCAAGAAACAACACTTCTACCTGAGTTACTCCTTCAATCCCAGATAAAAAGCAATGATGTATGGTTCACTGTCTGATTTGTGACCTGTGATTATGCCTTTTTTCAGACTGCAGGCAAATCAGATTTGTTTCTCAAATCAGATCTTTAAGACAGACTGTCCGCACTGTTATTTGCAAGTGATCGGATTGGATTTGTGTGTCCAGACAATACCCAACTATCTGCATGGGTTTCATAGAAACGACTCACAATTTCTGCAGATGCATCTTTGAAACGACTGAGATGCATCTGTAGAAATCCGATTTGAATCGCAATTCAAACCACGTCCAAATCTGGCTTGGATATGATTTTTTGCTATCTAAAATCAATCTGGATGCAATCTGGATATGCCAAAAAACGGATTTGGGCTGGCAGTCTGAGCAAGGCCAAAGTTTTAAGATCACTTCCTGTGTGATGAGCAAGTCTTTACACTTCGTACAAAGAACCTGAAGGTGATGCTAGAGGATCTTAACTTCATCTTCTGAGACGAGCTCGATCAATACCTGAGGGGTAAGTGAATTCATACTAAGCAGGACTGTGACCTCTACCTTCTTTGCCGTTCTTCTGGAGGCCGTTGGAAACATCCTGGCAGTGCATAGGGACAGACTCTCCTCCCACCTCCTTGTAGATATTGAACTCCTCTTCCAGAGTGCTGATGACCACAGACAGGTCTATCTCTCTCACCTACACAACATAGATGTGGAACATAAATATCAATGGTAAGACCTTTTAGAGCCAACTCCTCGATCGACATTTTGTTTATGTATACATAGTCTACAATGGGTTCATTTGCCATACAAGGTCATTATATTTCATGTTGTTTCAGGGCACAACACTGGCTCACTTTAAAGGGAACACTTGAGCTCAACTAGCATGTCGACCATTGCTGACACAAACATCTGTTGAGGTGTTATCTATTTTTGCCTACTTAACACTTTCACATGTAATACATCAACCAACGTTTTAGTACCCTCAGCTCTATTGGGAATTAATTCCTTAACTGCAAAATTGGTGAGTGGACAAAAAGCAGACACTGTGGCTTCTTTTGTCTGGCAGAGCTCAGTAGGTGAAAGGCTTCACTGAGAGATTAGAGGTCTGGAGTTTTTGTACATTTAGAGAGTTTGAAAAATTGCTCCAGGCGTCTCTAAATTATACAACATGAACAGCTTAGAGTGCCTCTTTCATTTGAACAAGATACTTGTGAGCGCTGATTAGACTGGAGTGGAATAAAGCTAAAAAAGTAAAAAGACTAAAGTAAATGAGACTCACCAGGATGAAGTCGGTCTGATAAGTGGAGAGCATGAAGACAGAGACGTGCTGCTGGGCCAGAGGGGCGATGACCGACTTGGCGATCTTGGTCACGCCAACAGCCTGTGAGCTGCTGGAGGCGTTGCCATTGGAGACCACGTTGAGCGGCAGCCAGATGGAGCTTTCTACCTTGAGATGCTCTGAGGGCTGGAGCTCTGAGCGGGGTCAAGAAGAGAAAAGTTGGTCAGTGAGTCAACTACTGGGTTGCATTGTGGTAAATGTAGGATGCAGTGTTTTTGGAGCTTGATCCATAGTAGGATCTAAAAAAGTCAGGATATCTTGGCCTCCACCAATTTTGACAATTTGTTCTTTCAATCTGTCTCTTGCAAGTCCACTATCTTTATGGAAGTTCAATACTGAAACACTTAACTACCCCTTTAACTTAGAGACCTAGATGTCGTTTGATCTTCAAATCACCAAATCATCGGTTACTGGGTGGATTTATTCCATCTCCCTTACATTACCAAAAAAGAACTGGCTTGGATATATTTAAAAACAAACCACTTGTGTAAAATAACGGTGCAACTGCCGCACTTAAGAAAACAAACAGATGTTCCCATGAGGAGGAGCTCATTCTGCAGGTGCAAAACTTCCCAAATTGTGTGACTGACACTGTTATGTTGAGTACATTTGAAACTGGTAAACACAGGAGGATGGCAAAATACCTTACAAGATTAATGAGAAATGACTTTGAAATCACCTATGCAAACACTGCTAGTATCACCTTTACATTATATGCAAGTATTCAAAGCTAAACAAGACAACAGAGCTCTAATGAAGCCAAATCAGCAGTGCCAGAAATATAGTTTGATTTACATTAAAATAAAATGAAATACTGCAAAATTATTCATTCACATGTCTAGGGAAACCGTCTTGAAAAGCAGCATGAGAGCATACCCCAAACACCGCCAAACTGCACCAGTGAAGAGGAACAGCAGTCACAAGCTAAAACAAACCACAAGGAATGTGACAGATGTGCTGTATACAATCTATAGGGGACTGTCACGCAACCAACATTTCGACAGCAATTACAAAATTAATGATTTGGTATGTCAAAGTAAAAGATGAAGTGTTTAGCGTCTGCACCTCATCACAACTTTATGTTACCAGTGATGTATCTTCATGTTTGTGAAGGTGTGAACTACGACGCAGCTTTAAGTAACAACTTCCTCTTGTTTGCTGTGCTGTATAACGTACACACACTTCCTCTCCCCCACCTCGTCTCTTCCTTCACCATGAAGACCTAAAACGCCCTTGCTATTTATACCGCACAGCAACACAAGTAAAACTTAGAAGAGGCAAACAGCGCCACAGCATACTTGGCTGTAGAGTGTGACCTGATACCAATGCATTAAAGCGCTCAGACGCGCAGCTCCTAGTAGGTGGTAAGGAAGGGTCAAAGTTCAAACAGGGGGATCCCTTGGACGTAGCTGTAACAACGTGAGTCTCTGAGCCACAATGGAAAAGCAGGGTATTTCACTCTTTGTCCCAAAACTAGAATTGAGTGGAAGCTGGCAGCTATGTTGAAAAACAGGTGTCTATCCAATAAGTAAATTTAGGGAGATGTGCACCCCAACCTTTAATGGGTGTCACTAGTGTGTCACTGCTAGTTCTTCATACACCGCTTGACTTGTACAACAGAGCGAAGAACTTCTGAATGCTGAGTGGGAGAGAAAACTTTCTTTGCATGTTTGAGATGCATCTTCATTTAAAGTCTCACAAACCTCCAGAGGAGGCCCAAAACTTTTTGGTTGTGGTTTTATTACGATTCATGTGACTAAAAACATTACCAAATGGTGTCTACCTCCTGCAGTGAATACTCCTTTTTCTTTACTCCCCTTCAAAGAGCCACTGTTCTGGTTGGCATAATTTGTCAAAGACGGCCCCTTGTGGCTTCGCTACACCAGCTTTCACCTTAAAATAGGCACTCAGTTAGAAGGAGAGTAAAGGAGACAGGGAGAGAAACGGAGCACCCAGAGGCGATATATGCCTTTAACAACTACATCTGTGTAAAAGGACCAGACAAAAATGGCTTGATGAGGAGTGGATGGGACTATAACACACAAAAAGTTATACTGTTGTCCCAAGAGTGTAGTCAGACAGAAAGTCTAGAGGCAAAACACTGGTAGAGGGCTTACTAACAAATATCTTAAGAATTTGTGAATCCATCCATTATCTTTTTATTGGTCTAACAATTTTAAAAACAATGGCAGATGCCCATCACAATTTACCAAAAGCCCAAAGTAAGTCTTAAAAAGTCAAAGATGTGTTAAATTGTCCGACCAACCCTCAGAAAACACGAAAATATTCAATTCAAAATTATTTGGAAAGGAAAAAAGGAAATAATTGCTGACATTTGAGAAGCTGAGATCAAAAAATATTTGGTACTCATTGATTAACTAAAACAAATGGCAGGAGTTAATTTTATTGATCGTCCATCAAGCCCATCTCCAGCACACCCAAAAAGCTGACTTTTGCATCCAGGAAATTTATATTGGCTACTTCTTCTGTCAAAACGCATTCAAGTCCTGACAAATTATTATGGTGTTTAACTATAAGTGCAGCTTGAACTTTATATCCAAAAGAAACCTAGGCTAACAGTTTTTCCGTAAAGCTGCACTTGACCTTTGTATGTCGGAGGCACCAAATAGCAGCAACAGCTAAACTGCACACAGATACCACTCTAATGTCCACCAGCCTTCTCTGTCTGTGGTGCTTTACACCAAGGGGAAGAGAGGCAACAGGTTTAACAATGCTGCATCCAGTTTTCTTTGTCAGAACTCACTCACAGATGTTAAAGAGAAATTTTCTCACCAGTGAAAATACCAAACCAAGTTAATTTGGGCAAATCTACAGACTGTTGCGGGGAGTTCAAAAACTTGAACTCTACTTCGTTTAAGCTGACAAGACTTATTTTTGCATAGATACTGAGTCTTTACTTCCTAGATTATGGTTGTATATGAGCCTTTCCAACCTTGTGAGGTCTTTGGAGGGAACAAGGAAAGAAGGAAGTAACATTGGACTGGTAAAACAACAAATTCTTATGCTGTGGCACAATTCAAGACTACACACTAGTTACTAGCTAACCATGTTTTAAGGTTAGTGGTATATTCATACAGAAAGTGACACAATTTGCTTGATTTTTGGGAGTGGTGTTGGATTCTGGAGGAGATACTCGCAGCTGATAAATATTAAAACAAATAGTAGACAATGGTGAGACAGCTCCATGAAGATTTAAGAAAACAAAAAATAAAAGTACTGAAACATTTTGCTTTCTCTTTGTTACAAGAGCACTCCAGCTATTTCAATAAAGTTGGGGAACTTGACTTTCAGTCCCTATTATGGGTGAAGCTACACATTGGTCTTACAATTCCCATAATGCAAATCCATTTCTTTTCTAGACCATCTCTGTCTGGTAAATGCGCATTTCTGTCAAACTCCACACCCCCAGTTTGTAACGGCCATGCCGAGATAACACTGGTGTCGTCGTTAGGGCCACTTGTAGACTTGGCTAAGCTCCTCCAGAGCCACAGAAGCAATTATCCAACTGTTTTCACAGGCTGAGTAGTACTCCTCATGACTAGTAAACTGAATGAAGTGTAAAATTGGTGGAATTCCCCTTTAAGTTTCTAAATTAGAAATTGGTGGTAGCTTCCCTAAATCATAGTTTGGTTGACATACATCAGTGCATGTTTATTTGTTTATTTAAACAAATAAAAATTAGGAATTGTCAGTAGCTTCCCTAAATCATTGTTTGGTTGACGTACATCAGTGCATGTCTTGCATCATTTTCTGTTAGTACAAAATAAGTAAGATAGGATACAATCATTTTTTGTATTCTAGCTGCCAAACACTATACTACAAACATTAGTATATAATGTATGCTTTATGGTATCGCTATATATTGTGCAATCTGTACAGTGTGGTCAGAGTGTGTGAGGACAAACCCCTGTCTGGTAAAAGTGATTAAAGATATGTGTGCACAAGGGTGTTTTACCTTTGAATCCTTCCTCGTCAAGGACAACGGTGTAGTTCTCTGGTGTCTCCGTCAGACTGAAAAACTTACATCTGAAAAAGGAGAGGAAGTACAGATGGAGAGAGGCATGCGGTTGGAAAGTGAGAAAACATGAAAAGGCAGGAGATGAGGGGGAAAGAGAAAGTAGAAAGAGAGTGGAAGAACAGTGTTATTCATATGCAACCAACAAAAGGAGGTTCAGATTTTTCATAATAATAGTTACCAGGAATCACGTAAATGGGGTTCTCCGAGATTCACACTGGTTTAATGGCTGGCTGTCACTCAATTAGCACAAGGCCAAACTCAGCATTATGCCAGCATCGCTCCTTTGTCTACAGCAAATGGTGGGTAAAACACCAAACTGGGGCACTGCTTCAGTTACCAACTGCTGCATTCACGGAAAGGCCGGGGAACACCACTCTAAATGTGATGATATGCGAGTTTCAGAATTCGCTTTGAAAATCAAGTTTATAACTTGGTGAATGTCTCTGTACCGGCACCATTAAGGTCCGCCTTTTGCAGGTGTTGAGTCAGCTACCTATCCACAATCTTTGAAAGTTAGCTACTTTTGCTGCCTTCTTCTGCTTTGTTCTAAAAAAAGAGCCACTTTGGTTAAATATTTGAAAAGACAGTGCAGTTTTGCCAACTGATAC
Organism: Macquaria ambigua; assembly: GCA_008360985.2. Taxonomy (NCBI): domain Eukaryota; kingdom Metazoa; phylum Chordata; class Actinopteri; order Centrarchiformes; family Percichthyidae; genus Macquaria; species Macquaria ambigua. The sequence continues at coordinate 535,572 of VMKM01000134.1, forward strand.
AGCCCATTGGGGTTAAAAATTTACAAAGAAAAGACAGAAAAAAAGGCACGCTGGCATAAAGTTGTTCTTTGGGATCTCAGAACTGCTCTCTACAAGACTGAACCTTACATTATTTGCATCTTCATCAGGCTTGGGGCCAAATGCACTGGCTTTCATGGGCTGTTGCTTGGTCTGGCCACAGTGTTCAGTTCTTTTGAATGTTGCCTTTGTGAAAAAAGAAAAAAGTAAATAGGCCCATTGGATTTGATACGGTTTGAGGAAAGAACTGGGCAGTGAAACACACATTTTCTTGGTTTACACCAGCTTTTGAGGGCAGTATACTTCAAATCGAGTTTCTGGATGGGAGATATTCCTCTTGTTCTACATCCAAAGAAATATCTTTGGTAAGTGTAACAGCAACAACAAAGAGACTGGGATAGAACTGAATCATTAGCTGTAGGCAGAGAGAAGTGATTACTGTGTAACCCAGGAGCTGGACTTGCCCTAAAGCCTCTTGTTGACTTGGACATTAATTGCAACTTTGACAAGACTCAATCTTCTCTGGCCGGTCCAGACTTCAGGCTTTCACTGTGAGCTTTCAATATACTCTCAAACTCCTGAGGGCTTCAATGTTTACGCTGATGTGGCCTTTTCACTTTCCGGGGAAGATTTTCTACCAGTGCCAAGAGTCCTTACTAGAATATAATAGAGTTAGGAGTTCAAATGAAGTACAAGTCATGTTTATTTTCATCACAGACAATGGTAAGTGACCTTATGCCCTTCCAAGAGTTTGGACGTGCATAAAAAAAAAAGAGGATGAACTACGTTAAGAAATACCTGGTTCTTTGATACAAACTCAAAAATACAAGCAGAAACATTCAATCACTGAGCTTAAAATTCTGTTGTGGTTGTTGCTAACGGCAAGCTGAAGCAAAAGATAACACTTTGTAGAAACTCGATAAAACATTTAGCAGTGTAGATGGGTTCGCTTTTGTATTCTGGGTGAAATTTAAATGAACTCGGCAACTATGGCGCAAACTGGGATCAACCTCTGACAAGCTTCTTCTACATAGCAATGGCAGCTGAAGCTCATTATTGTATTGTATTTTAGTATTTAGAGCCATCCACCATACCAAACTGGAAAAAAAGTTGAAATAATTCAAACTGATGGCCTATCACAGAGAATATCATTAAAAGGAAACTTTCAAATTACTTCCACAACCAACGGCTCATCCCACTTTGCAAGTCTGAATTGTTAAGGAAAAGTTTGACATATGGAGAAATGCACTTATTCGATTTCTTATGGAGAGTTAGACGAGAAAATTGATACCACTCTCACGTCTGTCCGCTGGAGCCAGGATACTATTAGCTTAGCTTAGCATGTACCCTGGAAGCAGGGGCTCTGGCTCTGTCCAAAATAAAAACATCCACCTAACAGCATCTTTAAAAAGGTCACTAATTAACATGTTAAACACAAAAACAATCACCTTAACTTTTCTTTGGACATACATCTCAGTAGAGCAACAAAGCATGGAATTAAAGCTTGTCCATTAATATCCATGTCCAATGTCCACATGGATGCAAGAAGATAGCAAATACAAAATACCACCTGCGTTATGGCACAAAGCAGCCAAAAGAAAGCCTTTGCCCTCCAGAAGACTTGTTATTGAGTTAGTAAAGCTTTTTAATTTTTGGGAAAAGATATGAGATTTGGGATTCCCTAAAAAGGGAAGCGCTACATATTCCTGTTTTCTTAAAACATCTCACTGGAGATACACCTTCCTCTTCCTCTGCTTATCAGTCAGCTGAGGCTATTACAGTAGAGGCCTGAGTGAGACTGCCAAACTCCTGATTCAGCAAAAACTAATCCCTGCCATGAGATAGGACAATCACCCCACAGAGAGACAAAGAGAGAGACAGAGAGAGAACACTGTAACACTAACTACCAGCTGTGCTAGCAAGCTCAGCCAGCCCATTGTGTTATAATACCCCCCTCATTTCCTGTTGACCCTTCCCATTCCCCAGCTCGCAGTTTCCTGCAGGTAGTGTATGCCAAGCATCTATCCTGCAATTGAGAATGATGTGGAGCTTTATCACATGCGGTGTGTTTTTGGAGAAGACAATGAAGGCTCTTATATTACACCTGCAAGGTAGCCAAACCTGTGTGTTGTCAAGCAACCTGAGGGAACTCCATCTGTGAGACAACTGTGCTTGTTTGGTTTCCTGTTTGTGAAGTACAGATAAGAGAGATAAGATGCCTCACCTAAGCTTTATTACATAATACTGACAAGCACACAACTTGCTTCCAAAAAATTAATCTGCTCAACAAAAGAAGGATATAGAGGTTTGACAAAACTGCAGGCCCAGGAACCTACCTAATGTTTCCCCACAATGAAGCTTTCTGCTCTTACCCTTCTACCCTTGTCTCCACATATAAGGAAAAACAAACAGAGGACAAATAGAGCCCAAAGGAAGCACAGTATCTATGGGTTGGTACAGAGCTAGTTTGTAAGACATGTTGTCCAACCCTGTCGGAAATTGAAAGTGTTTATAATTGTTCTGAACAGCCACACTACAAGGCAGAGTGAAAACCCAGCCATCATAGAGAGGTGGGAGACAATATTATTTAAATATGAGGATAACGGCGCACATTTTCAGACAGTCTCTCTTGGAAGCCAAAAAAAGTTGATAATCATTGAGAAAATATACCACCAACCCTCCCTTTTGAATCACAAGGATTAGGAACTATTTTGATAGATTAATTGTGAGTAATTTATCAATTAGAAATTGCTGAACATTTGCAGGCTTCTGTAATGAGAAAATGTGCTGCTTTTCTTGGTTTTATATCACTATAATCTGAATATTCTTTTTGGTTTTGGACTGTAGGTTAATATGGGCTGTGGGAACTTGTGATGGGCATTCTTCACCATTTTCAGATATTTCATAGACTGTAATTAATCGACTAATCAAACATGTTTGTACAGCACTCTGTAACAGTGCCACATAGCCTGTGTGTGATCACTGGTGGTAATGAGTTCCTTCTATTGAGGCATGAAGGAACATGAGGAGGAGACGGAAAATAACCAAAAGAGGCGAGGAAGCAACAGGTAGCGTGGATGCGGCCGAGTGGGGAAGATGAAAACCAAGTACACAAGAGTCTGGACTTTGATGCAGCTGCACAAAGCAACGGGTGGTAGAGTCGGTGAGGGAGTGAGGGTAGGTGGTGGTGGGGTTTCTGCAACTGATGCTCCAGCTGAGGAAACATGATAAGAGTGGAGCAAACTGAAGTGAGTGTGAGGAGTTAGCCTCGAGCTATCTCAGGCCCATCATGAGTGGACGACCAAGCTGTCTGCTACCTTCGCAGGTTCCTACAAATCGATCTATAGCGTTCTCACAGGGTCCTCTTTTTTCAGAACAATGGGGAATGTTTTTTTCTAGAAATCCCTGCTTGTTATTAGAGGGAGGGGGGGAGCTTGTGTAAACGAGGGGAACGAGAGCCCCTAATCTTGACAGGCCACTGAAGCAGACAAGTGGAAAACTCCCCACTGGGTTTCTGGCTCAGCTGAGGCATTGTTCCAACCCATGCTCTCGTTAGTGAGCTGTCGAGGAGAAGAAAGGAGGACTGTGAGGAGCCTGCAGGGCTGGATCCACAGTACAGTAAGGCTGATATATTGGGCTGATACTGGACCTTGATTATTACCACACCCATAAACTCCAAACAACAACAACTAAGGACAAAACAAGACTACAGACTAACAGCTTACAAGCCCACAGGCCATATTGTTTTGCCCATCGTGGGAGGATTCATTCACATTCTTCTGTGTTTTATAGAAGCTAGTAATACATAGCTGATGCAGACATACATAAATGTTTTGCAAGAGTGCATGAAGATACACACACACAAATTCCCACACTCATCCTCTAGCTTATAACCCATACCACTACAGCTTGTACCTTATTTTATTTGTGGTCTGAACCTCATACTAAATGGAAGACCTGACCTAATTCAAATGTCCTCACTTTTGAGGGCATTTTACTTTTCTCTTATCTTCACCCTCTTGATGACATGTAGTCTCAATAACTATAAACATAGCTGACCTTCGCAGATTAACATTGTCACTGAAAGTAGGCATGCTGTGCCTTATCAAATAAGGGTTCTTATTTCTAGACAAGGCTCTGACTATTTTCATCCTCTGCACCACAGGTGTCTTAATGCCTCAGTTGCGTTGGAGGAAAATCTACGTTCTTGCAAGTCTGGCTCCTCGAAATGATTACCTCCTTAAAATTCTGCTCAGGACTGCATTCAGATCACTTTGTGCGCATTCTTGGGTAGTTGTGCTCTAATGAATAGCAGGGGCCTGAAAGAGGGAGATGGCTAAAACCAACCGAGGCAATCAGGCTTGTTTTTGCTCTACGATTGTTTTTAGTTGACATGAACTCAATCTTCTCCACCACTCCCCAAACTGCATTGTCTATAGTTTGACCAGAGGGGGAAAAAAATCTAGCCTAATAAAAACAACCCCGCTACAGAAAAAGACATGCACATGCATATTACAGTATGATGACATAACTCCAAAGCATGCACAATAAAAACACTGAAAAACAGACAGGCCTGCTAATCCAAGTAAGTGCCGCCTGCATGCTTTTCCTGGTTTATTCTGGGCTCAGCCTACTAAAAAGTTCCAGACACTGAATGCTTCACAGAGCCTGTTCAAATGAAAATGTAGGCTCACACTTTTTGAAATAAAATAAAATACTGACTGTAAATGTGGATGCAGTTCTTGATCATTTAGAATTACTCATCACAAATCCGTTGGCCTGTACCTTATACTGACACAATTCCAGTACATCTGTGTATTATTCACAGTGACTAGTTATTTACTTAGCAGACCAGTTTATAAGGTTGTGCAAGTCATCATGACACAGTTTGTCTGGTACAGACATGTCAAAATCTACTGTATCGCCCAAAGCTCCGAGACAAACGTGTGCTGATGGATGAAGCTAGGCGTGAACGGATGTGAAGCGTTTGACAGACAAATATACAACATTTAAATCTTATATTTCTATGTCAGTTAACAAGAAATTGACAAGTGTTTCCCGGGATCATGATCCACTCATGCAGGCATGGGCTAGTCCTGTTGTCTTGTAAACTGATTATTAAAAGGGCTGTTCTGTTGCTGATACTCTGAGGCTTACAATGAGCAAATCCTCAAGGACAGTGTGATATCTATACTTCAGACGTCACAGAGCACAAAGGCAAGCAGAGGAGGAAAATCTTCCCTGACATTTGCTCACAACTTCCTTGTAACTTCACATGAGAGCAGTAGCCACTGCCTGGCCTATATCATGGGCAGCTTGAAGACAGATGTTGAGCTCTTCTTCTAGCCATGCATATGTGGGGCAGCCAGAGCAATAAACAATTACATAACAATGAGAGGATATCCAGGGATTAACTGAAAACGGGTACTAATGCCAATACGAGATCCGGACAAGTTGCAAACTGGATGTTGGTTTTGGGTAAAGGAGGTCAAGTGGTTTCAGCTGGAGAAACAAGGTCCCACCAAAATACAGTGGAGGGGCACTGCATGCTTTTTAAGATGTTTGATCAACTGTGTTCAGTAGAAGCAGCAAGCATTTTACAGGACTGCAAAATAAATGCATGTACTATGTTAACTAAACTGCTGCAAGTTTTTGTGCAAATATAACGTAGTTTATTAGGAAATCTAATGGATGCAATCATAGCTCCATTTACATTCCTAAAGAATATTATATTTTGGCTGATGTGCAGTTTTCCAAACGTCATAAACCGCTCTAATTACCTACAGCTAAATGCACCGCAGTATATCATTCATGGAGGCAGTGCAGGGCATGCACAGACAAACAGCCCCAACAATGGCTCGGCCACCCAGTGAATGAAGAGGCGATGTAGATTATCTCATATATCCGTACTGGATTGCCAGGCTGATTCACACCGGAGCGACACAAACATCTGACCCCGACCAATGAGTCTTCTTACCGTGTCCTGTTCCGGAGAAATATCAGTTTAATCAGGGGATGTGTGAAATTCACCAGCCCATTCTTGGATATGCTGGTGACCCGTAGCCTGTGGTCCAGTATGTGCAAGTCCATATTGTCGGTTGCGAGCAGTGCAGACTCCTCTGTCTGTGCATGCGGCGGAGAAAACGCCTTCCTAGCTGAGTGATATCATTCAGTTGTTAAATATAGGCCTGGATGATGAGCATTGCCGACGAATACAGCCACCACGTCCCGCTGTGCTCGTCTCACAAGACGAAAAACATCCGACGCAATTGGACTCCAGCCCCGCTGAACTACTGTATATTCAAATAAAAGGGACAGCCCCAGAAACGACACGCCCCCTCCTCTTAAAGCTACACGTTTATGACGTTAAACGTCTCGCGCATGAAGAGGGTGGTCAAGTGTGAAGGTGCGAGCAGAAACTTCCGGTTCCGGTTTTGCGAAGTACTTTAAAAGTATGGCCAAAAATATGTGGCCACCCTTTTGTGTCCCTTTGGTCTGTAGCTGTTTTTCATAGTTTGAGCTAGCCCCTTTAGTTGTAAGGGAAATCTTAAAGGAATCATTTTCTAGATTCTAATGGAAATCTTAAAAAACCCACTCACTGTTTTAACCACACCCTCGACCTTGTTCTTGTCTATGGCATAGAAATTGAACATCTAATAGTCTTTCCACAGAATCCTTTTTTATCAGACCATTATTTAATAACTTTTGAATTCCTGTTACTGGACTACACGCCATTAGGCAAACATTCCTACACTAGATGTCTATCTGATGGTGCTGTAGCTAAATTTAAGGAAGTGATTCCATCGGCATTTAATTCAGTTCCATGTCTTAATGTAACAGATGACTCCTATGCTAACTTTACTCCCTCCCAAATTGATCATCTTGTTGATAGTGCTGCAGGCTCACTGCGAATAACACTCGACTCTGTTGCCCCTCTAAAAAAGAAGATAATAAAACAGAGGAGGTTAGCTCCATGATATAACCTGCAAACCCGCAAATTAAAGCAAACATCACGAAAACTTGAAAGGAAATGGCGTTCCACCAATCTGGAAGAATCACGTTTAGCCTGGCAAGATAGTCTTAAAATCTATAGGAAGGCCCTCAGTAATGCCATAGCAGCCTACTACTCATCATTAATAGAGGAAAATAAGAACAACCCCAGGTTTCTGTTCAGCACTGTAGCCAGGCTGACAGAGAGTCACAGCTCTGTTGAGCCATGTATTCCTATAGACCTCAGTAGTAACGACTTCATGAGCTTCTTTAATGATAAAATTCTAACTATTGGAGACAAAATTCAGCACCTCCTGCCCTCAGTTGGTACTGACTTATCTTCAAACACAGGATCTACTCGAAAAAGTGCCCTGAGATAACTTTGTTATGATATGGCGCTATATAAATAAAACTGAATTAAACTGAATTAAAGGAAGTTAGAAAATGTGTACAAAAATTGAAATCTAAAAATGACAAGTTGGGGTTTAACAGGGAGGGTTGTGTACCAGACTATTTCATGGTTGAGAGCAGACTTCCTGGAGTCTCTGCTGGTTGCCTAGCAATGCATTGTTTTTACAGTTTGGTTTTTGTTCGGATTAAACACATGAGATATAACATGTTAAACTGGTCACATTCAGAGATGCTGGTAGGCAGCTTTTATTACCTTTGGACAGAGCGAGGCTAGCTGTTCCCCCGTTTCCAGTGTTTATGCTAAGCTAAGCTAACCAGCAATCACATAGTCTAGCTGTACAGGACAGGCTAAATAAATAAATTGCAATTATAGTTGATGTTGTTTATCTTGATTAAGCTAAGGTTTTTTTTCTTTAATGCACCTTTAATCAGTCAAATGGATGTCCTATTGCATAACCTTTCTTTGTAATCAATTCAACCACTTCTCAGTAATTATTTAAACCGCACTAATGTTTCTTCCTCTGGAAATGGGGGTATAAAAGTTGAATTAGCCTACTATCTCAAGGATAGCTTAAAACCTGTTCAACTATCAAAACAGATCAGTTTAGCTTAGTAAATCATATATATATATATATATATATATATATATATCATATATATACCTATATACTATATATATATATATATATATTGTGAAACCTTGACTGACTTGAACTCCCAAGCACCAGTTTCTTCTTCAAACATTCTTTGTCTTTGTAACATTGGTTCTGAGTATTACAATGACCTCAGGGGTGTGTTAGTCAGCTTTTATTTTGAAAATACCAACCACTTCATACCAGAAGTTATTTGCTCCCGATAGGCTCTTTACATATCTTACTGTAAATTTTAATCAATGAAATGATCACATATTTTAATGGTTGACATAGCCTGGCAAGTTTTATTTTATCAACTATATGTTTCAGTCACAGCTGTGAAACTCAGCGTGATCTTATTCAGTGTGATTCATATCCAGTCATGAAAGTGCAATCATAAAAGGCTGGGTGGAGACTATTCCTTCATTGTGAAAAAACATTACCATAATTCATGATAAAAACAAAAAGCAGGAAACATACCGCACTTCAGCAGCAATCATGTAATTTTCACTCTGTAGTGTAATATACAGTACATGCAAGTATTGTAATACATATAATCTGGCATTTCATTGTACCATCTGTACAAATATAGAATCAGAAAATGTTTATGTTTACATACTTGAAGGTAACACAGATCCTCCAGCAGATTAAAAAGAAAAACAATCTACATGTTGCTCTGGCAAGTAGGTGAATGAGTTTTAGTCAAAGAGATGCTCCCAGTTTCAGTCATCTTCTTATTGTAAAGGTGAGCTCTTGGTGGGAATCATTATTCTAGACTCCATGCTTCTGATCAAAGGCACTGAGGACAGAACGGGAGAAACATAAGAGTTTAACATTAACTCAAAGACCATGGACTTAGTGTAATTTCCATTACAAAAGGATATAAATACATAAAAAGTATAACTTCTCAAGTTGCAACATTAAGTGAAACAGGATTTCTACATTATTTCACACAGTTTGTCACAGGTCAGTACATGTGTTAGACAATATTAGGTGTTAGTAGAGTTAAATTAATCAATGTGTTCATTAGAATACCGTCATCCCATCATGTTCAATGTTTTCATTAAGCTTAACATGTTTTACAATCTGAGATATATACTTTTATGTTGTTTAAACATCTATCTAGCTATAAATGTGCAGTACAAATACTGTGAAAATTACTGTGCTATGCAAAAGCCAAGGCTGTGTGGCACTGCAACACCATTTTCTAGATATGTGTTTTATCCAGTCAAGAAAGCTCCTCACTAATATGCTAACTCGTATTGTATATAACTCTGTGCTTACCTGCTCACTTTTCTGCTGCCACTACAAAACTGCTCTTGATAAATGAATGCGTGTTTGCTCCCTCCACTTCCACAGCATCCACCTGTGGGCTGTCTTCTCGCACTCATCTCTTCCTATGCTCTCACCTGTCGCTCAGTACGCTCCACAGGGAGTGATAGTCCAGTAAACTTTATATTTTAATACACAAGTTGTCTGTTTACTCTTTCCTCTTGTGTTGCTGTTAAGTACATAAATCTCTCCAGTGCTTTCCCATTCCTTGTTTGAATTTTAAAGCATGTTACTTTCACATGTTATCATAGCTCCCCCATCTGCCATCCTATTTCTATCATTTTGTGGCAAAAACTCTTATTTCACCCAATGAAGTTAAAACCTCAACTTCAGTCACTGATTTGATCTAAATTGCAACAGATTTTTTTATGCAAAGCCGGCGCCTTTTGCACCACCAAAGTATAACATTTTAGAGAAAATACTGTACTGTATATCGTTGAATATTGGCCTGCAATTGTCATCTTATGAGGCACACATCACCCTCTGCTAAATAGTTGATTTTTTCCTGGGAGTACATGTGTGGGTGGTTTGCATCTCTCCTACCTGTATAATACACATTTACATCCCATCCCTCCTTGAGCCACGCAGAGTTCCTGGTCTCCTCCCGGGACTGGAGGCTTTCATAAGCTGCAAACACAAATAACCAAACCATATATTAGGTGGGAATGAATTTATGTCACTCTCATATAAAACATTTAGCTTTAATGTTCTTAAGAAATTGATTTCAGGCAAAATAAGAGAGTTTTAGCTGTACAAATAAATTTGCAGAGGCAGAGCTACGATGGAAGCAGAAATAATCTAATTGCTTGGGTAAACCTCAGTAGCTGGAGAAACAAACGTTTCCCTTTTTCCATTTAATGAGCCACAGAGGAGGCAAAATAGCTATAATCTAACTCTACCCCCAAGCCCTACCATGGGGTTTCCCAGGTTTTAAGAGAGTTTTTGTTGTTGTTACTGGACATTTTGAAAAGTCATACGAATTCCCTTAAAATTGCTGTGATTAAACTCATCCATTTACATCTAAATAGCTGAGGCTTTATATAGCTTTCTCACTATAGAAGGGATATTTAATATGCATATTCTGTGGGCAAGGGGCTATCATTTATACATGGGGCCAGTCATTCTGCCACTCCTGTATCATATGTCAACATCCACATCTTTCTCTGACAGGTACAGTTAGATACCTTGTGATATTCTCCAGCTAATGGAATAGAAATTCTCTGTTTACAACATCACTGAAATACAGGATTTAAGATTTACCATGGTTGCATATTGCATAATACAACAATAAATGGCCTAGTGTAAAACTACTTCATCCATGTTTTTCTAAATTTGTTTTTCGACAACGTGAGTCAAGTCAATTCAAGTCAGTTTTATTTATATAGCCCAATATCACAAATCACAAATTTGCCTCAAGGGGCTTTACATTCTATACAGCACACAACACCCTCCATCTTTAGACCCTCGATTCGAATGAGGAATAACGTCCCAAAAAAAACCTGTTTAACAGGGGAAAACATGGAAGAAACCTCAGGAAGAGCAGCAGGGGAGGGATCCCTCTCCCAAGACGGACAGACATGCAATAGACGTTGCATAAACAGAATAGACCAACAGAGTAAAATTACAGTATGGACAACATGGAAACCCGTAGGGGGACATAAACACTGTGTTTCTACTTGAGTAACTACTGCAATATTACCTTTTAATGATCCACTCCCCAAATACATTACATGCATACAACAACAAGACATCACATAACATAATTTTCCACCAGTTTTAACTCATGTGCCATCTGCCTATACAGCTTCAGAGCTTGTTACTGAGCTGCCATTTCCTTTGTTAGAGGTACTAAAGCTTGCCCTTGCCTACTTCCCAAACACCCAAAATAATTTCTCTGAGGTGACAAACATGTGTTACATACTCACCCCACAAATGATGAACAGCGTATAGGTCGCCGATCTGTGAGAAGAACCCGCCCACTGCCTCGTTGTTTTCCTGTCTGTATTTGATTGCCCTCGCCCTGTTGTAAGATATGTTATTTTCAGGGGTATAACGATCACCTGAACACCTGTAATACTTGACGCTAACACTGGAAAAACTAGAAATCATTTATAAATATTTTAAGCAAATTAAACTTGTTCAGCCTCACCAGTGGTTTCCCCATTCAATCATAGTTCCTGGCTGAAACACACGCAAGGAGGTAAAATATTAACACAGTTTTAGAACTAACATATGGCATTAAATTAAATTGTACACAGGACAGTTCTTTTACATGTGCCATGTGCCATGATATGAACCAGCATGGTCAAACCAGTTTAACAGCACATTCACAGCTTGTTTATTTTACACAACCAACTCTATATGCCTCATGAGCCCACATGCAGGAAGAACTTCAGTGTTGGTTGCATGTAGATTTTATCAAAGCTATGTTTTGAACCACTTTATTACATCTCACCGTTTGTGGACAGCTCACTCCTCAACACAATGAGTCAACTATGAGTAAGTAAGTGTAAATTACACACAAACACAGGCAGCTTTTGGAGGGGCAAAATAGTAGAATGGGCAAAATGTGAAAATAGTGTGATTGTACAGACACGATAGCCAACCTCTTGGCATTAACGTTCACGGCAGTGTCTTGTTTACCAAAAATGATCTGTCAGTAGCTGATCTAAGAGCTAAAATATGCCTTTGTACATTCAGAGAGATAAGAGGAGAATTCCATTACAGGCAGCCCAAAAGTATGCAAATTCATAACATTTGAAAATTAGAGAAATTGTAGAGATGTCTATATAACCATGTAACCAAAAACTGTACTAACAGCGATTCTATAAAACTGGTATGTACAAAGATCCATTTGGAGCATTACAGGAATTCAGCCTGTTTTAAAGGCAAGGGTGGGTGCTACCTATGCATGACAATGTTGTTGCAATCAAAAGTATTCAACCCCTTTAACCTGCAAGACACTCCAGTGACGTGATATTTGAGAACATAACGTTGAGCTTACTAATAGTACTAAGAATAAATAAGATTTTCTCCAAAAATGCCCGTAAGCAATATGATTCAACCCCAAAGTCAATATTTTGTCGAGAAGGGAGCAGGAGTTTTTCTCAGCTGTTGTTTTCAAACGTCCGATTCCCCTTGGAGGAATTTTGCTCCACGCCCAGGAAGGTTTGCTGCTGCACCATGAGTTTTAAACTTGCGTATGATGGGGCCAGCCGTGTCTCTTAAGTGTCTTGGAAATCTTTTTGTAACCGCTGCCCTTTTGGTGTAATGAAACAGTTTCTTCTCTAAGCTTTTGAGACAGTTCTACTCAGCTTGAACACCTGCATTTACATCACTGCATCACAGCTGAAGCAACTTTAGTGTGGTTATAGAGTTCCCAAAAGATAATTGTGTTTTGCACCAATGTGGTAGCCTTACATATTAGTAAGTGATTAAAAAACAGCAATATTAAATAGGGGTTTAATAACTATGACATATGTATTATAAAACAAAATCCTGCTACTCAGAAAGATTACATTACACCTTCTCATTATCAATTTGATGATGTCACTCAACAATTATAGATCTTTAGAAAACCTTTAATGTGTAAATCCTTACATACTCAGCAGGGTTGAATAATTTTGATTGCAACTGTGTGTAGACGCAATAAATTAATAATGTAATATGTGTATGTGGATACCTTGAGGTGATAGGTGCGCATTTCATAGATGTTGGGTCCTGGTCTGGGCAAGGGTTCATTCCAGAAACTGAACTCCAGAAGGAGCTGATTTCGCTTTGAAATCAACATTTTCGCCCTCTCTTTCCTAAACTCTAAATACTCCTGAAGAGAGATAAAAATGTTTTTAATGAAAAAAGGAATATACAAAGATGCTGCTATACAGTGCTTTTCTACTGCTAAATAAGTTAACTCAAATCGGTGTAAGCTGCACTTTAAACATCAGCTTTGCTTTGCACTGAATTTCCTACTCTGTGCAACAAAGGTAAAGATTAAGAAACAGTTCACAGTCAACCTTGTTGTTGTTCAGCTTCGTCAGGCATTCAGTCAAGGCTGGGTAGCCCCCTCTGTATCGCCATAGATGCACTGCAAAAACAGAACAGCAGATGTCACTGTAGCACTGTGTAAGGACTGATGCCACCCACACAACCAAGAGATACAGTACCTCCATCACCATGTGATCACTTTTTGCTGTGGCTGAATGCTCTTAATGTATACTATATACTGTAAATGATCATATGCAGGAGAGGCGTTGGCGGTAAATCATCTGGTAGCATTTTTCTGTGATGCTCTGCCAAACAATTCACAGCACAAACTGCCGCCACTCAAATTAAGTGGTGACGCTCATGAGGCCTTGAGACAGAAAAACCGAATCCAGTCGTCAGGTGCAAACAGCGACTGTGATCAATAAGAGGTGACGCTTTTCATCATCTTTTCATCATGTTTTCCGCTCACTGCTGCACTGCTGCTTACCAGCTTGATCCTGTTCTCCGTACCAGGTATTCCAGCTTCCGACCACCTCACATGGGTAGTCTGGGTCCTGATGGAGCCTGTTTTGCACCTCAGCCCTAAAGGTCAGCATAAAAGAAAACAAACTCTTCACACACTGATTGTGTGAATGCGGCAACAGTTATAATATACTGTCACTTTACCACAATGACCAACTAGAGGGCACTCAGAGAGCACAATGTCCACAATTATCCTACTTGCTGTTACACCCAAAGACATTAATTCTATTACTTCAATTTTATGCTAAATTACTCTTATGATTCTGCAAGGATACCATGGAATAAAGTCCATCTTGTGAATGTGGGGAACTCTAAAACTGTATCATCAACGAAATCTAATTAGCTGCTCCTTGACTCAAAGCATAATTTAACCTAATTTGTCTACCAGATTGCATGGAAATATATTCTATAAATGTAGGTTTTTAAATCACAATCAGAATCAGGTTTATGTGCTATTTACACATACAAGGAATTTGCTTTGGTATTTTGGTGCATAACAATACACGTAATAAGTAGAGAATTTAAAGGAAGATAACGCAAGTACTGCAAGTCAAGAAGCATAAATAGAAAATTGAAAATTGACAATAAGATATGGAAAAATATTATAAAAACAGACAGAAATCCAATTAAGGATTGCAAACATAACTTCATTGGTGGAGTAAATGTAGGGAATGTTTTAAAGCACTCACTCTAGACTGTTGTATGCTTCCAGGCACTCTGGTTTGACGTTGTGAACTGAAAAGAGAAAAAAAGAAAAAAGGGAGCCAGACTTATCAAATGGGTGTTTTTAAAAAAAAAAAAAAAAATACAAGCAACAATCAAATTCTTCAACAAAGTAATTTCACACTCCGATTCAGCAAAGACTTCTATACACAAAACTGATTCGCTTTCAATAGGTTATAGGCTACGGCTGATAGAGTGTCCAAATTGAAATCCCTACATGGTGAGATGTGCGCCACAAAAAAGATCAAAGCCCGGGGAGAATGATAGATTTCGCTACAAGAGACAGACACAGTGATCACCACAGGCTCAAAAGAACACCAGACAAATTGTATTGATGTCGCTTACAAAACTTTACAGACGCGATACATCATACTATTATGGAATAACTTGTTGCTGCCTATATGTTGCACACGTATGATAACAAATAACTTGTAATGCAATGTTATACGGCGCAGAGTCCCCCGTCTCTCATGTTACTGCCTCTGAGGTCGCTGAGGCCACTGTGGATTGAATTTAATCAACATGATTTATTTAGCTGTTTTCTGCAGAGACAAATGGATGATAGACTGTTGAGACTCAAAGCAGAATCCATTTCATTATACTATAATGTAACTATCACATTCACTTACGTTTGGCCCTCTGCAACCCCGCGCTTAAAAGAAAATACAATAGTAAAAGATCTTATGCCTACATTGAATTTTATACAGGTTGCTGGTCTCTTTCTTTGACAGCAGGTTGGAGTGGGCATCTTTCCTGGCATCGACTTTGTGCACAAATAAGGAACGGAACCAGCCTTTGTCGCAACTCTCTGAAAACCTCCTACACGGAAACAAAATGAGAGAAAGTTTCACAAAGGCTCAAAGCAACAACATAAAACAGAGAAGTTATCAATATAAAAAAAAAGAAAAGGACAAACTTAAAAGGAACATGGAGATGTGCGTGAAATATGGGTTAAAAGATAGTCATGCTAATATCCTCTGATATGAAAAACATGCATACTGTATGAGTGAGTGGGCTGAATGCCATAGCTTGTGTCTTCAACTTCTTTTCACCCACTCTGGAGTGAATAAAAGGGGAATATCATTCACTTTACAAACTATTGTTACAATCTAAGAGGCTCCAATCAGTGTTTTCGACGTGAATAACCGTCTCTCAAAGTCAGAGAGCAGAGAAGGAAGACTTGAATCTGTCGCGTGTTCAGGCTGTTCCAAAGAAAGTGAACCAGGAAGGACTATAACGGTGGCATTAAAGCAAACAGGGACAAATCCAACCAGTAATACTACTCTATTAAAAGGTAAAACTGAATTATTTATGGCTCAAAAAAAACATGCCAAAAATATTATCATTTTTTAAATAAGTTACATATAGCTTGTCTTTTCAAAACGTGAGGGTGAAACTGTGGCTAAAATGTAAAACTATCGCCTTATGTAAAGACCTATAAACTAAAAATTGAAAGCAAAAACAGAGTAGTAAAATTTGTCAGTGGAATCAGGAGTAAAATTGTCAGCTGCTTCACTGGCCACACAGAATATGTCTATTCATATGCAGTGTTAAACAGAGCTCCCACACTCAGCTGGACATCAAATCCAAGGATATTTTAATGACTTTCATAGCTTTTTATAAACTCATAATTTCGTCATAATTCTGAAGCCATGTTAAAGCTGCTTAAATGTCAACATTAACCTCAAGTTCAGTGCTGAACTAAGAACAGCCCAAAGAGAATAGTTGGTACATGCCCACTTATGGATTAGGGAGCTATATTGTGCATATGTTTACTTATTATGGAGCACTTTCAAGGCCATCTGTTAATTCACAAACACTTTCCAAGGCTTTATTTTATTATTCTGAAATCCACAAACTTTCAAGGTCAGTGGGACGTCTCTTTTAATAACCTCATGGGCCAGCAGCTTTAATTGGGAACTATAATTAGAAATTTCCCATGGCTCCCTCTCAAAAATAACAAAAGTAGCAGTCAAGCCAAAAACTTGGAAGGAAATGCATATTACAGTGTGGAGGCACAGATAAGCTGTTAACAAGTGGTAGTTATCATTTAGTGTAGCTTCACAGGACAAAGTTCAGAGGTCCAGCGTATGATTAAAGCTGGTATAGAAAACTGCCTGGTTGTTTTGTTAATAATGACCCTGGCGTCTTACATAAAGGTATTACTAGAACATAATGTAATACACGTCGCCTACACATTGATTCACCTTAGCATTTAGACAATATAATTTCTTACACATGAGTGAAGAAAAATATAACATATGGAGTCACCCAGGTAACAAAATGCTGGCTGAAAAAAAACGACTGTTAAAAAGTAGTTAAAGTTCGGTTTAATGTTAAGTTAGCTAACGCATAGCAAACACAGAAAAGTCTGTTTTGGGATTTATTAGATTAGCTAACTAACTCAACGCCAAATGATTGCAAATTTTCTCAAATTTATGCAAAGGATATCTCAAAACTGACCGTTAGCTTCCAGGTAATTAAGCTAGCTATATTACTTTAAAAAAAACCGTATTTAACGTTACCTGTTCGCTTGGTGCAGACTCACAGAATACCTGTACAATATCTGTCCTTTAGACCACACAGAACTAGTCGTCGCCATTTTCCTCTATAAAGCAAAACACTTCTTTTGACACGCAGACACACCAGTCTGGTTAATGTTTACCTCCCTGTCTGATGTGATGTTTTGACGACAGTTTAATCCTGTTAAACCTGCTGAGTAGCCCGCCCGAGATTTAAAAACACGCGTGACTCTGTGACGCAGTGACCAATACGCACAATCGATCAGACCTGATTAGTTGAGTGTGACGTTCACTGACAATGAGGAACTTGAGACGTTGCTGAAAGGCGTATTTAGATCCTTTACTAAAACCAACAATTTTATGCATAACATCTTAATTGTATTATAAATTCTTCGTGTATACCCATTAGGCTAACGCTTATCTATGTAATTATTATTATGTATATTTCTTACAATGTATCGTTTATTAGTTTATGACAGATTAAAGCTAAATAATAATACTAATAGTCAAATGTTTTAAAAAAAGTCATTACACATAACTAAAATACTTGCATTCAACATAAAGTTAAGTCATATTCATAAAAGTGAAATGTTACAAGAAAATGTGAGGGATGACCCCTTTCAGAGAGTTTTAAAATTATTTAATTTATTATCTGAATTATTGTAACTATACAGTAGTTTAGCAGCTGATCCAGTTGCTGCTAATCTTTTTTTTTTTGTAATGAAAAATCTTAAACTCTTTCTCAATATTTTCCTCTGAAAATCCTTCCTTTGAGCCATGTAGTTGCACAAAATATAAAACTAAAGTAAAGTACATTAAGTACCTAAAACAGTACAGAAATAAATGTTTAGCTACTTTCCATCTCTGCATTTGAAGATTATAAATAGGCCTAACAAAGTCATAATGTAATATTTAATACAAAAACACATATTACTAGATATCTTTGATGTTTTTATAATTAATATGAAATAAAATGACTGGATTGGAGATACTTTTTGGGGGGTGTGTGGGAGGGATACGTGTCTCCAAATTACAGCTTACTGTATCTAACACTGTTTGAGTTGTCCTGCTGCAGTAAACAGGTCTCTTATCTAACAGTGGACCGATCTTTCAAATTTGGTTTCTCTATTAGACTAGTCATGCAGTACTTAAATCCTTTTTGTGCAACCCACTTTCACTTCTTTTCATACACAATGCAGGGCTCTCTGATCCTCTCCATCATTCTACCCACTGACATTATATAACATCAAATCAGATCATACCTAAAATGAACCATACTCAATACCTGTATTGTAGGCTATGCCTGTCTTCACTGACAACACTATAAAGCACACACACGCAGTGTATGTACTGTTTCTTTTGGAAAATGAACAAATAATCTCTGAATTATCTTTATTTTCAATTGATTGGGTATTTAACAAGTTTGATTTTATCTAAACACATGTCATTCAGAGGAATATTCTCCCATGGCTCTTTTTAAAAAAAATAAAATTACATATTTTTAAAATAGTATCCTTGCATACATTCATGCTTTGGTTCATCTGTCGATTAAAAAGGTCCACAAGGCTTTGACAAGACGCCTTCCATCTTTTCTGGCATAAAAGTACAGCAATTACACTTTTTTTTTTTTTACACAATTTACACAAAAACACTTTTCAGGCTTTTGCTTTTCTGAATGTGCCAATTCTGCCCCCGTGATTTACTGCAAGCGCAGGGAGTATTTCTTTCACTGCCGTATATAAGTCTTCGAAATCCTGGTTCACTGTGATGTCCTAGAGAGAGTGATACACAGAGAAGCGAGTGAATGAACACGTTTAAAAAGGAGAAGATTTGCAGAAAGTCTCACAGAGGTGAAATATGTGTGAGTTACCGAAAAGTCTAATGCCTCCATGGCTGAATCTGGGTTTTCCTGTACAGACTTGAGGATCCCATAGCACCCAGCATTCTGGATGGGGTTCCTACCCATCTGGCCAGAGACAAGAAGAGAATAATAATGTCACAGATGGTGGTCTTTACTCTGGTTTTGGTTATGAAGGTGATGACACAAGTTGTTAAAACTATTATGGTGTTTTAAAATGGATTCCCACCCCTTGCACTGTCTTAAATGAATCCTTCTATTGGACGTAGCCATTTGTAAAGTCAGATGAGAAGATCGATGCCACTCTCATATCTGTCCATTAAATATAAGGCTATAAACAGCAGCGGCTTAGCTTAGCTTATCACAAAGACAGGAAACAGTTAGCCTGGCTCTGTCCAGTGGTAACAAAATCCACCTAACAACGCCTCTGAAGCTCACAAATAACAAGTTGTATCTCCTTTGTTTAGTGTAAAACGCAAAATTCTACGTTTTGGGGGTAATATCTGCTTGACTATTTCTTGGCTGGAACCAGTAACGTCCTGGAGTCTTCGCTGGTTGCCTAGCAGCTGGTCAGAGCCAAGAAATAGCCTGGCACATAATCCCACGTAAAATAGCGAATTGTCATTTTTACAGTTCAGTTTTTATGAATTAAACAAACAAAATATAATATGTTAATTAGTAAGCTTTAAAGGTGCTGGTAGGTGCATTTTCTAACTGTTGAACAGGTCTTTATTCTAAGCTAACTGTCTGCTAGCGGTAGCTTCATATTTGCAGACATGAGAATGGTATTAATCTTTTCATCTAACCTCTGGCAAGTAAGCACATTTCAGAAAGCATATGTTTCCCAAAAATGTTGAAAGATAAAACTTTTGGTACATCCACACATTAGTGTAATTTAATGTGTACTGTCCATATCAAATAAACCAAACATATTTTTTTAATGTAGACTAGATGCAGAAGAAAAACAAAAAAACAGGTAACAACAATTTCAGTAATTAGCTGCCATTATTGCAGATTCAAATTGGATTTCATCTTTGAAATGTTTAACTAACTGATCACATTTTTATTTCTTGAACTGCCTAGATTTAGCTGTTCATACTAGGTTTTTAGATTTGTAACCACACACCCAAACTCTATTTTCAACTCAGGAGTGCACATGTAATCAATATCAAATGCTCAGGCTGTAACTCAATTTTAGTGTAAGTCCTCACCATAACTTCTTTTCAATCACTAACTTGTTTCAGACAGATAAGATGAGTCCCTGAGAACTCTGCTTGGGCGTTCACATTAAAACAAAGTACAGTGATCCATTTACTTATCCCATTTTACCCACTGGTGCCCCCCATTGCTTTTGAAGCTAGAACCAATCTCTTTTCAACAGCTTACATTCAGGGATTTGATTGTCTTGTTTACTTTGAGGCCCATGGCTAGGCGGATAGCTCCTTCAGGGGGTATTCGGTTGTTACTGTGGCGAGAAACAAATGCAGAAAACAAACACACACACAAAAAAAAAAAAAAGTAAGTGTGTTGGAGTGTGAGGGGAAGCAATCATAAAGTGTTAGTTTTTAAAATGGCATTATTCATCCATGTAGCACAAATGTCTGGAAATTTGTGAGGCAAGCTTTGTTTTGCTTGAGAAGATAAACGAGGGGCAGAAGAAACTGAATTACTTGAACTTTGTTTATGGTAGCGGTCTCGCTTTAAGGAAAAAAGGCGACCACCGTTTAAGATTTATTGGTTAAACTACAAATCTGACCTCCCCAGGAGTCTCATAAAGGATACTTTCTATTAGTTTTACATCACAGTTAGTACCAAACAAGGTAAAACATGTTATTTGCTCTAATTTGTGATTTATGAAAGAATGATCTAAACTGAAGTTGCAACATCTGCCCCTTTTAACTCATTTACTGTAGGATAATCTGATCATCAGATACCAAGACAACAAAGGGCTCATACCTCACATTCAACTCCTCCAAAACAGCGTTCTCTTTCAGAGCCTGTCCTAAAGCAATGGCTCCTTCTTTACCAAAACCATTAAATGACAGATCCACAGTTCTGAGGAAAATGTTTCCCTGAAAAAAACAGAAAAGAGAAAAGGACTTCGGTAAAGTAAGATTTCAGATGCAATAACAAGTAAAACTTGAACAAGTTCTCTAACAGGATTAACTGAGAAACAAAGAAAACACCTCAATTTAAAGTGAGAGAGCAGCAGTATAGATACTGAAGTAATAAGCCTCTCAGGTCCTGAATCAATCAAACCTGTCAGTGCAGCTTTACTGATCAGGGTCCCCTTGACCATCTTGGTCATTAAGATAGGGGAGGAAAATGTGCTTCTACACTGTCTCTCCTGCTGTGAGATGCTTAATGAACACCCGACCAGGGGGCTGTTTCACAAAACAGGATAAGCGAGTTAGCCAGGTTGTGATATCCAGTATCTTCCTCTCATCAATCTGCATTAACTGAATCATCTTATTAAACTTAATATATTTGTTTACAGATCCAAAACAGTATCACCAGAATATACCACGATCTTGTTTTTACAGTCACTTTACTAACTTTCTAAACCTGGTTCGGGAAATCCCCCATGGCTTGTCCAAAATTTTCACCTTCACCAATTGAACATTCGTTAAACCTCCAGAGTGATACTCTGCATCTAAAGAGTTTGGAGGCTGGTGCCATTTTTTTAGCCTTACAAAACCAAAAACACAAGCGCAAACGTGTAAGGAACGGATTGAACTGTATTTAATTGCAAACGTTAACATACCCGGTTTACTAGCTTACTACCTATACAACATAAGGCTACTTCCAAAGGCAAGGGGCTTGTACCTAACTACATAATTTAGTGTGGTTACAGGTTATGTTAGAAAAATACTTGTTCAGGACTGGAGCAACTAAAATCTGCTAATAACAGTAAAGAAACCTGCTTTTGTTAACTTCTGTGTAAAATCGGAGACCCATTTTATGGTGGTAAATCTGCCACCATTATCACTGTAAACTGCATTATGTGGTGTGTGAGAAAGGAGAGCTTGACAGGTGTACCAACAAGGGGGGTGGGGCTTAATGCACAGTTCACTTCCACTTGAAAATACCTTGTGCTATGTACACTCTATGGTGTGTGTATGTCCAGATACTTTTATGTTCTTTTGTCTGGAGCTGTTTTCAGGGTTTGGTCCAGGCCCCTTAGTTCCACTTAAGGAAAATCTTAATACTACAGCATGCAATGTTATTTTAGACAATAGTGCACTTCCAACTTTGTGGTAACAGTTTCGGTGAGGCCCTTTCCTGCATCAACATGACAATGGCCTCCTGCACAAAGCCAGGTCCATAAAGAAATGGTTTTCTGAGTTTGATGCTAAAGAACTTGACTGGCCTGCACGGAGCCCTGACCTGAACCCCATCCAACACATTTGGGAAGAAACGGACTGTGAGCCAGGCATTTACCGCCCTACCCCAGTGCCCAACCTCACTGATGATTTTGTGGCTGACTTGCATGATTCTTTATTTGATGGCTTCATATGATATGAGCTAAACAAATTGTCCTGGTCTGGCCATTCACTGTATTACCCGTAGATCTTCTTTTGTCTGGCATGAGTTCAAAAACGAATATAGTGTTCAAACATTGATTTCCAGGTGTATTACCCCGAGGCCATTGGCCATCATCACAGCTCCTCTCCCTCGAATGCAGTTCCAGGCCAGACTTAGTGATCGCAACCCTGTGTTCTCTGACAGAGAGTCTCCCAGGTTTTGCCCTAAGGATGGGGGGGGGGGATAAAAAAATAATGGCAGTGTGACAAAATAAAAAGTTGTAAAATCAAGAAAATATCTAATTTACAATGTCTTTTTCAAAACTAATATAAATCATTGCTATCAGGCAGTTTGTAACAGTTTCTCAAATAATGGAAATCTGAATATTCCCATCCAGCCTGGTGCAGGAAATAACTCTCAGATGCCAGATATTTTAGACAGATTTACTTATTAAAATCATTTCTACACTCTCTGGGAGCCACTCATCTCATCTCCTAGTAGATTCCACTGAGATGATGTGATTGTGTGTGTCATGGCCTAAAAGCACTAGCGAGTGAGAGCTGTAGAGGCAGAGTTCCCAAAGAGAAAGCTCCCCATCATCATCTCACCCACTTTATCAAAAGGATAAGAAAGTGCATGGCACTCAGCGGTTCATAATCATAGGAAAAGACACTCTTACTGTGCTTGGTTGAAAAAGCAATAACACCATAGCATGAATGTCAGAGTGTTTGATTGGTATCCTTTCTCTCAGGGACCTACTATATGGAAGAGTGCACTCAAAACAAATGAGCATGTTCTTTGATATTTCGGCAGTGGAGAAAATAGAATTGAATATGTGGGGATGAATCATAGCCACACGCATGGCAATGAGACATGGTGGTGTCCCCTTTCCCACAGACAGATTTATTTTCAATTACCTACATCAGATGTTCAGCGCAACCTGGTCTGCCATTCTTCCACAAGGCGCCTGCCACAAAGCTCATCCACATCATAACTGAAAGAGGTTTTAATGAAGGCGATATGTTCTTGACCTTTGAATGCCACAGTCTGCCGCTGCCTGCTGTCCTCTGACTGCTTAGAGATAAAGCTACGCCATTACGCCAAACTCTTACTGGTTTTACGAGAATGGTTTTCCAAAAATCTAATAATAGATACCAGTAATTGCATGTGTCATAATATTAAATCAATCTGCACTCTTCACAGTAATTGGTCAATTTATAAGGCTTTACTGTATTTTCAATTATCATTTAATAAGGCAGAAAAAAGGACTTTGCGTTCACTTACACAGATGCTTTCAACAACTACTTGTAGTTTTAAAATAGTTGTTCATTCACGTATGAACAAAAGAACATATAGGTAAAATACATTTGGTTTTAAGTATTGATGTAAGTCATGACAATTAAAAGATGACGCTAATCTGAAATGTATTACTTTTCTTTGAACAGCCATCTTCAATGAGCTGGAAAGTACATGAATTATGGCAAAGTGAAATAAAAATTTGAGGTCTTTTTTGAGTTTAATTGCAGATAAAAAGAAAAAAGCATATATGGAATTCACAGTTTAACTTATACTATATGGCCAAAAGTATGTGAGCTTCTTTACTACTGTATGTGGACCTCACTAATGCTCTTGTGACTGAATGGGAGCAAATCCCTGCAGCCAGGTCCTGAAATCTGGTGGAAAGCCTGAAACCAGAAGAGTGGAGGCTGTTTTAGCAGCATCTTAATGCTCAATGGTTCAACATCACATATGGGTGTAATGTTTGAGCGTTCACATGCTTTGTTCAGCTGTCCATATACTTTTGGCCATATAGTGTAAATATCAGAATTCGCTTTTTTTAATATATATATTTCGACATGGCCCAAATTAAACTTTAGTGCAAAAAGCAAACTGTTAAAAAGCATAAAGATAGAGAGAGAACTCTGTCCAAAGAAACTGGACTCATTTACATCTCATTCCTCACACCTCTTTAATGTCCTTTGCACATATAATTTCTGGGTCCTGAAGTTCAGTTATCTGGTACTGCTAATGGAAAATGTGCGAGAATATGTATCTCCAGTGTAAATCTTTAATATCAACTTAATGAAAATGGGAGCCATGGGTACTGTTTCATTCTCAGAAAGCCTAAGGCCTCACAGAAAATATGAGACCTTTACTATGTATAACTAATTGCTATGCTACCTGCACGCTCTCCTAGAGCGTTGTGGCTGAGGTCGAGGTGCTGTAGCTTGGTGTTGGTGATCAGCGCTGGGCCGAGGTGTTCAGCAGACCGGTCTGTGAAATGGTTTCCTGACAGATTGAGGCTCACCAGGGTGATGTTCTCCTTAAGCATACCAGCCATGGCTCTGGCTCCATAATCCCCAAGATTGTTGTCGGATAGGTCCACTTCTGGGATTGACACACAGATACACTGGTAAGAGATTGATGTATTTCACATCTCAAAAACAGTCCAAAGAGATGAAGCACAGTAGATTTTTCGACGATTCAAAAGATGTTTTATAGTTTTATGATGTACATCGGTTGTTGAAAGTTTGCTAATTGTCTTTATGTCAGTTTCATTTGGTGGCCTGACTACTGCTGACGAGTGTTTCACAAAGTACTGTAAGTAAGACTGCATTCAGAACTATTGGTTACTTCTAACATTCCTGCCTTCAGTTTCAAGTTTGGCTTCATCAAAAGGTTCTGAATATTTTTAATCATAATTAGTCATACATACCATCTCCCATTTTTTGAGGAAATGCCCTCTGGGAGAAGATATAGACAGCTTCATTTTAAATGTGAGCAGTTCAAAAGGAGTATGTTCCTTGAGGCTATTTGACTCTTTAATGGTACACCTTTGGAATTTTAAGGTGCAACATACCTGGTGATTTTAGACACGCTAGCAACCTGCTCTATGGATGGCAATGTTGGTCTGAACAGCTATTGGTTGGATTGCTATGAACTTTTGTTCACAGACAAAGAATCCTAATGACTCTGGTGATCCCCTGACTTTTCCTCTAGCACTACTATGAGTTTGACATTTGTGGTTTTGAGTGAAATGTTTCAACAACTATGGATGCATTGGCATAAAATTTGGTAAAGACATTCACACCCCCCCTCCCAGGATTAATTTTAATCTCTTTGGTGATCCCTTCACTTTCCATAGAGTGCCATTATCAGGTCAAAATTTTAATTTGTCCAAAAATTTGGTTTATAGGCTACCTGCAAAACTAATGACTCAGCTGTACTTTGTGTTTAGTGCTAATTAGCAAATAGTAGCATGCTAAGATGCCAAACTAAGATGGTGAACAAGGTAAGCATTATACCTGCTAAACATCAGCATGTTAGCATTGTCAGCATATTAGCATGATGACATTAGCATTTAGCTTAAAGCACTGTCGCTAGCGTGGCTTTAGTCCTGTTATATTATTGATCTTTTTAGTTGTCTTCAGTGTTCTCTTGTTTATCTTTTTGCTCTATGTGCTCAACGAAGTAAGTTCCTGACAACTTTTGTTGTAATGGCAATAACGTTAACTCATCTCAAACCTTTCAGAGTTCTCATTTGTTGTGTATCCATTCATTTAAAATCATAAAAATAGGTCTCCTTTAAAATTCTGTGCTGGCTAATGTCTCCTGCAGCATTAGCAAAATATACACTGGCAACTAATCTGTTATATATTCATAAAATTGGATTACCCCTGAAAGTTGAATAGTGGTGCATGATAAAGGCTGTTAAAAATAACGTCAGCCCAAAGAGCCTGCATGACTCACAGGAGTCATTCTCCATAGATCCCCCCATAGGTTCCTGAACTGCACATAGGACTGACATTTAACAAATATTAAACAGGGACCCCAGATGTTAAATCGTGTGCTGTGGCATATAATTGGGGTGAGAGGCGTACAGGTAGGAGTGGGGGTGGCGCTTTTGCTAGAAAAAGGGAAAAGGAAGAGAAAATGTGTGCTTGCTTGAGTGCCCAGTAAAACCACCTGTAATATAACAATTTTCCTTTAACATCTCGGCTATAGCAGCTCCGCCCATTCCTTCCATCCAATTATCTCGCAGGTTCAGCCTCAGTATTGAAGTGTTGGTTACCAGGGGAACCGCCAGTGCTTTGGTGCCCTGCAAACACACAACCAAACCCCCCCCCCCTCACAGTGAAATTCTTCTGTTTGTTCACTGCAGAATATTTTCTTATCTGTATTCCAGTTAAAAGAGTAGATGTACTGATGCAGGTGGGCAGAGAGAGAGAGGAATATTAAACCTGTGTGAGACAAATGAAGCAGAAGGGAGCTGTGTGGAGGCGTGGGTCAGAAATGAAGCTCGCAGAACAGGAAAATTATAGTTTCTAGCACGGCTAATGAGAAAGTTGAGTGCATGAATGTTAACTTGATCGTTAAAAAAAAAGGAGAGCAGAAACAGCCCCATCAGAGGATGGTGTGTTTAAATGCATGCAAGTATCTTTCTGTAAGATGTCTATCAATCCACAAGACATTTAATAAATAACCTTTGGCGGTCGCACTTAGTTACTTTACTTCTACTCTGTGATTGACAGCTGAAGACTTGTTTAAAATCCAATTCAATCTGTCTGAATGATGTTCCTGAAGCTGAAACGTCAGGAAATGGCTTGTTAAGGAATGGATTTACTTTTACAACTTTCATTTACAGCGTTATGAACCAGTGGAAGCCTGTAAAAATGTCAAGCTGTGTTGCTAAGAGCTCCAGGCAATGCATTCTCACATTTGCAGAGTATGTACTCTTCCCTCAGTCAGAGATGCACAACCACAGAGCAATTTTACATTGATTAACCATTAAAAAGACAGCTAATTGTTATTGACCTGTGGGCTAAAGGAGGTTGTATAGGTGTATTTGTCTGTGCATATTTTGGGTTATATGAGAGCTAAAACATGTAGACACAATAATGACATTGTGTCTAATGCTCAACAGGATCAAATAATATCTATTTTTACAAGGTGAAAAGCATTTGCTGTCATTTAGGATGAAAAAAAGAATGTTTTCCCAGAGGTGAATTAAAATTTAGATCTGCATAATGAGCTTTCTCTGAGTATAAATCAATACCAGCAGCCTCCCTTCTCTTTGAAGAGACAAAGAACTCTCCACTTGAATGTGCACTGGTAAGATCTATATAATGGACTAGATGCAATTTTATATGTAAAGTGTGCTGAAAACATATGTACATGCATGAACTATTTCCCAGGAAAGGACTGAAAACTCCTTGAAGCTCAGCTGCACTGGACTTAACACAGTGCTCCCCAGACTTTGTCATGATCAGTGCGGTGCCCCTGGAGGGGAATGTGACTTTGAATTAATGAGTCGTTCACTGTACAAAGGTCTGAAATAGTGTTAGAGAGACAAAGAAGTTCAAACATTTGTAGGTCTTTTACAAGAAGGCAGGTTCAATTCAAGTACCTTCCCCCAGGTGAAAGCAATCTGATGAGCGAGACAGGTGAAGAAAAAGGAAAAGACCCTCTTACACGCTATAAAGCTGAGACAAACAGTCTAAGGAACTATATGAAAATTATGCAGGTGGGGGGCTGATCCTTATGCTTCACTTTTTAATAAAGCAGGACTTACAATAAAAAACTCTAAGACTCTCCCCTCTATACCTTATACTTTTCTGGCCACCTGGGGGCAGCAGAAACAAGTTGTGAACACAACATTCACATATCATAATGTTAGTGATATGGTGAACTTGTTAGCAAACAGTTATTTATTTACGCATCCAGCAGAGAGTGTTGAGCATGAACCAAAACAGTAAAGTTGCGGGCCGGACAGCTAAACAATTAGCTCCAACTCGACAGCTGCAGGTTCAGATGATAATTCTCTGTAGGTTCATCACTACGAGCGACCCCTTTCACATTGTCATTTGATAAATTGTTATTATAAAAATACAGATTATAGGTGCTTTCAAGAAATAAAATTTAATTGGTACAATTCATTTCACTATTAATAACTAAAAGAGACAAAGGATAATTAAATGTAAGATTGAGTACCCCAGCTTAAACCTCAATATGTTAATAGAATAATAACTTTTACTATAGCCACCAATGCACACTTTAGGAGTGGACTTTAGGAGGGGACAAAAAGCATAATGTTGAATATTACTGCCACTCAATTTTTGAATAAATACATTTTCTTCTAAATAAACAGTTGTTACTGTTACTGACTAAATGGACCACAGATGGCAGCTTAGCAGCTGCTGAAGGACTTGAGCACGGAAATATTTTTGTCTCGCACCTGGATTCCAAATTATAAGAACAATAGAATAAAATAATAATAAAATATACATTTGAGCAGAAAATAAATAAATGAATAAAATACCCTCCCTTCTCTCCCTCAAAAGTCAGACTACCCTCCCTTCAGTAAAAAGAAAAAATACATAACCCTCCCTAAATTCTTACCCCACTTCCCCTCTAATAATTTTTATACAGTCCCTAACTCATGATTAAAGTACCTGAGGCCCCAGACCATGATGCATCATGGACAGCTCGCTATTTTGCATGTGCCGCAGGAAGTAAGAGACAGGTACCACCTGTAACGTTTCACACGCCTCCATGTAGCAAGTCTGCCCCGTCGGGTCATATGCCTCCTCCTTATCTGCAACATGAATAAAGAAACTAGCTGTAGTGTCTGTCTGAATTGTTCGCTATCAATATCTCTTTGAAAAAGGAGAGATATGGCACTTTCCCCCCGGAGGAGGACCTTTTGAGTGTGATATTGAAAACTCCCTTGTGGCAGATTTCGCCCTGTCAGGGGAGCTCATTCATACCAGATGGTTTTCACTTCTGGTGAAAAGGAAGCCTGACACAAAGACTGAGATGAAATCATTAAGATGCAGAACAGGGCTCCACATGTGTGGGCAGGCGCGTGTAGGAGTTTCTGTTTTTTTTTCCTTTTCTGAAATCATTTAGAGATTGAGAAGATGGAAAGGCAGAAGGGAAAAGATTGACAGATGGGGCGACAGGAGGGCTTTGCCTTATCAATGCATGTTCTGATCAAGATCAAATTAAGACTCCTACTGCTGGGGCCTAGTATAAAATATTACTTCAGACAGAAAATAACAGGATGAAATGGTTAATTTCAAATATCATCAAGCAATTTCCCCACGTTTTTTATAAGCGGGAACATCGCACCCTTTAACATAAAATCTAATAACTCTCCCCTCCCTATTTATCTCCATTTTTTAATCCAAAAATCAACTTTCTCTATACCTCCGAGCTCCAAATCTGTGTCGTAGTCCTCATCAGAGATCACACACTCCTCTCCTCCGAGCTCCTCCTCTTCATTCTCTTCTTCCTCCTCCTCCTCCTCCTCCTTCTCCTCCTCGTCCTCTTCAGCCTCTCTTTCACCTCCATCTAGCATGCTCCCGTCAGGGCTTGAGCGTTGGTCCTTTGGCCCACGCACGTCGACCTCTGTCCCGCTCACTCTTTGCTTGGTGGAGAATGACAAAGTAAGACATTGTGACTCCTCAAAGGTGGCTGTTGTTGGCAGCCTGTGTGAGGAGATTTGATGGATTTGCTGCCAGAAGAATAAAACTGATACCTACACTTCGGACACCTGAGTCCATCAATGTGGATAGACAATTTTAACTTGTCTCTTTAAGCTTGTATCCCTCTGTCCTTCTAGTCTTTGTTTCTTCCCACCTCCCTTTAACCTCTTGAACCAGAGGCTGTTTTAGCTGTCTTTCACTCCCTTTATTTCTAGGCCTATGGCATATTCAGTACACGTCTCAGTCAGCCATGCCATATATTGTTATTTTCAGGACTAAATAGACTACTCAGAAATACTATTATTTGGCATGTGAGTGGTACTGCACATGTTCTATGGCACTTTTTGTGTGGACAAGTTGGGTTTTTGTATTTGAAAATGCACTGCTTTCACACTGTATTTCTCATACTTACCATAGAGCATGCAGCACTGTGATTAGACTACATAAAAGTGTAATTAAAACAGACTTTCAGGGTGAGACTCTCAGTCCCCCCTGTTAAATTAATTCATGCGAATACACAGGTCAAAAGAGCGATCCATAAAAAGGAAATAGCAGGTCTTTAGCCTGTCTTTTTGAGCCTGTATTTCCTTGCCCTGGGCAAGGAAAGTGCTCAGACATGCCTAGAGATGGAGTTGTGGTTATTTCTAAAGCCTAATATACTCTTGCAGGTCTATAACATGCTTTGAATTCTCACTAAAAGTCCCTCTCCTGTGTCTTATTTAATCTCAGGCTTCATAAAAATCTGCCTCTGAACAGTACTAGAAGTCTCCACTAGCCTACCTGGGTGTTCACACTTCCCTTGCTCAAAAGTTTGCAGACTTGGCTGGATGTTCAGCTTCCTACCTCCCCCAGCTGCAGCTTCTCGCTTTCTGTTTCTGCGTCATCGTCTTCCAGCACAGAAGGCAGCAGCGTCTCCTTGGCCAACTTCTTCCCATGAACCATGACTTGGACACTGAGCAATGGTGATATTGATCCTGAGAAAGATATATTTTGCTACCTTTACGCAAAAATCACTTTTGAATTTAGCTTTCTTCCCCCCTCACTTGTTTGTTTTTAGATTCAATGTGGTGTTATAATATTTGTGCTGTGAGTGAAATCACTGCACTGCATTTGACCAGCAGGTAGTGCAGTATGTGTTCATGCAACCTATCTTGCTCAATAGGAGGGTCAAACTCTTTGGGCTAATTAGAAAGGCCACTGCTTCTCTACGTGACAGACAGTCACCAATCAGAGTCCTTTCTTGTGTAAAGTTTGGATGGCTTGTTTTGTTGACACGTTGCCATGGCGCCGAAAGGCATCTCTGTATTCGGAGTGCCAGCTCTCTGAGCCATGACGACCAGCACTTACAGAGGCAGGAAGGGGAGGGGAAGCAAATGGCTTGTTTGCTGCAGCCCCGTTTTTCAGGGAAAAAAACTGTATCAACATCTAAATCCGACTTTTGAACTAAAATGCTTCGACCTTAAACAAGTCCTACTGCAGGAATAAACCTCTCCAGCCTGACTTTTTTCTTATATAAACAAGAAAAACAAACCAAGACAATGTGTTGACATATTCTGTAAATGTTTCTCTTTATTTGTAAGTAAATGCAAAGTCCTTGCAGTTGATGCATTAAAACGAAATACCCTCAATCGATTACACAACAAAGGTCATTATAGCAGAGGCTGATTGGATCAGAGTTGTTCATAGCAGCAGCGATATGCAAACACAGAAAAAGAAACCCCTCAAGAATGTTTTTACCATCCAAAGCCCAGTGAGAAAGGCCGGACAACTTCACAATACAGTCTCACCGACTGACACAGTGCTGGTAAATAGACAGAGCTTTTTAAATATGAACAGGAGACAGAAGATCACCATGCATTTATTTAATGCTGCTGTTTTATCCCCATACCTAAAGGATATGAGAGACACCATAGAATATGCCTTTTTGTTTTTGTTTTTTAAATCAAGCAGAATCATAGTGCTCATTTACATAATCAAAATACATTCTTAGAAAAGATCGAAGTGGTACTCTTTATATTTTATACTTTGTCTTTGAATATATATATATAGAAGCTATATATAGAAGCTATGTCTTGTATCAATTGTTTTCCTGTTGCACATTTTACATCACAGACATTTTCTTGACGGCTCTCATTCCAATTAAACGAAATCTGTTTAAACAAAGTTACACAGAGGAGGCATTCATCCAAAATGAACAACAGTGGGGACAATGGGAATCACCCATTAAAAATAGTTCAGAAAAAAAACCCAAAAAACAGAAAACAAAACATATTCTCGGCAGCTGTTAGGGACGTTTGAAAATCACATTGAAATCCGTTAATCATGCTGACAGCTATCTTTAATTTGAATCAAAGACTTAAGAAAGGGAACAAACAAGACTCAGAAGCTAACAAGAAAAGCCACAGGTTACCGCAGAGTGGGGGATCAATAAACAATGTGGCCCCTGCACAAATAATTACAACCCTGACTCATTGGAAAGCAGCAAAATGACCACAGCGGCAGTGTGATTGCCTCTTGTCCCTGAATGAAAAACTTCACTGGAACTTATAACAATAGAACTGAACTGCTGAGATCAAAACTAAAAGCCATGTGGGCAGCTTCCTCTTACCAAAAACACCATCTGTAAAGATTACATTTGCAGGCTTGTGTGACTCACAGAGCAACAAATTCATGCTTATTTTAAAATCTGACCAGTTTGACAAGGTAATAGACAACAAGCGGAAGAATCACATAAAAACATACACCTGAGCACATGTATGTTTTACACCCACTCGTATAGAGATGCGCACACTTATGATGATTTCTATGGCACACACACACACACACACACACACACACACACACACACACACACACACACACGCTGATGCTACTGAGCAGGTGTCAGGTCACAGTGAAAGGGTGGCGTGTGAAAATCATGCAGAGAGACAGAAAGAAAGAATGAATGTGCTGTATGTAGGCAGAGGCAGAGAGTTAATGTAAGGCAAGAGGCAGAGGAGTTATGATGCTGATAAATGCAAATTTTAAAAGCTCAATAGGCGACAATTGGGGCGAAGTTGAAAGCTGTCTGATATGATCTGGTGCAGTGTGCTAAAACAGATCTTTTTGCTTCACTTACCAATGTTTTGTTACAGAGATACAGGGGGGAAAAAAACAGTTGTTTGATTTCTTGTTGAAAGAAAGATGAGAAGATTTGAAACAGGGGAAACAGCTAGCTTGGCTCTGTCGAAAGGTAACGCTAAAGCTCACTAATTAACACGTTAAATCTTTTTTGGTTAATCCGTATAAAAAACAAAGTTTAAAAATGACAAATTGCGGTTTTAGGGGGGGGGGGGGCAGCTTGCCTGGCAGGACCATTTCTAGGCCGGGAGCAGTGACTTCCTGCTTCCAGAAAAATACCAGCACATAATCTCCTGTAATACCACGTGTCGTTTTTGCACTTTTGTACGGCTTAAACAAACAAGGTATAACATGTTTAAGGGCGCTGGCAGGGAGATATTGTTACATTACCCCATTTCCAGTTTTTATGCTAAGCTAAGGCTAAAGCCGAAAAGCGCAGCCTCATATTTACCGTACAGCCATGAGAGGAGTGTTGATATTCTCATCCAACTCTCGGCAAGAAAGAGAATAAGCGTAATTCCCACGATCAAGACTTAAAACTAGAAGGAGACTGTGCTTTTTCTGTCAGGCCCCCAAAACTCTGGAACAGTCTTCCTGTTGAAAATTTGTCTAGTAACCACAGTAACTTCTTTTAAATCACTACTGAAAACACATTTTCATGAACTTGCTTTTTTGTGTTAACTATTGTTTTGTTTGTTTTCTGTTAATTTGTCTCTCTTATTTCTCTTTTTTGAGTTTCTTCTATTATGCTGTATTATGCTGTATTATTTGTGAAGCACTTTGTAACTTTGTTTTGAAAGGTGCTACATAAATCAAGTTTATTATTATTATTAGAATTCCCAACATGTCAAACAGTCACTTTAACTTGTAAAACTACCGATTTAATCATTGAATAATCATCTATAATTCAACTAGTCATTTTTTCAAAACAATTTCCCTCCACCATGATTATATGATTTGACACATCTGTTTTCTTTTATTATAATCAACACAATACTTTTAAAGACATTTAAAGAGGTTTTTATTTGTTATTAATTAGAGTTTATTTTAATATGTACTGACTCCGGTTCACACTTCTTCTTTAGTGGCTGCCCTGCAGATTCCTATGCAGCTGCTGTGGGTTTGTCAAGCACCAGCTGGGACACACAACATTATGATGTTATGAGAGAATGGACAGGCCACTAAAAAGAGAGCTGGCACAGAAGCGGATGCATTTTGATGGATTGCCAGTGAAGAGCTAGATAATATGTTTGTTGAGGCTGTGACAGAATCGCTGTTCAGGGCGACCCGTCGACACGCCAAATTTGTACGCAAAAAAAAAAAAAATCTGTCTGTTTGTTTTTCTATCTGCATGCCTGTACATCTTTCACTTTTGAACTTGATAAAAAAAAAAAAAGCCTTAATAGATTTAACCAGCCCTGATTCTTTCCTGAAACGTAAAGTTGACTTAATTCACACTTCCAAAATGTCTTTGAGTTTGTTATCAATGCCACACTTTTCCTTGTAAATATAAAACCTCAATAAAAGCCTTTTAACTGTAACAATAACACAGAGTATATTATATTTCTTGAGTATATTCTTGTCTTGGTCATGCATTCACAATGAGGCAGGTCATTACACTAGGTGCACACATTATGAATCAAAATGATCAATTTATAACTTTTGGAAGTATCATCAACAAGCAAAACAGATTCTCAGAGAACAGAACATTTCCAACTTGCTACAGACAAAATCGCAGAGCCCAACAGAAACATTAAAGTGGTATAAAAAAAAAGAAAGAAAGAAACCCCCTTTTTTTTTTTTACAGTACAAAAATTGGCACAGTATTCTTTAACCAGCGTTGCCGTGTCCTCTAGACTGGTAGCTGTCAGAAAGCCCCCGATTCATAGACCTACAAGCAGAAAACCCTGGGAGAGAGAAGACAGGAGGAGAGACAGAAAGACAGACAGAGACATAGGAATAGAG
This sequence comes from Macquaria ambigua, assembly GCA_008360985.2. Classification (NCBI taxonomy): domain Eukaryota; kingdom Metazoa; phylum Chordata; class Actinopteri; order Centrarchiformes; family Percichthyidae; genus Macquaria; species Macquaria ambigua. The sequence continues at coordinate 570,661 of VMKM01000134.1, forward strand.
ATGTCATTACTCATCCAGCGAGCAGGGGCTTTGATGGCCAAATGTGAAATTCAAGTGACAATCCACACAGGAACCATCATCTGTGATGCATTATGTTGGTGCTTAATGAGCCATAGTGGCTATGTAGGGCCCTTGTTTTGCTCTCATGGCAAGGGTATATGAAGTGTCTAATCTTGAATATGCACAAATAACGACGGAAAAACAAAAACAGAAATGGAACAGAGCCACTCGCTTTCACTCTAATCCTGTTAGTTTAAAGGCCCTTCTCCGCGGGTTTCTATGGTTACCCACTCTGTTTTCATCCGAAAACTAGGGGTGATAACACATTGGCGTCGCCAACAACTACAGGTTGCAGATTGGAGGTGGACTTATACAAACGCCTCTCGGAGATAGAGCTGCTCTGGTAATCTCACTGGCTGAGATAAATCTCAATGGGCTGCGCCAAAACACTTTTGAGTATATGAGATGACCAGATGGCAAATTTCAGTGGAAAAGAAGGATCTCTGGTTTAAAAAAAAAAAAAAAAAGATGAATAAATAAAAAAAACACATCATAGATTTTAAGCATCCCACACAGTTCAGCAGCGTTGCAGACAAGTCAAGTGAATGATCCTGGTTTCATTTGTTGTGTGTACAGTCTAGACATTACCTCCTAAAATCCACTCAGAGACAAAACAGACTAACAATGCACCGATGAAGGAGGGAAGAAAAATTATGTATGAATAAAGGAAGGAATAAATTAATGTGAATGTCTGGTTTCATTTGGTGAATGAGGGGAAATATGATTCATGACTCTGAGTGAGCAGTTTACCTAAATGGCTTACCAAATTAGGAATAGCTACTTGAAAGGTTCCATGCCTGCGGTCTCAAACTCAAATTACCTGGGGGCCACTGGCCAGGTTGCTGTTTGAATACACAGCAAGGGATTTTATTCACAGCAGAAATCTTAAAGCTATTGCCTCTACGACAGACAATCCTGTTTTAATACATAAAATTAAAATGTGAAAAATTGGAAACCCATAAATGCATTGGACCAAAAGTTGGACTGTCTTCTAAAACACCATTGGAACAGAATAACCAAAATATTAATGTTGCACAGTTATGCGCAACTTGCTAAATGTGAAATGTGAAAGCCAATCTTTATGCTCTGATTTTCCAACAAAATTAAGCGATTACTCCAATATAAAGACTGGTGGAAAATGGGGGGAAATAAATGTTGGGTGCTGGGTCGGATGTAACAATAAATTGGAAATGTGTGGAGGACTTCATGAAACTGGGTTGGATCTGGTCTCTCGGCTGGTAGTTTAAGACCCCTGTTCTAGGCTAACTTCCAAACTCAATCTGTCAAGCAGTTAGTCGTTCCATCTAACAATTTGGCCCAGAACACAATACTGTATCTTTACAATTCTACATTACATCTGTTGTGGATTAATCAATAGATAATGCTGGAAATGAAAGACACAAACCACTTACTCATCCGAGTCCTTTTTGCTCTCCTCAATGTAGGCGATGGACTCTGAACGAAGCCGGTTGGTGACCTCATAGGTGCGCAGGGTGACACCAAAGATGTCCTCATGGTAGCGGTTCTCATCCTGGATATGGTTGGATGGTGAAAGTAGACAGAAGGGGAGGACAATGTGAGATGGATGTTTTTTTGAGTATTGTTTAACAATGAATGACAGGGCTGATTTCAAAGAAACAGGAAGAAATAGTAGAACATATAGACATAAATCCAATGCCCTGTTTCTGTAAGACCGTGCAAAGGAAGTACTTTTACACTACAGAGTGGTGAGACTTTGCATTATGATTAAACATTTGTAGATGGACAGAGGTATACTGTCTGTACTTAGATGCCTGCAGTCATTGCATTTTTCAGATCCACTAAACAGTGCCGATTCAGTCCATTTGTATTCTACACAGGTGAGTGTGTTAGTAGAAGTCTTGGTGACACGTCATTATTCTGTTTTAGCCTTTTCACCCGAGTTCACAAATGTAAATAAGCCTGTGGCGGTGTTTTTTAACCTTTACTTTTTCAGGAAATACTGACTCGCGTCTAGTTTTCAGCAGCTCCAAAACCTCGCCTGTTCAACTAGGGTGTGATTGCATTGCTCATGGGCTCCTCTGCAATGGTGGAGAGCACTTTGCACTGCCATCACTGCAAGCTGTTCAGTGGTGAACATCATGGTGACGACGCTGCACAATGAACCACACCGTTTCCTTCGCTCTTACCCGAAGCTTGCTGATGAAGAAGCCAGCATCCTCCAGGCTCATGTTGCCCTGCTGCTTGATGATTTGCTGGACAGTCTTGAGAACATCCCCAGCCATTGTAACATCCCCGCACACATAGATGTGTCCTCCCTCCTCCCTCAGGCACTGGTACACCGTCTCTGACAGCTGCTCGCGCAGTGCATCCTGTACGTATTTCTGACAGAGAGGCAGAGGAGGAATGATGAGTGTGCATGAAGAAGTCAAGTGTGAGAAAAGTAGGAAAGGAAACAATGTGAAAAACAGAGTGAGGAGACCACTGACAGATGGGGAATAAATTAAAATAAAGCAGAAGCAAACTGCAAGCTGAAAGATTGTTGGCGTGTCCAGGGACTGGACTGGAAAATGTATTTTCCAAACTTTATATTCTGTATATTCCGTTCTTTGTAAACTCAGTTATTGAACATCATTGCTAAAAGGAGCAGAACAAAACAAGAATCTTCAAAGAAAGCAGAAACTTAGAGGACAGAAAAAAAAACAAATGATAAAAAATCGTCAAACGGAAACACATGGTGTCAATTGGAGTGAGTGTACGTCAGAATATAACGACTGTTTTTTATTCAGCCCTTTCTCTACTCTGTGATTTTATTTCAAACCCACACAGCAAGTCCAAAGAGAGTTGTGACAAGCTGACTCATCCAGTTATGGACAGTTTAGCGCTTGTACCTTTGGTTTGCCGGGTTCTCTGGAATAGGCCGTGTAGAGCTCCTTGAACACTTCTTTGTTCTTGGCCTGGATGGTCTCCTCCTTGTAGATGTGGTCCATCTCAGACTGCCGACAACCAAACACCAGGATCATGGGGCACGACTCAATTCCTAAAAAAGGAGACAGGCAGAGCTACTTGGTTGCTCTGAATGATGCTGTAGAAGTAATAGTCTGCTGTTTTGCATATTATCCAAATCTCTGACAGGGATTTGCTCTAAATTCCATTATTACTCAGAGGTGCATATGATAGCATTTTACCGTGGAAGAATAAATGTATCAGCTTGTCCTGGATATTCTTATAATCAGCCATCAAATTGAAGATTCTGTCTGCAGGTTCATGTGCAGCAGTGAAAATCCACTGCAAAGCCTCTCTAAGAGGCAGTAATAAATACATTTACACAAAGAAATGAGGATAAAAAAACCAACCTTTGTGTTCAAGGTCATATAGTCTCTGTTGCCAGAAGCTTCTGAATGGGGCGATACCTGTTCCTGGACCCACCAGGATGCACGGTGCTTGGTTGTCTTTGGGAAGTTGGAATGATGGTGCACTAAAACAATGCAACAGACAAAAAAAATAAATAAATGAAGTAAAAAATATCCTAAAAGTGACAACAAAGCTTATGAAATTCCCTTAAAGGAATAGTTTGACTTTTTGCGAAATACGCTTATTCGCTTTCTTGCCAAGAGTTAGAAGAGAAGATGAATACCATTCTCATGTCTGTATTCTAAATATGAAGCTAACTTAGTCGGCTAACTTAGTTTAGTACAAAGACTGGAAACAGCTACCGCCTATCAGCGCCTCTAAAGCTCACTAATTACAACGTTATATCTTGTTTGTCTAGCGTAAAATGATAAATTGCTTTTTTACGGAGTTATGTGCTGGGCTATTTGTTGGTCCGCAATCAGCGGAGACTCCAGGAAGTTACTGGTCCAGACCGAGAAATAGTCCACCATGTTACCATGGGTTATGTGCCGATTTGTTGTTTTTACATTTAGGTTTTTGTACAGACTAAACAAATGGTAATTAGTGAGCTTTAGATGTGCTGGTAGGCAGATTCTGTTACCTTTGGACAGAGCCTGCCAAGCTGTTTCTCCCTGTTTCCAGTCTTTGTGCTAAGCTAAGTTAGCCAGCTGCTGGTGGTAGCTTCATATTTAGCATACAAACATATGGAGAGTGGTATCAATCTTTTCGTCTAACTCTCAGCAGGAAAGCAAATTAGCTTATTTCCCAAATTGTCAAACTTCTCCTTTAACATGACACAATACCGATTCATTGGACACTCTACAAAATTCCTTGGAAAAACATTGATATTTACCCACGCACAAAACACGGCACCATCTCCCCCTTCTCTATCCTGTTGAGCCACGACGAACACACTCCATGGTGGATAGGTCCCTCTCCATCTGAAAGGGATGATTAACAAGCAAGCACTTTATCTGTTTCTCTCCCCTCCACCTCCCACTCTCTTAAAAGTGCACAAACTAACAGGAGAAGAGTGGCTCTAACACGTTTTCCAAGGCTATAGGGCCATTCCTCTCTCTCTCTCAAAGGGAAATTACAGTAATTCAACTGTTGCTCATACAATCATAGTAATATGTTTGCACAAGTACACATTACACATGTGAGAGAAAATAGTGGTGATAGCATCCTCACAGCCTGTCAAGTAGTCAGCAAACATTACTTGCAAAGGTGGAGATATAAGAGCCTTGTGATAAACTCTGCGTTAAGACGGAAAACTGAATAGCTGTGTTTGTGTCCATATCTCTAAATAGAATCCGTTTAGAGATATAGAATCTTCCTGAGGTGTTTCTAAATCTACGTTTCTTGTAATTACCGTCGTGGTCTGGCTGCCCTATAAAGCAGACTGGCTTTCCGAGATAACTTCCAATCAATTTTCTTTGAGCCAACAGAGGGTTTTCAGAGAGGCTGAGTCATTTGACTTTTTCGAGTCTTTGCAGCAACCTTGAAAGAGCCACAGCGCAGTGCCTCTTATCCATGGTATAAACTGAACTGAAGCAAAATGTATATATATATATATAGGGTATGCTTGAGTTTATTTCACGTTTTTACTGAATTGTCGAGAAATGGGCCGTACGGAATTCCGGGGGGAAAAACATTAAAGTTCACCATCACCACTGAGCAGAAAAGACCATAGCACCTGCAGCTACACCTACACAGCCTTAAAATCCTTGAGAGACGTTAGTCAATTCTCAGCTTGGTTAGAGCAGCCCTTGAACTGAAAAAGGAGCCCCAAATGAATAGTATGTCCTTACCTCTGGCACGGTAAGAGACCACAGCGACAGTGAGGTGGATCTCTCCTGGGTGCAGGTCTGGAGAGGAGCTGATAGAGTAGTAGCGAGGCTGCAGCAGGGGCAGCTGGGTGAGCAGCAGAGTGGAGGGCATCTGGATGGAGGGGAACTCCTCCAGCACCTCCACCAGTGTCGGATTGTTGTACCACTTCCACTCCTCGTACTCCTGCAAGCCCTGGGATAAAAGTACAGGTGGATATTTATTGGAATTAATTTCATTTGTCTTGGTAAGCTGTTGTTTGCCTAATTAAGAAACCAAAAGTAACTGCAACAATAACTGAAAAAAAAAATAAAAATAGAGGATGGTTTCCTCTTTTAGATCTGTAAACATTTCTGACTTGAGAGCAGGAGGTAGCCACAAGCAGCGCCGTTCACCATTCACTGCCCAACTGTTTGTGTGTCATCACTGACATTTGGATGTGATGAATTTAGAGCACTGCCACCAGGCTAAAAAACTTTGATATGTTCCCAACTTTTGCTTTGTTCTCAAGCTGCTAATGAGCGACACAGCGCCCATTAAGAAGCCTGGTGCGGTCTCTATTCTGAGCCCGAAGCACTGTTTGAAGCACATTATGTACAATTAGCAACATTTCAACAGCAAAAGCACTTTCGGGCCTAGGTTTTTCAATGTTGACACACAGATGGGGTTGTGGGACTTTTCAGAGAATGATCTAGTTTCTTTGAGATATTGTTGATACATTTGTAATATCATTTTTGTTTAATCAATTCCTTCTTTCATGCATTTGAAAACAGAACACAATAATAAAACAAACATGACAGCTTGACTGTTTTCTAATGTTTGTTATGAGACAAAAAGAGGATTAGAAAAGTGAGAAACCCTGCGTTAGTGCTGATAATTAGTGCATACAAAAATAAAAACGATCTGCAGTGCTGATTCTACTGTTCTGTTTCTTTTTCTGATATCAGAAGCCCTCCATCTTTTCTTGCTTTGGTGACAATGATGAGTCACTGCTTGGCCTCAGCCAGCTTTTTCCACACATTGACAAAAATGGAGAGTGAATTGTGGGAGGCACTGCAAGGGGGGAATGGCTCTGGGTTAGAACGATCAACGGCTTTAATTTGGCGCCAGCTGACTCCTACTGTACACATTTCCATCAGTGCAAAGTGCATCAAATTGGCTTTCAGACGCAGAAAACTATCTCCCATATTTTGATAGCAAACATGATGAATGTGTTGCTTATTGTTGTGCCTTGAACACATGGTGACTTTTTATAGAGCTGTGCTATGAAAAGAGTTCTAATAAAAAGTTGAAAAATGTCTGCATACACTTGGCTCTCAAATGGGAAAAAAAAAGTATATTTTTGGATCTAGCCTACGCACATACATCGCAAATCCCTCATGCGTCTGGTCACGAACCAAGCTAAGCGCTCAGTGCAGCAGCAGCGGCTCAATAATTCTAAAGGTCAGTGTTAATGGTAACGCAGAAGACTAAGTAAATTTACCTTACTGAGGATCTCTAGTTTCTTTTTCTGTTTGTCATTGGTTGCCAGAGCAGCAAACTGCTGCAGCAGCACAGGGCTCGGTGGGGTGGTGATGTCCAGGAAGTACTGGAAGGCCTGGTAGATGGTGCAGGGAGGAATACGAGTCTCATTTGTCCAGTTACTGATTACCCCTGCAGAAAAGAAGAAGGTTAAAGCTGCATTAATCAACAGTGGATCAAATGGCTATGTGTAACATGAAAGGGAGCGCTCGTGTTAATAAACCCACATATGATTATCACCAACTCTGCAGTTCCCCTCAGCTATACGGAGCACTTTAGCTTCTTTTAGCTTTTTGTTTTGTTTTTTTCTGGCCAGCAAACTCTTATCCACCCTGTTTCCAGGTGTAGCAGGCAGCCGTTTACAGTAAAAAAGCACTGATAAACCCACTGTTCGCAACCTGCCCAGCACCAAATGGCAGACAGACACAGATAGTGACTATTTGGTAATATAAACTATTTATTTAGTCCATATATATATACTGCTTATAAATGCTAAATGGTGAGGATACCGTTAAAACAATTACATAGCAGTTTTGCCAAGTTCAGAAGACTCTGGGGACACAAATTGTCCATGTAGATGATCTAGTCTAGTATGACAGGAGAAGGCATTTAACAGAGGAAAACAGGAAGTTTAATCAGCCATTACCAAGAAGGCGCTTTCTTTGTCAAGGTAAAGTTTGATCAAGCACACATACTGTGTTTAAGAAACACCTTCCTTCACAGTCACACTGAAAATCACACTTAAGTCACCCAGTGTCACCACAACTGTTTGCCAATATGCAGCTTCACTGAAAGATTTCTGGGCATAGATACCTCGCTAAAGTGTGACTTCATGTTGTCTGTTGAGGCAAGAGAGACCGTTTCTTATTCATGTTTTGATTTTGACATCCTGCCCAGACCCTCCTGATTGCACGCCTACTGCATTCGCAAAGTAGTGTGACGTCGCTAATGGCATCACCCACCTAGGGCAGTGTTCCTCTCCTCCAGGAACTCCACTTTGACAATTTGATTGACAGGTGAGGCATCCTCCAGTTTGTCTATGAGAGCCGTCACCAGGTCCTCGTGGTTGCCAGGGAAGATGCCCAGATGGTCGCCGGGCTGGTAGCTCAGTCTGTCGTGGTTGTTTGTGTGGAGCCGCACAAATATGGTGGAGCGACTGCAAAAGAGACCAGAGATTTGGGGGAACAATGCTGCGCCATTTTCAGTCTGTTCCATTTAGTTCACACGCCACAGTAAACCGAATGAAGGAGTTGGACACCAGAAGAGTGCATTAGATCAACAAAACATTGTTTCACAAGTTTACCAAAACGGACAAATATGTGACAAATTTCATTCCTGTGAAAGTGTACTAATACTTACTTGGATTTGGATGATTGTAAGTTTTGAGATTCTAGCATCTTTGCTCCATAAACCTTCTTCTTGTGAATGCTGTATAATGCTGTTGGCAGAAACAAAACATCACATATATGACATTTACATTATTTAGGCACTTGTCTGAAATAATATGTTAATCTATAGACCTGACCGGCTTTTATTAAAGTTCAACATTTTGTAATAAAATACGCTTATTTGATGTCTTACACGTGTTTCTATTATTTTGTCCACCCCACGTACATCAATGAGGGTAGGCTAAATAACAGAAGCGCCTCTCTGTATAACGCAATACAGTTCAACAGCACCACAAACTGCATCCTCCAAAATGATCATTAAGTTAAATTGAATGTTCTTATTTAAAGTGCTATAATTTACCAAATTAATGTATGCAAATTAGGTAACAGAGCCACCGGTCTACTTCAGACCTGGTCCAACATTTTGGACACTAGAACTCCAGACCTCTATGGGAAGAAAGGGCTTCAAATCCTCATTTTTTATTTCACAACAGAGAGAGCCACAAATCTCAGCTCCAGGTGATATATTGGATGAGTCGCTGGTCTTGATCAATAACATTACCATCCCTGCGCAGATATATTACAGCCATTCTGTGTTTATTGGCTCTTATTGCCCCTTGAATATCAAGACGCCATCAACATGTTCATCACTCACTTCGCACAGGATTATTATTTACCTTCTGTGAGGGCCGGGGCCTCGGCTGTGTACGTCAGGCGGAACTTGCTCTTCTTCCAGCTGCGGTCGTTGCTGATCAAGGAGTCGTTGGCCTTTTCAATGTTCACGTCATCGCCAACGCAGAACACATCACAGGCAGCCTTGACGCGTAACAAAATTCATTCATTCATTATAAGACCCCTATTCAAAGCTCCCCTTCACACCTACACAGGAATAACAGCAGATTTGGAAAATGATTGCTCGCACTCTAAGCAGGACTGCCTCCGCCAGCTCAAGGTCATGTATGTCCAAACACCATCAAAATGCTACCTTGACTGTTTCTTTCTGATTTAATTTATGTTGCTGTGGTTGCACAGAAAACAGGGGACCATATTAATATCAAAACCTGAGCCTTGACGAGTAACCAACATGCCAATCATGAATTAAAGCCGAAAACAGTGTGCATGGTGTGCCCATTCCAAGCACACCACACAATTATGATCGACAAAAATCAACTAAACCAAACCCAAAGGGTCTTAGCCCAAGAAACCGACCTTAAAAACCTTCTTGGCCCAGGTTCTGAATGACTCCTCCTGGCCACACAGCTCGTCTCCTTCTCCCATGCGTAGGATGCGCTCCCCCCCCAGCTCTTCAAACAGCGTGTCCACAGCGTGGGCAAAGGCGCAGAAGTGTGGGTAGGCCCTGGAGCCAAGGCCAAACACTGAGAACCTAAACAGAGACGCACACATATGAAGAAAGAGAAGGATGGAGAGGTAGGTAGTGTTAAAAAAGCAAAACACAAACATAGACGTTCACAAACCACCACCACTGAGCCCACGTTAGAAACTTGCCCCTTCGTATTTACGGATCCTTGTCCTGTTTGGTTTTAGATAGATGTAAACATGAAGGAAATCACTTTTCTGAGAGCAGACAAGTCCCCCTTCTTACTCACTCACTTCGTGAAGCAGTCAAATCGCATCAGGTTCAAGTTTGAGCTAAATCTTTGCGGTCTCCTCTTCCTCTTTAACAGGTCAGCAAACTGTCCACTGCAATAAGATTTGTCATCCCAAAAAAAGCAAAGGAGTCCACTTTCATTAGTAGTAGTAGTAGTAGTATGTGCTGAAAATTGATTTGTAATAAATTTGGAGAGATTCTGTAGTTAGTACCATGTAGCAGAATTAATGTAGCATGTTATAAAAGTTCACTGTGTCTGTAGGATTAGGAAAGCATAGTTGTCATAGTTACAGTCCTTGTATCTTTTTCTCTCAGTGATGATTATTGTTGGTAAATGTACTTCTAAAATAGTTACTTTACTTCTTTATGTCCTTTTTGTACTAGTTACAAACCTACAGATTCACTTTACTTACTTGTATAATAACTTTTGTGTTACCCTCGAACAAACCTGCTTGTGCTGCCAAGTGTTTTGTCGATTACTGCTTCCAAATTCAAAGCAAAGCTGGGGCTTTGTTTTTCGAAACAATCTCATTTATATCGAGCAGACTTCATCGGTGCATACTTTTTCCTTCCTTTGCCGTGCCAAAAATGTAACAATATGCAAGAAATATACAAATAATGACATTCTTATAGTTGCTAGTTACCACAGAAAAAAGTCATCTGAGAGCCTGAATACAGATAGTAAAATGATTATTTTCTGTACTGTCCCTCTATGAACATTGAATCAGTTTTCATTATACATCATCCAATACATTAATATTGAAATGAGACTGAGACTGATGTACTTTGTGATTTGCATGTTAAAAGAAGTATGCGTGTCTTGGTTAAAACTAAGCTTAATTGAACAGTGAATGGTTTATAGACATTAAGGTTACGTATAACCATTGTTATACCCCCACCCCACACTAATAGAGTCTATTATACTCTTTATACTTTTTACTGTGTATATTTTATTATTTACTATGTATATTTATATGTATCTTCTTACTACATGTATCTTTTATTGTATTTTTATAACTTGACTGTCCTTGTACACTTGTACCTGAGCAAATGGCAAATAAAGTCTTGAATTTTGTTTCAGCAGCATTTTAAAGACTATAAACTGTTTAATTCCGACGGCCTGAATTTCTTGTAAAGGGCAAGCCAAAGGGCAAACCAGTTGCAACTGAGTGTGCCGATGATTGGCACTTCGTATAACCAATGAAATTCCGAACACGAGGATATGCTGCTTCCGTGGATAATTTCAAACCTCAAACCCAAAACTAGTAAATATGAGCGTAATTTAGTGTCAAAAAGGGAAAAATGCACTAATCAACTAATATAATACAATAACTATACATATAAATATAAACTTATATAAACACATATAATATAAGTGTTACCTTTCATTAGAGCCCAAAATTCTGAATGTTCAAGACTTATAAGCCTTTTTATCCTAGTTATGTTATCGTGGTTACCAAGGGTCATTTTTGGAAAACGCATAGACATAACCTTCATTTTCTGTGGTATTGTTACCAAATTTGAATTTGGACTAGGTAATGATTCATGCTGTGGTCCCATTGTGTTTTCCAGCTAATAAAGTACCAGCATAGTAATCTGCAGGCATCTGTTTGCAATAAAAAATATTCAGGCGGAAATAAAAAAACAAGGCCATGCATGTACTCCAAATGGTTCAAGAACAACTTTCAATTTACTTTGTGTATGCCTTGGATAGGCGTTTTTTTTACAGGAGCTTTACAGGAACGGTAAGAGGATAATGACTATAATTTCAATGTGAAGCAGGTCCTAGCTACATGTTGATTTTGTTGACATTGACATCTTTTAACGTGCAAATCACCACATCATTGCTCACTGGGTAGGATAGCACTCTTTAGACAAGTGTTATCACAGAGTCTTATTTTATGTTTGATTTAGTGTGGTTTGGTTTTGTTTACCGGACGTTGGCGAGAGGTCCGGTGCTCTCAAAGTTAATCCTGGCTTCTGGCTCGTCGCTGGAGGACTTGCGAGTGTCAGAGTAGGAGGACACGCTGTTGAAACGGACCTTGTAGCTCCTGGACAAGAGGCGAAAGCAGCGTGATGAGACACGCGGGTGTACAACTCAAGGGGACGCAAAAGATGGAAAGTGACATGCGCGAATACAAACACAGGCAGGTTGAGAGACTAAACTCACTTTCTGTCTTCTGTGTTGGATGTTGGGTGGCGCATCTCCATTAAGGCAGCTCCAAATTTCTACAATAACCAAAGAAGGGCTGTTAGTAATCTGTGCATCTGTCCTGTGCTTAATTAACTGTGATATCTAAACATACATACCTCTCCATTTTCAGGTGGATCACCATTGCCGAATGTGCTGGTCACCACTAACACCAGCGTCTCATGCTCCAGGTCCACCACATCATATTCATCCATTGACATGACCTACAGACATCACAAAAAAAAAAAAAAAGAGCATCATGCCGAGGGAATCTTAGCCTCCACTTACATGCTGTCTCACTCTCGTCTCCTAGGCACACACTCCACAGGACGGATGACTTGAGCGTGTAAATTAAGGCTGAACACACAGCCGTTGGCGGAGGAGGAGGTTATAATGACCACTCTGTCCTCGCCTCTAACGAGATGATAATATGCTGCTGCCACACAATGAGCATCCATGATGCACACCACTCAACACAATGGTGTTTGTCTGCCACACAAACACACACACACACACACACACACACACAAAGACACACAACCAAAGGCGTGAAGAGAAAACAGGCTTTAGCCCCACACCAACGAGGATTTGCCCCGGGTGTTCACATCTGCCCTGCAATCCATCTACAGACACCCACTCTCGGTGACACACACATCCACACACTTACATGCACAAATCTCTTCTTGTATGATTGATCACACTAAGAAAACAGGAAGGGAAAATAAGATATGACCTGGAGGAAAAGCACACAGTGTATGATTGAGAGCAGCATGTTAAGCTTTTTTTTTTT